>JAUPFV010000003.1:78894465-79494465 GCA_036936605.1 Limnanthes douglasii subsp. nivea | reverse complement strand
TTATGATAAATGCGGAACGATATATTATGCTAAACCATGACAACTATGTAACAAAATTTGGAATTGCATAGATTTTAAAGCAGGCCAACTACGATAGATGCTAAACCATGCCAACTATGATAGATGTTAAATGATATATGCTAAACCAGGCTAACTATAGATGATGAGAAACAATATCATGGCAGTTTTGATAGATGATAAATTATGGACTCTATTTTGCAGTAATTATGCAGACTGTAGAAATTGATGAATGAATATCTTGTATCTTTCCTTAGTGAGACACGAGTAAGCAATATATGCTCATAGATCACATACAAAAGTAATTATATATTGCAAAATGAAAAGCTAACATATATCACCAAAAACTGATATAAATGAAGAAAATGATGACTACAGTAACCAAAAAAATCAAAAAACCTTACAATGAAACCCTGGTTTTGTCAAAAACAGTAAAATCAAAGTATATTTTTGAAATTGAAGATGATCAGAACTAGAATTTCTTACTGTTTTTAACGTAGATTTTGATCTAAAGTATTTGGAAGCTTTGACCGAAAAGTAAATTGGAGCTTGAACTGCTTCGAGTTCTGTGATTTCTTATGGTTGGGAAACGAAGAGGCTAGAAAGAGATGGGTTATAAGTTTAGAAAAATTGACAGTTTTAGTGATTTAGTTTTAGTTTCCGAATTTCTATTTATATAAGGGTAATTTTGAAAGAAATTGTTATAAAATACTATGCAATTATCACAAAATGGCTCAAGCACAGAATATATGCGAATGAAAGATTTAAATGAAACACAGGATTTAACGTGGTTCGACAATTGTCTACGTCCACGGGCGCCGCCAGAGAAAAGAGTTTCACTATGATAGAAAAGGTTACAGATTTCAGATTGTGTTTTGTGTCGCCCTAGTAATCTATTTATAGGGAATTAATAGACTTACTAGACTATGGGCCTAATGGGCTCATACCACAAGACTAACTCAAGTAATTGGACAATATCACTATCACAACACAAAACTGTACTGCCGGACACAGTACACTGTCAAGGCACTATTCGACTCATTCACAACAAATCTTCCCCTTGAGGCGAATATCCTTTCTTCACTATCAACAAAGAATCTTCTCTTCTTCTGACTCACAAAATGCTCTTAAGGCATTCACTCTATACTGCGAACACCGATCCAGTTTAGGCATTCCCTAAACTTTCGAACTGATATTGCCTTGGTCATTATATCTGCTGGATTATCGTGTGTAGACACTTTCTTCACATCAACAATTCCCTTTGATATTATATCACGAATAAAATGATACATGACATCTATGTGCTTTGTATGCTCATGGTACATCTGGTTTCCTGTAAGGTGTATGGCGCTTTGACTATCACAAAACACTTTTGTAGTAGTCCTATCCAAGCCCAAATCAGCCACCAAACCTTGCAACCATATTGCCTCTTTAACTGCTTCTGTTACCGCCATGTACTCTGCCTCTGTTGTAGACAAAGCTACAGTAGCTTGCAACTGTGCTTTCCAACTGATCGCACTCCCAGCTAGAGTAAATACATATCGTGTCAGAGATCTTCTTTTATCCATATCACCTGCAAAATCAGAATCAACAAAACCAACCAATGATCCTGCAACATCATTCAGCGATTCACCAATATCGGTTTTGTTAAAAGTTAAGCCAACGTTCACAGTATTCTTTTGAAGAGATTCAATCTCTTCCCCTATAGCACCAATCCATCGATCTGCCTCTGAACTCGCTATAGCTTCTCTGTAGCTACTAGGTTCCTGCATCTCAACTTCTTCTGCAACTAGATTCGCATACCTTTTTGGAAGTCTAATATCTCTTCTTTCTCTGCCCAATGCTATGCTATAAGGTTGTTGTTCTGGTTCAGGCACATCATCATCACTATCATCCGATGCTGACGCTTCACCTCCTGATTCTGGATGCACCTCAGAACCACTTGAATTATTGGACTTGCTAGGAACTGATTCTACTTCAAGCTCCACCTGTTCACTCACAACCGATCCTGATTCGACCATTTCTCCTACTTCCTTCTGACTGTCTATCGAAGCAAACTCATTAAAAGTAACGTCCCTACTGATGAGAAAACCTGGAGACTTTGGAGAGGTACACCATAACCTATATCCCTTCACTCCAGTAGCATATCCTAGAAATATGCATCTTTTTGCCCTCGGCTCAAGCTTACCATCTCTCACATGAGCATATGCAGGACAACCGAACACCCTCAAATGTTCATAATCAGCCGACGATCCAGACCGAATCTCAAAAGGAGTTTTACAATCAATAGCCGTTGATGGAGACCGATTCACCAAGTAACACGTTGTATTGATAGCTTCAGCCCAAAAATCCTTTCCCACACCGGAATGTGAGAGCATACTTCGTGTTTTGTCACAAAGCGTTCTGTTCATTCTTTCTGCGACTCCATTCTGTTGTGGTGTTCTAGAACAAGTGCGATGGTGCACTATTCCCTCAGCTTCGCAGAACTCGTTAAACTCACGACTGCAATATTCTAACCCATTATCTGTCCTAAGACGTTTGATTTTTCTTCCTGTTTGCTTCTCAATCATCGTCTTCCATTTGACAAAGGTTGAATATGCCTCATCTTTCGTTTTCAGAAAGTAAACCCACACCATCCTTGAATAATCATCAATCAAACTCATGTAGTATCTGGCTCCGCTCTTGGATGGAATTCTGTTTGGACCCCAAAGATCTGAGTGAATGTAGTCCACTGTGCCTTTAGTCTTTCTTACAGCCGATTTGCTGAATTTGACTCTAGTTTGTTTACCAAACACACAATACTCACAAAATCCCAATGATTCTGCTTTATACCCTTTCAACAAATCTCTCTTTCCCAAAACAACTAATCCTCTGTAACTCATGTGACCAAGACGCCAATGCCACAACTTATTTTGATCCTGCCTACTTTGACTATTACTCCCTGATGATGCTACTGCAGCATCGCCCATAACAACACTCCCTGGAGAATGTAAAGACCCTTCTGCAAACTACCTTTCATGCATACCATTGAGCCTTTTGTCACTTTGATTACACCATTTTCTGCATGGTACTTGTAACCCCGAGAGTCTAGAGTCCCAAGAGAAATCAGGTTTCTTTTTAACCCAGGAACATGCCAGCACGTCAAGATTCTAACAACCCCGTCAAACATTCTGATTCTGACGTTACCAATACCACCAACAGTCAACGAATGATTGTTCCCTAAATAGACAGTTCCCTGCATTGGCTCGTACGTATCAAACCACTGCTTGAACTGACACATGTGATATGTAGCGCCAATATCAAGTACCCAAGAGTTTTTCCCAAAGTCTGAACTCACGGACAATACATCTCCTTTACCACTATTTTCACTATCGTCGGAATCGTTCACACCTTCAACAATGTTTGCTGCATTTTCCTTTTGATTTCCCTTCTTACCATTCAGTTTCGGACAATCTCTCTTATAATGCGCCTGCTCACCGCATTCATAACAGTTTGAGTGCTTCACCCTTGACTTGGACCTCAAGTTCTTCCTTCTTAAAGAACTCGCTTTGCTTTTAGATCTTCCCCTAGTCATAGGACCTTCCCCTTCAGCTTGATTGTCTGGCTGCAACTGTCTCATCTCTTTTGATTTCAGTGCCCCTTTGACATCTGCTAGCGATAACTTATCCTTACCATACATAATGGTATCTACGAAGTTTTCATAGGGCGCTGGTAACGATCTCAATACAAACAAAGCTTGATCCTCATCCTCAATATTGATATATATGTTCTCCAAGTCCATTATAATTGATTTAAAATTATCTAGGTGCTCTGTTATGGACATACCTTCTTTCAATCTGAAATCATACAAGCGTTTCTTCAAATATAATCGGTTTACTACTGATTTCTCTGAGTAAAGATCTCCTAGCTTTCTCCATGCGCATGCAGCAGTCTTCTCACCACTAATCTCGCGAAGCACATTGTCTTTCACACTCATTAAAATCCAGCACAAAGCCCTTTCTTGAAGATCTTGTTTCTCATCTTCTTTCATCTCTTCTGGTAACTTATTCTCCACAGCCTTCCACAGCCCTTGCAGTACCAATGAAGATTTCAGTTTAATCTTCCACAACGCAAAGCTGGATCCCCCATCAAATTTTTCAATCATGTATTTTGTTGCTGTAGACACCATTGTGAAACCCTAATTGCAAAAGCCCTAATTTCACCACGTGGCTCTGATACCAATTTTGTTATAAAATACTAAGCAATTATCACAAAATGGCTCAAGCACAGAATATATGCAAATGAAAGATTTAAATGAAACACAGGATTTAACGTGGTTCGACAATTGTCTACGTCCACGGGCGCCGCCAGAGAAAAGAGTTTCACTATGATAGAAAAAGTTACAGATTTTAGATTGTGTTTTGTGTCGCCCTAGTAATCTATTTATAGGGAATTAATAGACTTACTAGACTATGGGCCTAATGAGCTCATACCACAAGACTAACTCAAGTAATTGGACAATATCACTATTACAACACAAAACTGTACTGCCGGACACAGTACACTGTCAAGACACTATTCGACTCATTCACAACAGAAATTTATTCAAATATATTGGTCATTTATCTTTACTAGGTTTGTGTAATGGGTCTCTTGTGCTAACTCACTCCAAATATTAATATAATTTAAAAAATATGAATAAAATAGGAAAAAATTAAAAACTTAAAAAGAAAATAATTTAGGTAAGAATGTTTTCATAAATTAGGGCAAAAAGATAAGTTTATACTCTTTTATATAAATATTTATATCTTGATGTATAGTTAATATGATAATTTATTTAGCATAATTAAATAAATCCGGATTATACTTTTTTATGATTAAATTTTAATTTTATATTTTTAATTAGTCCTCAAAGGATGCTGATTTTAGGCCTACATTGTTTTTTTTTTTTTTTGTTTTAGATATATACAAATTGCAGCTAACTCTTACAATTTTTAAAAGATATATATATATATTTGGATTTCACAAAAGCATTAACAGAAGAAAAAAAAATTGTTATCTATATAGAATTAGTTAAATATTTTTTTAACTGAGATTGACACAAAAGATTTGTTAGCTACTTGAAATGAGACTAAAAATTAAAGAAAACAAAAATGAAAGCACTTAATAGATCTAGTTTACAAAGTATATGTCTGATTATTACAATTTATAGCATGGGAGATTCACACAAATTATTTGTTGACTTTGACTATACATGCTCAATGTCTTAGTTGACTATATTGAAAATAAAACATTTCAAATTTTATCCAAATCTTGTGTTGTAGAACTATAAATATGTGAAGATGAGGGTGGTTAGAGCATCAGCTTACAACAACAACAACAACAACACAATGGAAAGACAAAAGAGTAGTTCACTATCACTTCATGTTTTCTTGGTTTTATCTGTTTTTCTGGTTTCAGTGTCTTATGGAGAAGATCAACAAGTTGGGTTTGGGTATAAGATTTCATCAGTTGGTTCTAACACAAACTCATTAACAGCTGAGCTTGCTTTGATCAAAGCTTCTTCTGTTTATGGACCTGATATTCAGACTCTCAAACTTACAGCCAGGTATCTATTTTTATATGTCTATAACCTTATGATCATCATAGGTCTATTAGGTACTTAGTTTCACTCGTGTTTGTGCAGCTTCGAATCAAAAGATCGTCTGAGAGTGAAAATAAGTGATCCTAATAAACAAAGATGGGAAATTCCTCAAGACTTTATACCGCGCCAATCATCTTCCCCGTCTCCATCCACTTCTCCATCACCATCTCCATCCACTTCTCCATCTCCATCTCCATCTCCATCTCAAACAACCTCGAACAGTACTGTTCCGTCCCACCCGGATTCAGAATTGGTGTTCGCTCTCCACACCACCTCACCCTTCAGCTTCTCTGTGTCTCGAAAGTCCACCGGGGACATCCTCTTTGAAACCTCCTCCAACTCATCCAACTCGAGCACTTTTCTGCTGTTCAAGGACCAAAACATTCATCTGTCTTCGGCATTGCCAAACAATGGCTTTTCATCTTCATCCCAGTCTCCCTCTCCATCACCATCACCATCACCATCACCATCCCAATCTCCAACTCCATCGCAGACAACCTCGAACACCACAGTTCTGTCCCACCCGGATTCAGACCTGGTTTTCACTCTCCACAACACCTCACCATTTGGCTTCTCTGTGTCCCGTAAGTCCACGGGGGACATCCTCTTTGACACCTCCACCAACTCATCCAACTCGAGCAATTTCTTGGTGTTCAAGGACCAGTACATTCAGCTCTCTTCGGCATTGCCAAACAATGGATCCTCCATCTACGGACTCGGTGAGCAGACCAAGAAAACACTAAAGGTGGCAGCTGGTGACATGCGCACTCTATGGAACGCTGACATTGGTAGCTCCAACGTCGATAAAAACCTCTACGGAGCCCACCCATTTTACCTGGATGTCAGGTCGGGAAAAGGTGTTGCCGGTACTACTCATGGTGTGCTGTTTTTGAATAGTAATGGTATGGATATATTTTATGATGGCAATAGGATTACTTATAAGGTCATAGGTGGTATTATCGATTTGTACTTTTTTGCTGGGCCAACACCTGAATCGGTGGTTAATCAGTACACTCAGCTTATTGGACGCCCTGCTCCTATGCCATACTGGTCATTTGGTGAGCATTTCAATAATTTGAGATCCTTTGTGCTGATAAACTTCTTTAGCTAATTATTTTTTAACTAACTCTTCTTTAAATAAAAGGATTCCACCAATCTCGGTATGGTTACAAAAGCGTTGATGAGTTGGAGTCTGTGGTTGCCAACTACTCAAAATCTGGACTCCCTCTTGAGGTAATGTGGAGCGACATCGACTACATGGAAAAGTATAAGGATTTCACACTTGATCCTACCAACTTTCCAAAGGAAAAGATGAAGGCTTTTGTCGATCAGCTTCATCAAAACAATCAGAGATATGTGCCAATAGTTGATCCTGGTATTTAATAAACATTTTCTTGATTTTTTGTTATAAATTTAAGATATCCTTTGTTGAATAACATTCATATTTTAATACGCACAGGTATTAGTACAAGCAGCGGATACGAATCTTTAACAAGAGGTTTGGAAGCGGATATATTCATTAAAAACGCTAACGGAAGTGCACCATATTTAGGATCAGTTTGGCCTGGACCAGTTTACTTCCCTGATTTCACTAATCCAGCGACCACTTCATATTGGACTAACGAACTCAAACTGTTTAGAAATCTTATAGACTATGATGGTATATGGATTGATATGAACGAGGCAGCGAGTTTCTCCACCTCACCTCAACTTCCTAATGTTTCTATTGATAATCCTCCATACAAGATCAACAACGGCGGAGGCAAAAACCCTCTAGGCAGTAGAGCAGCTTCCCCTTCAGCCATTCACTTACATAACGTCACTGAGTACGACATACACAATCTTTATGGACTCCTGGAAGCTAAAGCGACACATGCGGCTTTGCTCAATTTGACCGGTAAAAGGCCATTTGTACTCACAAGATCCACTTTTGTTAGCGCTGGCAAGTACGCAGCTCACTGGACAGGTGACAACGCCGCAAGATTTGAAGATTTAGGATACTCCATAATCACCATGTTGAATTTTGGATTTTTCGGGGTTCCTATGATGGGAGCTGATATTTGTGGTTTTCAAGGGGAGACCAACGAAGAGCTCTGTAAGAGATGGATTCAGGTAACTATTCTCTACTGCATGCGGTTTTAACAGTTAACTCAAAATGTCTATTTATTAAAATTTGTCTCTTTGTGTATGTTGCAGCTGGGAGCCTTTTATCCTTTTTCAAGAGATCACTCCGACATACATTCGGGCCATCAAGAACTCTATCTATGGGATTCAGTCATTGCATCAGCCAAAAAGGTGTTTGGTCTCCGCTACCGCCTACTCCCTTACTACTACACATTAATGTATGAAGCCCACACAAACGGGACACCCATCGCTAGGCCGCTTTTCTTCTCTTTTCCTCAAGATACAAACACTTACGGAGTCGACACCCAGTTCTTGATCGGTAAAGGTGTAATGGTATCACCTGTTCTCAAACAAGGAGAGAATTCAGTTAAGGCCTACTTTCCCCAAGGGCATTGGTACGATCTCTTTAACCTTACACATGCCGTGTCAACTCCCAATTCCAGCACCAACACGGGCGGAACCATCACTCTTAATACTCCGGACAATGCTACAAATATTCATGTTCGAGAAGGCAACATATTAGCAATGCAAGGTGAGGCTAATACCACAACCGAGGCCCGAAAGACGCCATTCAATATCTTGGTCGTTGTAAGCGACAATGAAAACTCAACGGGCCAACTATTTTTGGACGATGGAGAGAGTATCAACATGGGAGAAGAAGGTGGGAACTGGACTCTTGTCAAGTTTGACAGCCACAAATCAGGAACATATGTCTCTCTTGTGTCACGAGTTACTAGCGGAGCATATGCCTTGAGCCAAAAATGGGTCATCAGCAATGTTACTTTCATAGGATTACAAGGTGTTAAGAGCGTCGCGTCATATGAAATAAGAGATGTTAACGGAAGTGACTTGAAAAAGAATTCTGTTCTGGAGCAGAAATCCGACAGCAAGGATCCAAAGTTTCTTCAGGTGCACATATCAAAACTCTCACTTCCTGTTGGTGAAGAGTTTGAGGTCAAACTAAATTTGTAACAACTTGCAACTACATTTTGTCTTGTAACAAGAATTGAATAATGAGTTTCCTTACAACTTCTGTTATGTTGATTTTCCGTCGTGTGCCATATTGCTTCTATTGGGTTTTAGCCTTGTAAACGCTTGGATTTTATTTTGTGAACAGGATTTCCATATAAAGCACGGCTTTCTTTAAAATTTCGTATCAAACCCAATATTGGGGATTGATTCAATTGCGTGTATTGAATTGGTCAAAAAAATCTGTGAACTCAGATGTCAAGTTTGTGGAAATTTTTTGGTCATGGTTTCGCACTTAAAAAGTAAAAAAAAAGAAAATATTATCTTAATGACAACATTTGAGACGAGAGATATGAAATCATAGCATATCGTAGAGATAGGCAAAATGAAGTTGCAGACTAGTTTTACTCGATCACAAAAAAAATATCATTCAAATTTTTTTTTAGATTTACGTAATGGGTCTAAAATTTGTCTCTATTTACCCAAGCATACTCCAACATATCCATTTTACAAATAGATCAAGCTCATTTAAAAAAAGACTCAATTTCCTAAAAAAAACCAAAACAATTACATCCCCAAATCAAAATATTTAACCCCAATTTCAAAATTAATTCTTTCTCTTCAAACTTTCTTTGTCATATTATCAAATTGATTAAGGGTAATTAAAATTTAAATTTAGACTAATAGGTAAATAAAATCATATTTTGGTAGATATTGATAAAATCTATTTGAGGCTGGACTTATTAGCAAATTGATACGTTTTTTACCCAATTCGTATACCCCTAAAAAATGGATATTAATTGGGATTAAATTAAACATCAATATTTGGGATACCACTGAAAAATGGATATTAATTGGGAGTTGAATACTATATCTAAATATTAAGCACATATATTTAATATAGTTTCGGTATTAAGTAGCTATTATGTTTGGACGGGAATACTATTGGTAAGCTAACTATTAAGGGCTAGGCTAAAATGAGACCTAGTTTCTTTATAGTGAGACCCCATATCCAAAAAATTTATACAAATGTGAAATTACCAAATTGTCCCTACATATAAAAACAATAATTTTTCTACCAATTCATTCTCTCTTCTTTTTTTCCTCTCTTTCCTCCCACTTCTCTCTACAAAATTAAAAAAAAAACACAAACTTTAAATTTTGCAAACTCTCACTCAACATTTAATAAACATTAATTATCAAAAGTTAAACCAAATTACTCCGAACATGGATTTAAGCGACTATAATGACAATTGGAGCTGCAACGCTGATGATTTCCTTTCGGAGGATGATGAGCCGCTTACTGATCACATGGAGAGTGTAGCTGAGGTAAAAATTAGTTTTTTTTAAGCACAGAACAAATATTTGCGTTTTCGTGCCTTCAAATGTACACTTCCACGCAAGAACACGCGTGGAAGATGACAAATCTTGGCATGAAATTGCCAAGATGTTGCCAAATCTTGGCATGAAATTGCCAAGATGTTGCCAAATCTTCGCACAATCATGCGAGGATTTGGTACAATCTTGGCAATTTCATGCCAAGATTTTGCCAAATCTTGGCATGAAATTGCTTAGATTTGGCAACATCTTGGCATGAAAATGCCAAGATTGTACCAAATCCTCGCATGATTCTGCGAAGATTTGGCATAATCTTGGCATTTTCATGCCAGGATTTGGCATAATCTTGGCATTTTCATGCGAATATTGGGTTTGTCTTGGTTTTACATGCTTTTTTGGTTGAATATTGGGTTGGTCTTGGTTTTACATGCCTTTTTGGTTGAATAATAGGTTTGTCTTTATTATTTGACTTGTAAATACATGTTTGTGTTTGTGTAGGAAGCGGCCGAAGCACCATGTCACATGGCGCTTGTCTTAGAGACATTCAAAGTTCATTCTCTAAATATCTTCGATTGTCCATATTCGATCAGATGTAGTCTTCAGTAGTATTCTCAGGTTACTTTAGTCTGCACCCAATAAAAAACATAATTAAATTTACAAAATCAAATAAATTAATGTAAAAAAAATAACCTATTTCGACATTAAAGTATAATTGTATAAATAAAAAAATATATTATTATCTCTTACTCTGAACTTTTTATTGAAATTTAAAATTATGTTTAAAAATACTAAACGCAAAAATTTGAATTGGACACGTAAATTTCTAAAACACAATTATGTCTTAAAAATCCGGTTATCTCTCATAAAAAATATGTAAACATAAGATCACGGTCAAACAAAAAACTTGTTAAAACACAAAAATTTAAAAACATTTATTAAATCCAAAAAATAACTATAAATTTATAAAATATCAGTTTTAAATTTTAACGATCGTCATAAAACCGACTTGTTTTTTTGTATTGTATTCGTATGGATTTTAAATTTTGTGGAATTATCGATTTTCAAACATTATTTTTATATTACAGTTTCTATGGAGTAATAATTGATTTTCATATATAAATAAAAATACCGTCCAAATCAGCTTAAAAAAAAAAGCATGTATTTCCACGCATGTTCGTGAAATCAACCCTAAAACTGTAACCCAACACCCTAAACGGTCCTAATCTCCTAACTAACAACATACATGCCTTTAAAATCAAACAAATCAACACAAAATACATAAAAATCGAATTTTTCTACCCGAATGGAAAACACTAAATATCACTAGAAATAACAATGTAAAATGGAAAAAAAAAGCACCATGAAGTGTAGAATCCATAACTTAACAGATTCGTGGAGTTGGATTTCAAAAAAAGGCGACGGAAAAAATTTGGGTTTTTGGAGGTAGAGAGAGTTAGGGTTTCGGGGGAGAATAAAGGGAAAGAAATCTGATTTTTAGCTATTTATATGGATGGCATTTTTGTAATTAATGGGGGTCTCACTATAACCAACCCGGGTCTCACTATAACCGGGTCTCACTATAAAAATTTTGGGTCTCATTTTAGCCTAGCCCAACTATTAAAATATGGTGACTTTAATTGAAATTAAACATGTATTGAATTTTTTTTAAACATTTAATTATAATTTAAATTATATTTATGTCATAATATTTGTTGCAACAAAATTTTGTGTTTATTTTAGTATTAAACGAGTAAAATTAAAAATATAATTTTTTTTAAATATAAAAACGTGCTTAATGCAAAAAAAAATATGGGATTATATTTCAACTTTGGTCAAACACAAGTGACCTTTTTAATACAAAAATAAAATAAATGGACTCGTTTAATACAAAAATAAATATGGGTATTCTTGCGCGTTAGTTAGTTGATATACATGTAACATGAGACTATATTTGTTCTTTAGCCTTACCGGCACATGATATTTTGTTTATATGTTAAAAATATAATATTTAAATAATGTATTTTTATTTGTTTATTTGTGTGTTCAAATCTATACCTTACTTATTTCTAATGAGGATTAATATCGTCGAAGTAAATGTTAATAAACCCAACTCAACTAACTCAAACCAAAATTAATCCAAAACCTAAACTTTTCCTCTCTATTGTTTGAGGAATTCGAGAACGAATGGAAACTATGCATATTGTGACAACCATATCGCAGTTATAGCTACTTCAAAATAGTCTTGCAAACCATTTTTTTAATTTCTAATAAAAATTTAGGTGTAGTCTTTTAGGCTTTCTCTAGTGAATTGTCGGTAAGGGATTATTGTGTCTTCGTTTTCTCTAAGCTTTTTGCTTCCGACAAACTGTTTTTGGAAAGCCATCTAGAACATGTCGAAGTTCTTGATCGATCCTTACGAAAATCGATTATACCACTTTAAAGCATTATCCTTAAAGGTTTGGAAAAAATCCCTACCCAACAACTTATCATCATCGTCAAAGTTCATGAGGAAATTCTTGAATTGTCTAAGGTGGTTATCTGAATCTTTTCTTCCATTGAACTTCTCTATTTTTGAAATATCAAACTGTTTGGGTGAATAACCGGATAAAATCTTTGCAGATAGAGGTGACTGTATCCAATTGTGTCATTGGTTGAACTGATGGTCCCCATTAGACGTGACAAATATACAAGGTTCTCATTGAATAACAAATTTAGCACTCAGCATATGGTCTATGCTATGATTTCCCGACCTTTTTACGTTTTCTTGACACTCAATTTTTTTGTGCTTTCTTTTAACCAAAGAGTATTGTCTGCTTGACTTGTGATGTCAATTAGAATATTTCTTTGATCGAAACTTATAATGGAGACTTTTTCTCTTCTTATGATAATGATCACTACTTGAAGAAAACGATGATATTTCATACTCAAATGTAAATCTTTACTAGATTTCGAATAATTAGAACAATCCTTGGTTCTACATTCCCTTTCTAAAGCTTATTGAATAATTTGGACTGGTCCCTCTAGTGTTTCTTCGTACTATGCTGAGGATCACCCTCTTACCCATCTGATTTTCTATTTTATGGCTTAACCTTACGCAGAAGATCCACCTCAGCTTCTTTTTGGGATCTCAATGTCTCAATTTCTCCTCGTAACTGGTCTCACTCCTCTCGTGTGAGCAACCTTTCTAGGTTTCATCATTTGTATGTGATGTCTGGAGAAATTCTTCATCAATCCCAACTTCATATTTCGGAGGGTTACGAAGGTGAATTTACGTTATCCGGACACCTCTGTAACTCCCGATATGGTCATCATTTGATAAGCTATGAATTATAAGGATGGTTATTTGGTAATGTTGTGAAGGATAATTAATTTATGGATGGTGAGTAGATAGATAAAAGAGTTGTTTAAATAAATATTTAGAAAAATAGTCTAACATAAGTACATGTTTCATCCTCTATTAGTTGTCTTAAAAAATATCTTTTATAAGGTGACCAATCCTAATGACTGACGGGCCAAAAATAATCCATGGAACGATTTTTTAGTTACCCAATCCCAAAATCCAAAGCTCATTAACTAATAAATAAATATAGCAATAAAATTTTAGTTATCTACCTGAAATACATAATAAATATCCGTTAAATAATTTCTTTCTCTAAATTGCTCCTCAATCATCCATCACTATATCAATTACGAATCTCTCAAACTATTTTTTTATAATTTGATAACAAATATATTATATATGTATTGCTTAAAATTCTGTATTTATTTAAAATTTTAATAAAATATATTTACTATTGTATGTGTTTATTAAAAAAACAAATCTATTATTCTTAATTTTAATTTTAAGAACATATGTTTGATAGTTTTAGATTTTTAAAGTATAAATAATTTAATGCTTTAACTTATGAATAAAAAAATTAGAAATATAATTGAAAACTAATTCAATCACTTAAAATAATAATATATATTTTACCTATATTATTAAAATTAGAGTAGCGGATTTTTGGTGGGTTGGATTCATATCGGGTATTCGTTAGTGTTGGGTCTTTTTATGGAGTACAATTATCATATGGGCCAAGCCTAATTTGGATAACACGTAGGATTTTGGTTTATGTATATATGTATACCGTTTCTTTTGAGATGAGCATCATATTCTATAGTATCCTATTCTATAGTGCAGTTTTTAGAGAAAAATGTGATTTGAGGTGGAACTTTGTGTTTTTAATCGGACCGTCTCTGCTGTTCGATCGGCTTCAATTTTGGTGAGAAGACTCATCTATTTGTCCTCTACAATCTGACCAGAGGGTTTTTGATTTGGAGTCTTCTAAGTCTATTTTTCGATGAGCTTCTTCTAAAATTGGCACCATTGAGCGACACAAGGAAAAAATTGGTTTCCAAAGGATATACACAAACATATGGTATACACTACTCTGAAACGTTATCTCCGGTTGCAAAGATTGACACTATCATAGTTTTACTTTCAATAGCCGCGAATAAAGATTGGCCTCTTCATCAATTTGATGTAAAGAATGATTTCTTACATAGAGACTTGGAAGAAGAGGTATATATGGAACCCTCACTAGGGTTCTCTGATGGTTTTCAAGAAAATGAGGTATGTAAACTTAAAAAGGCATTATATGGGCTCAAACAGTCTCCTCGTGCTTGGTTTGGGAGATTTACAATGGCAATGAAGCAGTATAGCTACAAACAGAGTAATGGGGATCATACCTTGTTTTACAAAAGAGAGTAGAATTAGTCACTTGTCTTATAATATATGTCGATAATATGATTATAACGGGGAATAACGAAGAAGAAATTAGCTCTCTTAAGAAAAACCTCTTCAAAGAGTTTGAAATGAAAGACCTTGGGGATTGAAGTATTTCCTATGAATCGAGGTTCTTAGGTCAAGATGGGGGATTTATATCTCCCAACGAAAATATATATTGGATTTATTAGCTGAAGTTGGCATGGTGGATTGCAAACCAAATGACACTACTATGGTTGTGAATCACAAACTAAAGATAATTGAAGGGGCCACACCAGCAAGTAAAGAAAGGTACCAAAGGTTGGTGGGAAAATTGATTTACTTGGCTCACACTCGACCCGACATTGCATACGCGGTGGGAGTAGTTAGCCAGTTCATGCATCATCCTCAGGAACACCATATGGAGGCAGTAATGAGGATTATTCGATATCTCAAAGTCACACCAGGAAGAGGCTTAATTTTTAAGAAAAATAGACACCTTGATGTTGAAGTATTCACAGATGTTGATTGGGGAGGGAATCCTAATGACAAGTAATCTAATGTTGGCTACTTTACTCTTCTTGAAGGTAACTTGGTGACTTGGAGGAGTAAGAAACATAAAGTAGTATCACTGTCAAGTGCTGAATTAGAATTTAGAGGAATCGTTAAGGGTATTACCAAGATAATTTGGTTAAAGAAGATAATGAAAGAAATCGGATCCCTCATGAAGTATCCAACTCAGTTAATGTGCGATAATAAAGTCGCGATTAAGATTTCAGAGAACCCGGTACAGCATGATAGAACAAAGCACGTTGAAATAGATAGGCACTTTATAAAAGAAAAGATTGAAGATGGGACAGTCGAACTTCTGTTTGTTAGATCCGAAGACCAACTGGCAGACATCCTGACAAAAGCGGTTGCTGCAAGAACATTCGAATCAGTTTTATCCAAGTTGGGTATTGGTGATCCCACTACACAACTCGAGGGGGAGTGTTAGAATATTCAGTGTATTAAGTTTCCTTGTATAGGCCTCTAAGTTCTCTATATATTGAGAGCCTTACTTGGGTTTACATTATAAAATAAAAAAAACAGTTCAATACAAAAAGTAACATTTTCTAATAAACACAAAACCCTAGCCGTCTCCTGCGGCTACTTCTCTCTTTGTTATTTTAACACAGACACACAACTTACTTGACATTATTTTTATTATAAGTCTAAAGTGCCCTATAAAATAAATCCGAACCACTTTACTTTGTGGACCTCGAACTGGATCTGACCCTTACAATGAAGAGTAATGATAAGCTAAAGTGGCAAAAGTTCATAAGGGAATAAATGAATTGTTTAAATAATAATTGCACATGGATTCTTGTAACACAACTGAATGGTCAAAATCTTGGTGCATATTCAAGAAAAATGATGGTATTACACACACAAAATGTGTCGATTTTGATAAAATATTCTCATCATTGTAAAATAAACCTCTATACGGGTTCAATTTTAATTATTGTTATATTTAATCTTGAGTTATACAAAATAAGCTTACTACTACTTTCCTGTAACAAGAATTGAATAATGAGTTTCCTTACAACTTCTGTTATGTTGATTTTCCGTCGTGTGCCATATTGCTTCTATTGGGTTTTAGCCTTGTAAACGCTTGGATTTTATTTTGTGAACAGGATTTCCATATAAAGCATGGCTTTCTTTAAAATTTCGTATCAAACCCAATATTGGGGATTGATTCAATTGCGTGTATTGAATTGGTCAAAAAAATCTGTGAACTCAGATGTCAAGTTTGTGGAAATTTTATGGTCATGGTTTCGCACTTAAAAAGTAAAAAAAAAAGAAAATATTATCTTAATGACAACATTTGAGACGAGAGATATGAAATCATAGCATATCGTAGAGATAGGCAAAATGAAGTTGCAGACTAGTTTTACTCGATCACAAAAAAAATATCATTCAATTTTTTTTTTAGATTTACGTAATGGGTCTAAAATTTGTCTCTATTTACCCAAGCATACTCCAACATATCCATTTTACAAATAGATCAAGCTTATTTAAAAAAAGACTCAATTTTCTAAAAAAAAACAAAACAATTACATCCCCAAATCAAAATATTTAACCCCAATTTCAAAATTAATTCTTTCTCTTCAAACTTTCTTTGTCATATTATCAAATTGATTAAGGGTAATTAAAATTTAAATTTAGACTAATAGGTAAATAAAATCATATTTTGGTAGATATTGATAAAATCTATTTGAGGCTGGACTTATTAGCAAATTGATACGTTTTTGTACCCAATTCGTATACCCCTAAAAAATGGATATTAATTGGGATTAAATTAAACATCAATATTTGGGATACTACTGAAAAATGGATATTAATTGGGAGTTGAATACTATATCTAAATATTAAGCACATATATTTAATATAGTTTCGGTATTAAGTAGCTATTATGTTTGGACGGGAATACTATTGGTAAGCTAACTATTAAAATATGGTGACTTTAGTTGAAATTAAACATGTATTGAATTTTTTTTAAACATTTAATTATAATTTAAATTATATTTATGTCATAATATTTGTTGCAACAAAATTTTGTGTTTATTTTAGTATTAAACGAGTAAAATTAAAAATATAATTTTTTTAAAATATAAAAACGTGCTTAATGCAAAAAAAAAAATATGGGATTATATTTCAACTTTGGTCAAACACAAGTGACCTTTTTAATACAAAAGTAAAATAAATGGACTCGTTTAATACAAAAATAAATATGGGTATTCTTGCGCGTTAGTTAGTTGATATACATGTAACATGAGACTATATTTGTTCTTTAGCCTTACCGGCACATGATATTTTGTTTATATGTTAAAAATATAATATTTAAATAATGTATTTTTATTTGTTTATTTGTGTGTTCAAATCTATACCTTACTTATTTCTAATGAGGATTAATATCGTCGAAGTAAATGTTAATAAACCCAACTCAACTAACTCAAACCAAAATTAATCCAAAACCTAAACTTTTCCTCTCTATTGTTTGAGGAATTCGAGAACGAATGGAAACTATGCATATTGTGACAACCATATCGCAGTTATAGCTACTTCAAAATAGTCTTGCAAACCATTTTTTTAATTTCTAATAAAAATTTAGGTGTAGTCTTTTAGGCTTTCTCTAGTGAATTGTCGGTAAGGGATTATTGTGTCTTCGTTTTCTCTAAGCTTTTTGCTTCCGACAAACTGTTTTTGGAAAGCCATCTAGAACATGTCGAAGTTCTTGATCGATCCTTACGAAAATCGATTATACCACTTTAAAGCATTATCCTTAAAGGTTTGGAAAAAATCCCTACCCAACAACTTATCATCATCGTCAAAGTTCATGAGGAAATTCTTGAATTGTCTAAGGTGGTTATCTGAATCTTTTCTTCCATTGAACTTCTCTATTTTTGAAATATCAAACTGTTTGGGTGAATAACCGGATAAAATCTTTGCAGATAGAGGTGACTGTATCCAATTGTGTCATTGGTTGAACTGATGGTCCCCATTAGACGTGACAAATATACAAGGTTCTCATTGAATAACAAATTTAGCACTCAGCATATGGTCTATGCTATGATTTCCCGACCTTTTTACGTTTTCTTGACACTCAATTTTTTTGTGCTTTCTTTTAACCAAAGAGTATTGTCTGCTTGACTTGTGATGTCAATTAGAATATTTCTTTGATCGAAACTCATAATGGAGACTTTTTCTCTTCTTATGATAATGATCACTACTTGAAGAAAACGATGATATTTCATACTCAAATGTAAATCTTTACTAGATTTCGAATAATTAGAACGATCCTTGGTTCTACATTCCCTTTCTAAAGCTTATTGAATAATTTGGACTGGTCCCTCTAGTGTTTCTTCGTACTATGCTGAGGATCACCCTCTTACCCATCTGATTTTCTATTTTATGGCTTAACCTTACGCAGAAGATCCACCTCAGCTTCTTTTTGGGATCTCAATGTCTCAATTTCTCCTCGTAACTGGTCTCACTCCTCTCGTGTGAGCAACCTTTCTAGGTTTCATCATTTGTATGTGATGTCTGGAGAAATTCTTCATCAATCCCAACTTCATATTTCGGAGGGTTACGAAGGTGAATTTACGTTATCCGGACACCTCTGTAACTCCCGATATGGTCATCATTTGATAAGCTATGAATTATAAGGATGGTTATTTGGTAATGTTGTGAAGGATAATTAATTTATGGATGGTGAGTAGATAGATAAAAGAGTTGTTTAAATAAATATTTAGAAAAATAGTCTAACATAAGTACATGTTTCATCCTCTATTAGTTGTCTTAAAAAATATCTTTTATAAGGTGACCAATCCTAATGACTGACGGGCCAAACATAATCCATGGAACGATTTTTTAGTTACCCAATCCCAAAATCCAAAGCTCATTAACTAATAAATAAATATAGCAATAAAATTTTAGTTATCTACCTGAAATACATAATAAATATCCGTTAAATAATTTCTTTCTCTAAATTGCTCCTCAATCATCCATCACTATATCAATTACGAATCTCTCAAACTATTTTTTTATAATTTGATAACAAATATATTATATATGTATTGCTTAAAATTCTGTATTTATTTAAAATTTTAATAAAATATATTTACTATTGTATGTGTTTATTAAAAAAACAAATCTATTATTCTTAATTTTAATTTTAAGAACATATGTTTGATAGTTTTAGATTTTTAAAGTATAAATAATTTAATGCTTTAACTTATGAATAAAAAAATTAGAAATATAATTGAAAACTAATTCAATCACTTAAAATAATAATATATATATTTTACCTATATTATTAAAATTAGAGTAGCGGATTTTTGGTGGGTTGGATTCATATCGGGTATTCGTTAGTGTTGGGTCTTTTTATGGAGTACAATTATCATATGGGCCAAGCCTAATTTGGATAACACGTAGGATTTTGGTTTATGTATATATTTATACCGTTTCTTTTGAGATGAGCATCATATTCTATAGTATCATATTCTATAGTGCAGTTTTTAGAGAAAAATGTGATTTGAGGTGGAACTTTGTGTTTTTAAGCGGACCGTCTCTGCTGTTCGATCGGCTTCAATTTTGGTGAGAAGACTCATCTATTTGTCCTCTACAATCTGACCAGAGGGTTTTTGATTTGGAGTCTTCTAAGTCTGTTTTTCGATGAGCTTCTTCTAACTGCGTTTTTGGTATATTTGAGTGAGTTTTCTGATTTCGGTTCACTATCTAATGTATTGGGTTGTGTATTAAGTTGTCATACTTTGTGTGGTGTATATAGTTTTGTAATCCGTCTTTAGTGAATATTTGGTTAGACTACGAAATCAGTCTCGTGGTTTTTACTTCCTTTTTTCACGTAGAAAGTGTTGTTATTTGCGTTCATTTTATTCAGACTTGGTATTTTGTTTGGGATTATTATCTTTATTTCCCGAGAGTTATGAAATTTTAAAACCCTTTAACACATCCCAAACCCAACTAATAGTATATTTTTTTAAAACCTTTTAACACATCCCAAACCCAACTAATAATATATTTTAGAAAACATGATTCATTTAACTTAAAAGAAAAAAAATCGGATACCCTAATGGGTCAAGCTATATATACCCAATTCGGGTTTAAGTATACCCAATTTTGAGTATACCCAAAGGTGATCTAAGTATACC
The DNA here is from genome assembly GCA_036936605.1 of Limnanthes douglasii subsp. nivea. NCBI lineage: Eukaryota > Viridiplantae > Streptophyta > Magnoliopsida > Brassicales > Limnanthaceae > Limnanthes > Limnanthes douglasii. The sequence continues at coordinate 79,473,935 of JAUPFV010000003.1, read as the reverse complement.
TAAATTTTGACAAAAATACCCTTTTTTAGGTATATAAGGTTTTTTTTTACTAATCTTATCCACCTCATTTTTTCTCTTACACTCTCTAACTTCTCTCTAAAACCTTCAAGTTCTCTCTAATTTATCCGGCGAACTAAAATCCGGCGAACTAAAATCCGGCGAACTAAAATATAAAAACTTAGTCTTAGTATCAAAATTTAGGGTTATGGTTGAATTAGGTAAAAAAATCAGAATTTTAGGGTGTTTGGAGGCCATTTTCCGGCCGGAATTCGACCGAAAAATGGCCATTTGCGATTTTTAAGCGTACCATAGGTAAGGGGGGCGTACCGGCCGGTACAGACTCTCTGTACCGATGGTACAGGGGGTACGCACCGGCTGGTACGCCCCCCCTGTACCATCGGTACAGAGGGTCTGTACCGACCGGTACACCCCCTCTGTACCTATGGTACAGAGTGCACTATCGGTACAGAGGGGGTGTACCGGCCGGTACGCCCGCCTGTACCTATGGTACACTCAGCCTTCGCAAATGGCCATTTTCCGGCCGAATTTCGGCCGGAAAATGGCCTCCAAACACCCTAAAATTATGATTTTTTTTAGTAATTAAATTTTTAATTTTTTTAAAAAAAAAACTTCAAAAAAACAAGTTTTGATTTTGTGTTTTCATTAGAAGAAGTTAAAAAAAATTAAAAAGAGTTTGAATGTTCTTGAGGCAACTTTGAATGTTCAAGAACAATTTGAAGAATTTCACAAAATTGTAGTAATATGGGGTTTGATCTAGTAGAGAGTTGTGTTTTTTTGGGTATACATAACCAAATAGATTGTTTTGTGAATTGGATGTATCTAGGATATACTTAGTGTTTTTTTTTTACTTAGTGGCAATTCGGATATTAAATGAAAGTTCGAGAGTTTTTTCGTCCTTAAAAAAATTAAACAAAAGTCAACTGCGTTTTTTGGTATACTTAAATCACATTTGGATATATATAGCCATACCCTACCCTAATAATCGATTCGTATCGTATATCTGTATATCTGTAAGTTCAGAATCCCTTCATCCCTTTTTTTGTCTCAACGCCATCCCTCTTTCTTCTTCCTCCGATTCATGCATTCTATCGATCTGCTGTACGGAGAAAAACTATCAAAACAAAATCCCTATGTAATAATAAATTGCAGAGTTTCGATCTAACATATTATTCAAACTTGTTTAACAACATTTTAATTAACCAATTTGAAATCCTACCATGAGATTTACAATTTGAACAGATTTACAGTTCCTTTAAATTTCTAATTTTAAAAGCAAAATCTCTTGGTTTAGCAAATGTCTAACAAATCCAGTTAACTTAGTAAAAAAACAATAAGAATCGAGATTAAACTCATTTTCCATCAGTTTTAATTTTCACTGATAAATTCATTCTGAGTTTTTATACTCATAATAGGATTTGGGTTAAAAAATTATAATCCGCAACTTGGATCTCTAATTTATTCTAATTTGTCCGATATGTTTTTGTCTAAAAATTATAAAAGATATAATATATATATATATATATATATATATATATATATATATATATAATAAAAATAATATATATATATATATAATTAATATATTTAAAATAAATTTAAAAAATATTAAAATTAATATGCACCATATATTGATAATTGATAATCAAACCTGAACGGATTTGGGTTTGAAAATATAAGTCCGGGGATTTGGGTTTGAAAATATAAATCCGGAAATGTATCGGGGCAGATTCGATTCAAATATTAAACAAAAGGAATGGGTCGGACCGGTCCCAACCCGGCCCGCACGGCCCATTAACATTCGAATATGATTATAAAAGTTGCTTAAATTTATATAATGACAGTTGGCTAAATTCAATTTTTTCTTCAAACTAGAAATGGTAAAAAGTTTAGTTGGGAGTTAACCTTAATGTCAACAATAACTAAACCGCGTTTACAAACAGGTGTAAGCTAAGTCCTCTCTTCTAGCTTTTACCCTTAGACGACAATAAGATATCTAAGATTCAAAAGAGTATCTTAGCTTCAGGTTTTAAAAAACCAAGAGACAAGTTCAGGTCCGTTTGATACGTACGGTTTAATCGAAATTTAAGTTGTCTTAAGCATTTTTCCCACGGCCATCTGAACGAATTTTTCGATCTATCTTTGATTTATATCAAAATGCCTTTAAATTTGTATTAATCAAAGTCAAATATAGGCTTGGTAGAATTATAAAAACAAGGATGGATTCTAGAAACCATAAACATAGGATCATTACCATGTCACTACATAGTAGTAGAACCTATTTTGTATGAAGAGACCTGAAAACTGGGATTAACAATAGTGAGACAATAAAAAAAGTTAAGCAAGAAACTAACGAGAGGCCATTAATTCTAAGGATACGAAGATGAAATACTAAACAGATGAACTACGACACGCCTATAGATAGTGATAGATCCAAGTTGACATTTTCAAGTTGAGTTGATGTAGAGATTGTCTCGCAGATTTCACTTGTTGAAGAAGCGTTGCTTTGTTGCGAAGACGACAACTGGTGGTGCAGCGAGAGAGATAACGAAACTTCTTGGCCTTGACCGTTTTCCTTACTCGAAGAGTCTTTCTTCAATTTGTTTAGAAATTCTACCTCTTGAATCTATGCAAAGAAAGACATTGTTTTTGTTAGATGAGCACAGTATAAACATCAACGTTTGCTACTAATGTATTAATCTAAAACGACTAGCCGCGTGCGATTTTTATGACTAGGGAACTACTAATATTATGTTTGATAAGCAGAAAACCAATAGTGTAACATATAAAAGTTAGACAACTATTGTTGGATAGTCATGAAAACTAACAAGCATTTAGGGACTAACATACATTTTCAATGTCATTGTTAGCTAGAGACTTAAAAGTTTGACTAGTTATTCAAAGTAAGCTGATTTGTAATGAAATGATAAACCAAAAAAAGTATAAACTAGTCCATTACAAATTGAAATCCCAATGACACTAAAAGAAAATCCAATAGTTAAAAGTAACGATAAATCTCCTAGGATTGCTTGCAATGTAAAAAGATATACTTAGAAAGGTGTGTATAAAGCATAAAGAGTGAGGAAAGTAAATGCAAATTAGGTACTTTAATTTTTGAGTCTGACTCATATTTTAATCTCATTAACTCACATTATAGATGAGGTAGCAAGTTAAACAGTAGATATTAAGTTCCTAAAAAGACTTTATTTTTAAAGGTATGAAGTGAAAGCACAATGACTCATGATACAGGAGTATACTCTAAAGATCTTAAGCAGAGGCTAGTGTAAAAACTTAGTAGGCCACCCTACCTAAATTGCATTTAATAGGAGTACTTCCTATAGCTTAAACTTCATCTACCTTAGTTTAATCATGGGTCTAGGTCTTAATCCATAAATAAAACACATAAACTAGTAGGAGTAATACTCTTATCTTCATCATATTCATAGCTCTAAAAATATGGGGACAGCCTGGGCATTTATTATATACTTGCTTGCATAATGAATGAATGAAACCAAGTAGGAGTAAAAGGGAGTACCATATTGTGATAGGTGTGGCCACATGTGATGAAAGAAGGTCCAATATTGGTTTTATTTAAAGGAGTAGTATTGATCTTAAGATAATCATGAAAGGAGTACGTTTTTGAAACTGTCTGCTCCATTATTCCCAATTGGCTGCATTGCAGATTCTGGTTATCAGACAAACAAAAAGAATATAGAAGAGAGAGAGAAAGGGACAAGACTAGATAGAGAGAGAGAAGAGAAAATATAATAGTAGTAATATTCAAAAACCCTTTTTTTTTTCTTGAACTGCTAACCATTTTTAAAATATACAGTGTATATATTTTTGAGATAGTATTAGTAAAAATTCTTTGAGAAGTCTTTATCATAGAGGGAATATTAATGACTTGAATAAACAAAAAAGCTGACCTTTTGGAAGAGAGAGAATTTGTAGTGTTGTAGATGAAGTAATTACTTTCTGGTTCTTTCATAGATTTTGGCTCAAACCTACCATCATCATCATTATTGTTCTTTTCTACACATTTTCTCTTTTGCTGGCTTGAACTCCTATCTGTTTGTAATTACATCAAAAAAAATTAAGAAAAATGAAAAAAAATTAAAATGGTAGTAATGATCACCTCTCTGTCCTTGGAAACTGGGACAACAGTAAGGCATTAAGTGAGAAAAGAAGAGCATTTAAGTAAAAGACAAATGGGATAGTTAATGTTGTTATGAGGGTTTTATAAGAAATGCCAATACTAGAAGGATTTAGAGTGATACAGTTTTAACATTTGTTACCATTTGTTTTGGTATTAAAGGAATGAGAACACAGAGAGACATTAAATGGTAGTAGTAATAAAGTTATCCTCCTCATTTCTATAACAAATCATAAACCCTAAATTTCATATCTATACATTTTTTTATTTTTTTTAAACATATGAATAGATCACCTGGTTTTCCTTTGTCACCCCTCATACATCTGTACATCTGCTTATCAAACAAACAAAACCACATCAAACACAAAACACAAACAAAAACATAAACACAAAGTTTGTCAAATGTTATGTTTGTGGTTTATTTTACCAATTTAATAATAATAGTAGTAATATTTGGAATGTTTTATAAATCTCTCCAAGATTCTAGGTTCTAGGGCTGATATGGCTGACTAGAATAGACATGAGACATGTGAAGCTACTAACCTGAAGATGGCTCTTAACATGTGAGACAGTAAGTCCTTTAACTTCCATCATCTGAAGAACAAGTTTAGGTGTAGCTTCTAAACAAAAATCAACAAACAAAAAAATTTAGTAAAATGAAAGGGAAACCCAGAAATGAATTACTAGTGTTGTTAAAAGAAAAAAGAGTGACTTGTGATTTGTGAAACTCACTATGTTGGCCACCAAGTCGGTCAATAGCATGAAGAAAACATTGATGAAGCTCAGGTGTCCATCTCAGGCGAGGAACTTTTGATCTAATGTACTGTCTAACACCACCACAACCACTACTACTCCTTTCTTCATAACTTGTCATTTTTTCCAAAGATCTGTAACTTTCTTTGTTTGGCTTCTCTCTCAAGAAAATTTACAATCTTTCACTAAATGGGTTTCTTGAAACCACTATTACACTATTCTATCTGTGTAAAAAGAATAGTCTTTTTGGATGTTTGAAGTTAGAAGTAGAGGAGGAGGCCAGGACCCAGGAGGGGAAGGGAGGGGAGGTGAGGTGGGTATAAATTAAGGAGTAAAGACTCCTGCTCCTATGTACTAGCAATAGAAGAATTAAAAGGGAGTCTTTATGAGTAATTCTCTGCAGCAGAAGAGAGAGATAGAGAGGTGTAGAGAGAGAAGAAGAAGAAAATTCTGTTTTACACATCACGAGTTTGGGTTGTTCTGATATGTTTGTATAGAGAAAAATGATTACGCCTACACAAATACAACCATGCCAACTGCTTCCCTTTGACCTTTGTTTTCTTTCTACTTCTCTCTCATATTAAACAAATAGTTTCTCAATGTACCGCTAACGTCGTCATGATCCTACTACATCAGAACTCATCTCGGGAGTAATATATTATTATAAATTCAATTCATCATTCTTTGGTACTGTTGGACAATATTTGCTCTATTTGAGTGTTTGTACATTGAATTTGACTTGGATAATTATTATACGAAGATATCTAGCTTTAATATTACTATTCGCGAATACTATTCACGGGAACAGGTGGGGAAATTTCAGGACAAATAATAAAATATATATATATATAAGTAAAAATGGCTAAATTTTGATAGTAAAACGATCAAGGTAGTACTCATCGTAGAGTTTAGAAAGTTAAGAATAGGATAGATTTCTTTAAGTTTAAAAATATATAAATTGAATATTTTTATTAAAAAATAATTTGAAATGAATGGAAATAGTCGATGATAAAGTTATTTTTTCACGAAGAATGGTTAAATGTATGTCGGAAATGACTCATAGATAAACTCTATCGTATTTCAAGTATTTAAAGACATAAGCTTTATTTGAAATTGATATTTGAAATTGATGTGTATGAATTCTGCTTGAAATTAAATGTGGGGATCTTATTCGAATTCAAGAGTAAAAATTTCGTTATTGAACGTAAATATATGTATTTTAGTGTTTGGAATTTAGGTGTATGAAATATATTTTTATGTTTTTCAAGAACTAAAATTCGATATTTTACGATGAATTTGTAAAGATGGGACAATTTCAGTCGTACTTTTTATATGAGTATGTTTTTAGGAGTTGTGAGGATAATACAAATGCAGAATTATTGGTGTCACTACATGTCAGATGTTTGTTAAAATAACATATTATTTGCTATCATGAGTATGAAGTGGATATTTCCACATTCTTGATTATATCGAGATCGATGAAGATTCATGAACCTAGTATGGGTAAAATATAAAGTGTTACTGAGTTTTAAAGACATAATAAAGTTATGATCTTGAGTTTAGAGGTGAGAGTTGTAAACGATATTGATACTAAAATATTGTCCAATACCCATAATGTTATGATCTTGAGTGTAGAGATGAGGTACTTCCATAAGTTTCTGAAGATTCTACGATTTGGAATAGGTTTGAGCCATTTAGAAGAAGAAATTTGTTGTTACTATATTATATTTCAAGAAGTATTTGTATACCCTTGAAATGAATGGTACCAAGTAGATCCAAAGGTAATTGGGTAATTTTAGTGGAATTAATCTTGATTTAAATGTAGTTGGAGTCAAGGTTGAGGACGAAGATCAAGAAATTATCATTTTGAGTTCTTTTTGTAAGTGTACAAGCACTTTGTTGACACCATACCTTATGGAAAATATTCCCTTATGATGTAAGAATTAAAGAGTGTTACGAATTTAAAATATCGTTAAAAGAATAACTATTTGAAAAGTTACTCAGATGGTCAATCACTTAGTGTAAGAAAACTGATGAGATATTTGAGTAAGAGAATAGGGAACTCAATATCCAAATATAAAAGGATGGTGAGTGGTTCTAGATTGAAATCTTGATCTATATGTTGACAAAAGAATTGTGAACATTAGGCTCAAGTAATCCATAAGACTTAAGAAAATCATCAAAATATGAGGTATATCTCTTAATTTAAATTTAACATTCTTTCTATTATAATATTGTAGGAATAAGGGCGTGACTGTAGGTTGAGATGGTTGACTTAGTATTCTACAAGGCGTACAAGTTGATATGATACTGAATAGAACTAATGATGTTATTTCTTGAAAGATTTGTAGTAGTATAAGGTGTGTCTAGTACCGAGAGTGATTCAACCAATTATTGGCATTTGAGGTTAGGGGAATTTGAGTGAGAAATACCAAAACAAACTTAGCAAATAAAAGTTTCTAAAAAGGTCATGAGGCAAGGAAATTATGGAAAATGTTCTTGAAGCTGAGAGTTATGAATGGTGTTATGAATGGTGTAGATAATTCCTAATTGAAGGTTATAGACAGTAATTTGGATGGTTACGTATTAATCGTAGAAAGATAATTAAGGTGCTTGCTTTTAATGTGTAGAGAGAGAATGGTGTAGCCCTCTTAAATGTTGTATTTTTTAGAATATATAAATTAATTATAGGTCCATTAGCCAATTGGGCCTGGTCATGGATACGGGTAAGTTTTGTGGATTTTGGAGGCCTAAGATTAAGGGAAGTAGGCACCCAGCTTACTATACCAGACACACAACTTACTTGACATTATAAGTCTAAACTGCCCTATAAGAGAAACCCGAACTACTTTACTTTGTGAAGTAATGATAAGATAAAGTGGCAAAAGTTCATAAGGGAATACATGAATTTTTTAAATAATAATTGCATATGGATTCTTGTAACACAACTGAAGGGTCAAAATCTTGGTGGATGAAAATGCATATTCAAGAAAAAGGATGGTATTACACACACAAAATGTGTTGATTTTTATAAAATATTCTCATCATTGTAAAATAAACCTTTATACGGGTTCAATTTTAATTATTGTTATATTTAATCTTGAGTTATACAAAATAAACTTACTACTACTTTCTTACATGGAGAACTAAACGAGACTATCTATACGAGTCTGTGGTATAGTTTTTAAGAAAAAGAATGAAAGTGATGTGTATTTATTGAGGAGACCTCTTTAAGAGCTAAACAATCACCGAGGCATTGTAATAAAGTATCTCACTATTTCGTGAAGTTAATAAATTATGTGAGAATTTGTTATGAAAAATAGGTCAATTGTAATTAGGAAACATATATTTAAATACATATCAATTAAGTTACTATTATGTGGATGATATATCGAATGATATAAAGATGATTGAAATTGTGAATACTTAGTTGAAATGAGAGTTTTAACTAAAGGATATATGAGAGGCTAAAATGGTACTTGGAATGGACATAAATGTAAACATATTGAGACATTATATATTTTTATCTCATCGATGTTTACATATGTGGGAGAAAATCATCTCAATATTTTATATATATATATATATATATATACAAATTGATCCCTCAAATTCTTGGTGAAGTCAGGAAGATCATCCAATATTGTGCAAGAAGGGTTCATAATAATATGGAAATAAGTTATATTTATCTTCCTCAATGGCTTACTCGCTGCTAAAAATCCCAAATTTCTAATTTTCTAAATTAGTTATCCCACAATATAATATCTAGAAATAACACCCTCTATGTGTTAGGGATGAGTTGCATTGGGAACAATTGTGTTACTTTAAAGACTGTAGACCTTGTGGGCTCATATGTTTTACATACTTTAAGTGCCACAGATGTTGCATAGCATTACTTAAAAGTCTTCATATTTCCTATAATCATGGCTAATTTATAGTTGATCGAGTAAGTTAGGCATTGGTGAATCATAAATATTACAACATGCATATAATCAAGCCAAGATCACTCTAATACAATATTGTTAAATAAATGTTCATTTACCACCATGTATATGCATTATTACTTCTTCTTTTTACTGATATTTGTTAAGAACAAAATCTATATTTAGCTCCCATAAGACAAGCTCATCACTTTATCATGTCATCAACTCGATACTACATGATTCCAATGTTGAATTGTTGGAATGATGTTTCTAATCACATTTCCCATATTATTTATCCATCTTGTGGTTATCAAATAGTAGGGCATAATCCTACACAAAACCTTTGGGGATAGTGGGAACTCTTCATCAGGCCAATATTCATCATCACACATATAAATTATTCATTACTGTGTATGCCTAATGAAATCTAGGTCACTGTTATATTTTACCTGATGAATTTGCATTATACTTTAGTATGACTAACTAATATCCGTGGAAATGCTGGTTTGGTTGCACTTGGTTCTGACCTTAAAGGTTCAGCTAGTTGTATCATTTCGGGGCCTGTAGATATCTTTGATTATTATTTTAGTAAAGAGGTTCACCATTCAGGTATTATTGGTGTCCCTATACAAAGTTCAATGCAAAATATTCTTGCGATCCAAAGTTATTTTAGGGCATCTATGGTTGGGAGCCCGAGATTTGTTGTTGACTGGTGGAATTCCCGGTTGGTTTGCACTGAGCTGCCAAAATTCATGTTGAAGTAAAGGGAAATGCTGGTATCTTGGCTAAGACAGTGAGTATCCCGACTGCATTCCATTCAGTAGTGGTATTGTAGTGTCCACTCGTGGGGGTATTATTGGTTCCTCGTTTCACTTGTCACGTTACATCCAAGGTTCCATGGTCTTCTCCTCTCCTCGGTCATGCCTTGAAGTAATATTTTGGATTTTTATTTTACTTTAATGATGATTTCATCGCTTCTGATTCCATCTTGAGGACCCGTGGTCCAATTTTTCTTCATGATCTTTTTTAGACGCGTTAAAAGACTACTTCATTCTCTGAATTTTATCCAGCAAATGGTCCATCAGCATTCCAAGACTAACATCAACTCATCCATTTTCATCCATGTGTTGTACATCATATTTGACTATAGAGGAATTAAAGATTAATTATTCAGGAAACAAGATAAAACTGTTAGCTTTTTTCTCCATTAGTTGTTGAGTTAGTCGCTCACGTTTAGATGAAAGGGTTATAGTAGTCGTCGAGGCCAGATGCTGTACATTACGGGCCTACATCACCAACTCTGTATCCACAAACGGATTGGATCTTTCTCAAGAATTTGACATCAACTATTTTGATATTTTTCTTCACTTTAGCTGTAAATGAAGAATTTTTTTTATTCCCATAAACTGTAACAACTAATGTGGAAACTTTGGAGTGACTTAGTGGATCTGAATTCGAATATATCCTAAAACATTAGAGAATAAAGGAAAAATAAATGGATAATATTGTTATTGATGGTGATTAGGTCTATATATATATATATATATATATATATATATATATATATATATATATATATATATTGTACAATTACACAATATATCTCATAAATATTAGGAAAATTGGATATTATATTAATACAATCACCTATATATTGTAATTTTACCAAGTCTTCTAGATTTTTAAGTCCTTACATAGATGATGAGCCAATATTGACGAACAAGACTATTCATACGCTATCGAAAACTTTAAAAAAACAAAATTATAAATTGAATAAAAAACGTACAAATCCTAAATTCAAATTATATGTATAGCTAGGCTATATTTCATACCTGATTTGTTGGATCTCTCATCTTTCCAATTTTTTTATTCAAAGTTGAAAAATTAAAAATACCCTTAACTAGTTTAGTTATTTACCTTATGCTACTATTGAAAGTTTAAAAACTAAAAATTCCCTTAACCAGTTTAGTTATTTATCTTATGTTGCTCAACCCAAAGTTTATATACACCTCTACAACTGTAACAAAAAAAATTATAATCGTTAAAGCATATTTTAGAGTTTGATTATATAAAAAATATGGATTGTAGCAATAAAAACAATAATTTTAAGTACAACATGTCAAACTTTCTATTTAAGAACAAGGTAACATCAATTAAAGTATATTTCAAATTTATAAATTAATTTGTCACACGTTAATGACAAACATAGGTTTTAGTCGCATCTAGCGTTTGTCAAAATTTTAGCACAACTAATAAATAAATCACTTAAATCGACTAAATTTTGACACAAAAAACATAAGAAAATGTACATATACGACTACCTTGGACTATACAATTATTTAAACACACAAAAAATAGATATAAAAATTGGATTTTTATATCTCATAATTTTAAACTTAAATATCTTAAAATTTAAAGATCGAAAAAAAAAATATACCATTAAGATTGGTGTAAGCACCTTACTCGTGTTTTGAAGTCGAATTTTCTTTAAAATACAGTTGAGAGATGAATATTTTTTTAGAATGTTTGACTTAGACATTTATAGTGAGATATGTAATAAAACTAACTTATATATGAAAAATAGTTTTTGTCTTAGAAAAATGAGAGATCCAACAAAACAATATGACATATAAGAGTGAAGGGTCCAACAAAATGGATATGAGATTTTACCTAGCCCATATATTTGTCTACAATAATGATTGACGTGTTAATTTAAAAAATGACAATTGAAATTTGGTTATTGGTTATTGAAACTACCATTCTAAAAAGATATTGAATGAAAAAAAATAGACAACCTAAATAATCTAGTAAATAATCAGATGAACTTTTTTTCCATGATAACCTTTTAAATTTGGCATATGATCCAAAACAAAATATCTATAATCCATTATCGGGTAAGATAATTATAATTGAGAAAAAAAATAGCAATCAGAGAGTTGATGCTCATAGAGAGAAAAACTTTTTCTTCAATCTGGAAACAATTGTTCAATCTTTCAAAAGCTATATTGTCACTCATCTTCAAACCCTTCATGATTACAACAATACTTTGGTTTTAATGTTGTTTTTTTCAAACCATTTTTTATTGATAGTGATAAAGCCCCGGGCTATGATGGTTTTAGTGCTGGTATTTTCAAATCCTGCTGGCCTACGGTTGGGTATGATATTTGTTTTAGACTAAAGAACTTTTTCTGAAAATGAAAATTGGACCCGGATTGGAACAAAACTCACATTACCCTCATACCCAAAATTGATTCCCCTCATCCCCTTCTGATTATATACTAATTTCCTGTTGCAACGTTATCAAATTTTTCCCTTCCTACCATGATTGACCCCTCACAATCGCCGTTTGTCCCAGGCCGCTCGATTGTTGATAAAATTCTCCTTACTCAAGCCATTTTGCATGGCTATCAGACCAACCGCAAAGGCCCTAGATGCGCCTTCAAGATTGATCTGATGAAATATAACGATAATATCCATTGAAGGATTGTTTTACATATCCTCTTTGTTATGGATTTCTCAATCACAGTGATCAATTGAATCATCTAATGTATTACTACCCCCTCTTTCGCGGTTTCTATTAATGGTACATCTACTAGCACCTTCGATGGGAATAAGGGTCTCAGACAACGAGATTCTCTCTCCTCATAAATTTTTGTTATTTCCATGCAGGTCCTCACGAGCATCCTTCAGGAAAAGAGCTATCATCCGTCCTTTGGATTTCTCTGCAAATGTCACTCGCTCAAAATCATCAATATTTACTTTATGGATGACCTTATGATCTTCTGTTGCGCTAATGCACCATCAATCAAGATAATCTAGGATGGTCTGAATGAATTCGCCATGCTTTCAGGCCTCCAGCTCAACCCAAACAAAAGTCATGTTCACTTCTTTGGGATTTTAGAAAGCACCGGAACCGCTATTTTGAACTAATTCGGGTTCCACGGTACTAAGGTCACATGGCCTATGTATTAATTTATATTATGTTATATTTGTTTTCCTGACATAGGGTTCCTTTTAATCTAATCCGGCCAACACAGACGGCCTGGCCCTTTGTAAAAAAAATCATATATATATATATATATTTACAGTTTTTTATACAAACACAATACTTTAGTTTTTCAAAGCTCCATATTCTAGCCTTAGAGCTTGAAGAGGAAAAATAAACTGTAAATAGTTTTTTATGCTTTAGAAAAATATTTTTACTCTTGAATGACAGACTTTAGAATTTTTTTTATTTCCATGGCAGACTTTATTATTTTTGTTGCACCTTTCTTCTTCAGTCATATGCAAGTCGTAGAGCTTCAATCATAAACATGCAACCCTCTGAGTTGTTCCATATTCTTCATCGGGGTCAAAACACCATTTGTCTCTTGGAGATGATTTCACATCTTCTTGTGTAAAGTAATAGTCTGGCCAAATGTTGTACGTAAAGTCTTCTGTGGATTATTTTAGACTGAGAGTAATTTGGCAGATGTTTTGGGGTATTTTAAGGGTATTAAATGTTTGGGTGATTTGTAGTGAGAGATTAAGCTGTTTGGTTGTATTAAATGTTCATTACCCTCATTAATGAAAGTGGTTGGGTATTTATACCCTTTATTTATGGTCTATGGGCTTTCGGGTCAAATTATGAAAACGGGTCGAGTTCAAAGACCCATTAGTTTATTAAGCAGATTAACAATCAGCTTAGTCAAAAGGTGTTTAGTGTTTTAATACTTTTGTCCTGTCCGGATACTTCAGTGGGTAATTATTGTCCGGATTACCCCTGTCCGGTTTTCACAGTGAGTGGTGGTGAATAATTCTGGACTCATCAAAGTCAACCCCTTCTTTTTTTCATTTATGAGAGTCTGCAATGTTATGTTTGAAAGCAAATATGTATATATTTCTCACCTGCAAATATAAGTATCATTTACAATCCTTCACACGTTTTTCTTGGACTTTCCTTAAAATAACCCTTATTCCTATGTTACCTAACTAAACCAAAAAGTTATGTTAGTTTTATCTTCAATCTTTTTCCACTCCCTAACAAAAAAACTCACTATAAGTCAGAGCATAAAGTATAATAACACTAGTTTTACTAGTCTCGATTCAGACAAAAAAAAAGTAAAAACCTTACCTCCTTTATTTTTTCTTATTCTCTATTTATATTTTTTCTCCATGATGAATACAAAGAAAGGATCTCGTACCATAGTTAAAAGTCCTAGAAAAATTATAAAAAATAGTCAAATACTTAGAAAAACAATAAATACTTGGTCCTTCCCCTCCGATGAATATACAATCTAATGAGCTCAATCAAATGGTTACATTATCTTTCCTTCAATAAGTCTCAATATAGTTCAACCCTTTTCACAACTATAGCCTCCAAAACCATGTATGGCCTCCTTTTTATAACCCTCCAATGTATCATCACCTCATTTTTTACTCATTTTATCTTACTGGTGAGTTCTCAAGCCTAATATATTGGTTGCAGGTAATTCATTATTGATACTAAAGGAATTTTAGATAAACTCTCTCATTCCATCTCCACTAATTTGTTGCATATCAATGTGCATCTTGACAGTGACAATGATGTATCAGAAGTTAATAAAAATACTCATAACCAAAAACTCAATCGTGTCTTTGCGCTCTATTCGAGCGATCATTGTCTCTTCGAAGCAGATTGCCTTACTTCGGGACCTCATGACTGCGAAAACATCCTCCTTCTTATATCCTCGCTATCAATCATCACTTATCTCAACCCGAAACCTAAATGTCATGTGGCGGTTGAAGTTTCATCTCTATATGCATGCTCGACGTTCTCACAACTAATCCATCTCTCTCTCCACCACCTGCCATTATCGAACCCTTTGAGCTTCTCATGATCAACGATGTTCTAGCTAAGGTTAAATCACTCACTCACTCTTTCACCTAACCCTAATTCCTCCTGAAAGGCCAAATCGGCTCAAAGTGTAATGGTCACATATTTTAGCTATGGACTATATGAAAGGCCAATATCATAACCCACTAGATCATGTCGTGGCTCGACCAACATTGAAGAATGTTGTAACTGATTCTTTAACTCTCATAGTACATGTGGACCTTGTCCAGTCAAACTCCTTGAAAGTTCAGCCCAACCCATAAACCTTATTGTCTCTCTTCAAGATCTCTTCGATCCTAACCAAAACTCTATGAGTATCTCCCACTTACAAACACTCTCTCCCCAAATGCCGTCTACAAAAATGCATATTATCAATTCAACCATTCCCTAGCATAGAAGATTTGGTCTTTTACTCTTTTTAGGATATCATCTTATCGTGGTCGCAATAGTCAGGGTTTCCCTGTATCTCCTCAATCTTGTGTTCAAATCGGAAGCCACCCTCACCTCCCTGGTTACATCAAAGCCCTGATTTCCTCTTTAAGACCCAAAAGTCCCCATTATAGAGCTCTATCTTCCGTACTTTCTGTTATCATATGCTCAATAATGCTTTATGGTACTTTCCCCTCACTTCCAATATCAATACACTTATTATTTTTGTTACATCATCTCCTACCGTGATCTTCATAAAATGCAACCTAATCATGGGATAAATGTTTTGCCTCTGAAGACATTGGATCAGGCATGCGTGTTGGAAAATCCAATTCAACGAGTTTCATAATAGAGATATTGTTCTTTCCCCGGATGCTATAAATGATGGCAAAGCGAATTGGACAAAATGCATCTCAGGATAATTCTTGGGTTATAAGCTTACTTCCTACTTGATACAGAAAATTAAAGTCAATATTTGAGGGATGCATGACATGCAAGAGTGCAAAATAACACCATATGGTTATTTATTTTTTCCGTTTTAGTTATGCAGATAACGTGACCTTTATTCTCGAAAAATGGTATGTGGTTTTTCAATCGCCACCCAATTTTTCTGAAAAAACGGGAACCTACAGAGTCCACCGTAAAAGAACCTTTTAGGACCATCATTTTACGACTCACGTTTTATGACCTACCTTATGAGCTGTGAGCTGAAAACAAGTTGAGTATCATAGACAACATGCTTGGATCACATGATAGATGTCAATACCCACACATCCAACAAGGTTAGTGATTAGTTTTTCTCATGTTTACATATCATGAATGTCGCATATAAAATCCTTAAATAAGTTAGAATCAAGTGCATGTGCAAGACTAACATCCTTCGCAACAAGTATCATGCCTTCCCCTCATTTTGATAAATTTTAATACCTTTGGCCACAGTTTTGCGAAATGCACCACTCTTCTGTTATCCTCTTACTCAGCCTCAACCTACCATGTTTAACATCGACCAAGAAAGGAATCGATCATCCTAAATATCATTGAGAACAACACATATATCATTCGCGGCTCTTTTGGTGACGAGACCCCCTTGCTATTCCTAACTCTTCTAGTGAGGTTGACGCTAAATGCAACATATTTCAATGACCATTGATGAAGACAATGTCTACCACCCTCTATGAGATAACTTTGTGATTGCCCAAGTGAACAACAACAATTATATGCAAGATGTCAACCATTAATTCGAGGATAATATGATCCTCGGTCGGTAACTACTTGAAAGTCCATTATCTCTTAATCTTAACTATAATTATTGTTGCTTGGAACGTAAGTGATCTTAACGATCATATTTGTCAAGAGAATATAACCGAGTTAGTTTTTAACAACCGCATTACGCTTACTTGTCTTGTCAAAACTAAATTTAGGGAGAATAAAAATGATCACATTATACGCTTCATGTTATCTTATTGGAACTTGAAATCTGATCCCATATTCCACCCATTTGGCAGAATACATCTCGGTTAGAATCATAGAATTTTCAAATTATAAATTGGTAATATGTTTCATGAATATATATGTATATATATATATATTGTAATACCAAATATATTTTATTCAGTATTAATTTTACCTTTCTGTCATTTACGGTTTCAATGATGCTACCGATCGTCAACCTTTTTGGAATGACCTTTCCTTCATCTCCTCCTACCACTTAAACATCACATGGCTTATTATGGGTGATTTCAATACCATATGTAAGAAACGAACAAAACAGGTAATTCGAACCTCTGGACCTTATCCATCAATGATTCCAATAACTGTTATTCATGTTAGTTCAATGACATTTAAGCTACGAGCTTCCATAATCTTAGTCTAATAAGTAACCCAACAAACCTATCTCCTCTAAGATAAATATAGTTTTAGTTTCTAATCGTTGAGATAAATTTTTCCTTAATTTTCTTTCCCACTACGGTTACCCCAGTACCTCAGACCAGACTCCTATCATATTATCCACGAATATCAATATATATATTTTTAAAAAACTTTTCCAGATTTTTATTATGTGCCAATCTCAACTGACTATAAGTCTATGATATCTGATAATTGGAACCTAATAATTGATGACTCTACATGTCAATAAAATCGACATGATTTAGCATATCTCACATGATAATCAAGAAATACTTTTTCAGTATTGACGGTAACAAAGCCTTAAGCTATGACGGCTTTGGTTCTGGCTTCTTTAGATCCTTATGGTCTATCAAGTGAACTAATCTATGTAAATCGATCCATCCCTTCTTCTATCACAATTGAATGGATCATACTTAGCATAAACCTATAATATTATCCGCGAATACCCATATATATATTTCCAAAAAACTTTTCCAGATTTTTATTATGTGCCAATCTTCACTCGACTATAAGTCTACGATCTCTGATAATTGGAACCTAATAATTGATGACTCTATTTTGTCAATAATCTTCTATAAACTTAGTAGTTTCCAACCGATCCTTCATTTTCTCAACAAAATATAGTTAAATATCATTAGTGAAATAGTATTCTTCGTACAAATCTATCTCTACCAAACCCAAAATATCTGGCCAATGACCCACTCAACCCATCTCTCGTTAAAGCTGAAATCAATATTTTGAAAAACTTTTATCTTCTTTAGTTGTGCCAAGTAATCCTTCCTCAAGTAAATTTTCTCGCATAACCTAGCTTAAGCTAGGTGAGTACAACTTTAGATTCTTTCACAAAAGTAACAAATCGCGTATGTCCAGTAACAAGATCGTTTCCATCAATGATCCTCATGAAAATTATTGTTTCTCTTATAAAGGTGTTGAAAAAAACTTTTTCAATCATTTCACCAACGTCCTGCACGAGAAATACACATATAATTTACTTAGGCTTAACCGTATAATATTTTAATCACTTCAAACTCAACCATGTCAATAAAATCCACATGATTTAGCCTATCACACATGATAGAATCAAGAAATACTTTTTTAGTATTGACAGTAACAAAGCCTTAAGCTATGACGGCTTTGGTTCTGGCTTCTTTAGATCCTTGTGGTCTATCAAGTGAACTAATCTATGTAAATCGATCCATCCCTTCTTCTATCATAATTGAATGGATCATACTTAACATAAACCTATAATATTATCCGCGAAAACCCATATATATATTTCCAAAAAACTTTTCCAGATTTTTATTATGTGCCAATCTCAACTCGACTATTAGTCTATGATCTCTGATAATTGGAACCTAATAATTGATGACTCTATTTTGTCAATAACCTTCTCTAAACTAAGTAGTTTCCAACCGATCCTTCATTTCCTCAACAAAATAGAGTTAAATATCATTAGTGAAAGAGTATTCTTCGTACAAATCTATCTCTACCAAACCCAAAAATATCTGGCCAATGACCCACTCAACCCTTCTCTCGTTGAAGCTGAAATAAATGTTTTGAAAAACTTTTATCTTCTTTAGTTGTGCCAAGTAATCCTTCCTCAAGCAAATTTTCTCGCAAAACCTAGCTTAAGCTAGGTGAGTGGAACTTCAGATTCTTTCACAAAAGTAACAAATCACGTATTTCCAGTAACAAGATCGTTTTCATCAATGATCCTCATGAAAATTATTGTTTCTCTTATCAAGGTGTTGAAAAAAACTTTTTCAATCATTTCACCAACGTCCTGCAAGATAAATACACATATAATATTCTTAGGCTTAACCATATAATATTTTAATCACTTCAAACTCAACCATGTCAATAAAATCCACATGATTTAGCCTATCTCACATGATGAAATCAAGAAATACTTTTTTAGTATTGACAGTAACAAAGCCTTAAGCTATGACGACTTTGGTTCCAGCTTCTTTGGATCCTTGTGGTCTATCAAGTGAACTACTCTATGTAAATCGATCCATCCCTTCTTCTATCATAATTGAATGGATCATACTTAGCATAAAGCTATAATATTATCCGCGAATACCCATATATATTTCCAAAAAACTTTTCCAGATTTTTATTATGTGCCAATCTCAACTCGACTATAAGTCTATGATCTCTGATAATTGGAACCTAATAATTAATGACTCTGTTTTATCAATAATCTTCTCTAAACTTAGTAGTTTCCAACCGATCCTTCATTTCCTCAACAAAATATAGTTAAATATCATTAGTGAAAGAGTATTCTTCGTACAAATCTATCTCTACCAAACCCAAAAATATATGGCCAATGACTCACTCAACCCTTCTCTCGTTGAAGCTGAAATAAATGTTTTGAAAAACTTTTATCTTCTTTAGTTGTGCCAAGTAATCCTTCCTCAAGCAAATTTTCTCGCAAAACCTAGCTTAAGTTAGGTGAGTGGAACTTCAGATTCTTTCACAAAAGTAACAAATCACGTATTTTTAGTAACAAGATCGTTTTCATCAATGATCCTCATGAAAATTATTGTTTCTCTTATCAAGGTGTTGAAAAAAACCTTTTCAATCATTTCACCAACGTCCTGTAAGAGAAATACACATATAATTTACTTAGGCTTAACCATATAATATTTTAATCACTTTAAACTCAACCATGTCAATAAAATCCACATGATTTAGCCTATCTCACATGATGGAATCAAATAATACTTTTTTAGTATTGACAGTAACAAAGCCTTAAGTTATGATTGCTTTGGTTCTAGCTTCTTTGGATCCTTGTGGTCTATCAAGTGAACTACTCTATGTAAATCGATCCATCCCTTCTTCTATCATAATTGAATGGATCATACTTAGCATAAACCTATAATCGTTATAATCCCTAAAAGCGGCAACCCTTCTGCCCTTCTAACTTTAGGCCCATATAATATTGGAATGTTATTTATAAGATCAAATTTGAATTATTGGCCAATATAATAAAATACTTTCTCCGTTTCTTGATTGAATCCTCTCAATCTAGCTTTATCCCTCGTCATAACATTTTGGAAAATATTCTCCTTACTCGTTAAATTTTTCATGGGTACTACACCTATAGAAAAGACTATTGGGCGACTCTTAAGATCAACTTTATGAAAGACTTCGATAATGTAGGTTGGCACATTCTCATGGATATTTTATACATTATGGATTTACCCACCAATATGATGGCGTGGATCATTGAGTGTATATCTACTACATTATACTCGGTTAACATAAATGGCAATATTTTTGGCTCATTTAAAGGAAAAAGACTTCCGACAAAGAGACATTTATCCAATTTCATGTTCGTTCCAGTCATGCCTGGTGAGGATTATTTTCAACTGAGGGTAATTTTGTCTGAAGTTTTGTGGAGTTCCAAAGGTATTTAATGTTTAAGTGGTTTGTAGTGAGAGATTTGAGCTGCCTGGTTGTATTAAATGTTCATTACCCTCATTAATGAAAGTGGTTGGTATTTATACCCTTAATTATGGGGCACATGGGCTTTCGGGTCATACTTATGAATTCAGGTCGATTTCAAAAACTCATTAGTTATTAAGCAGGTAAGTAATTAGCTTAGTCATGACGTGATTTAGTTTTTAATACATTAGTCCTGTTCGGATGGTTCAGTGGGTGGATTTTGTCCGAATTGCCCCTGTCAGGTTTCCACAGTGAGTGGTGAGTAAATCCGGACTCATCAGTAGATCCTTTTTTAGGTTATGTTCGAAGGCCTTTGGCAAGACCTAAAAACAGTTCATGTGTACCCGTAACTATGTCTGGACAGATTTCGAATTGTGTAACGGCTTTATCCGGACTGATGAAACTCTCAAAAACTCAAAAGTTTTGCCAGAGATCGTGGGTCACGTGTCCTTCTCTGATTCGCCTCACCGGCTGTTTTTCTCCTCGAACGGCACTCCCACTCATTTCATAAAGTAACCTCTTCAATTAATACTGGTGACAAGCGCCGTCTTTAATCATTACTCCCATCTTTTCGTATTCTCCTAGGTTTCAAGGCATCTTTTGTCTCTTTAGTATAAATTAAACCATTTTTCACTGTTTTACCATCTTCATCATCTCCACACTTTTAATCTTCAAAGATTTTACCTCTAAAAAACCCTTTTCTTGGTGTAAGTTTATGTTCACAGCAAGAAACGCCCTTGTAAAAGGTGGGTGACTCAACTTGTCAGAGTTAGAGAAAGCTCAAAAAGTCGAACAAGAAAGGTGCATTGCTGCTAGCCTCCCTGTTTCTCCTATCGACAAATCTGAAATACCAAGTTTAGAGCCTGATCGGGATTCGTCTTTTGCAAGAAGTTCTAAACCCAGAAGGTTATTCCAGCCCAATCTTTCACCAATCGTTTCAGGCTCATCGGTCCAGGAATCAGAGCCAGTTGTTGAACCAGAGCAGGCAGTTACAAGCACTAAGAAACCTTCCCCATTAATTGCCATGGGATCAGATGCTGACATCTCCCCAGAAAAGCTGGTAAATCGACGAAAAGGTCGTCTAGTGAAAGGAAAGGCTGTCGCTCCACAGTCTAAATCTACAAAATCCACGCCTTCTAAGTCTGGGGCCAAAGATAAAACTACAGGGTCAGAAACACCTATACAATTCCATAAGGACAAGCTGTCCGGTCCGGAGGCAACCAGTTCAAGCCTTCGAAAAGAAACCTCTGAATCTGAGCCCCAGCCGGACTCCAGACCACAAGAGGAAAGTAATTCTCAACCATCCGGAGGGCCTATCGAGCCAACCACTAGCTCTTCTCTTCCAAAAATAACTGATAATCCTTCCATGGTAATGGAAGATATAATGGAGGATAGTATCGAAGAAGCCCCTTTTGAGACCGACGTCTCCGAGCAAACAAGTGAGGCTGCTACTGTTAAGAAAAACAAGGGCAATGAGAAGCTATGTTTAAAACACCCAGATCTGCCGGAGTGCCTTGTAGGAAAAGTGGGACCTTGCTTCCACAAAGTAAGTGTAAAGTATCTGCTAGCTATATAAAAGATCAATTATGCTTTTATTCACACAGCTGAACTGGGCCAGATCTGGACGAAGTGGGGGATCCCTGAGAACGTTAAAGTGAGGATACTGGTAGATTTGGAGACACCGATGGATTGCAAGCTTAGTGAGATAGTTTTCTTCACTGAGCTATTCAACTGGGGCTTAGGTTTCCCTTAGACCCAGAGATCGTCATATACTTTCATCTTATAAAGCTCTGCCCAAGCCAATTGAGCCCCAACGCTTGGTATACGCTCATGGCCTCCAGGCTCTCCGGAATCCCTCTTTCGAGGGAGCAGTTTGCTGTTGTGGTCAGCCTTTGCAGGAACCACATCATCCCCTTCTATCATTTTAACATGGGCGATAATTACAAAGCGGTGGATGACTTGCTTGAGTCGGAGAAGAACTGGAAGACTTAATTTTTGTTCATCAGTGACGCCTGGAAGAATGGGAGGAAGATTAAAGCTGGTGTCAACCCAAGCATGCTTACCAGCAGATGGAAAAGCTCTGGTAAATATCTCATTACATACTTCTACCTTTACTTATAACAAGTTTGTTTGTTTAACTTCTCTTCCTTTGTTTTTTGAGAGTGCTGCCGAAGGAGTTCAATGACTACCTAGAGGAAGGTCTGACTACTTCCACAAAGCTAAATGCTTGGCTGCTGAGAAATGGGGAAATCGCTTCCACAACTGTTTTGCCAGAGGAAACCTGGTAAGATCCCATCTCTCGAATACCACCGGACGGAGAGACTTGTCTTGGGAGGAGTTAACCACTCCACCCCCTCAAGAGGTAATTCTCAAGAAAACAGATGCAAATGATGGAAAGCTATCCTTGCCATGCAGAGCTAAATCCCCAAGCAAAATGAAGGGCAAGAAGGGCAAGGCCAAGCAAGGTGTGGTTGAGGTTAACCCAAATGAGGTGGAGGAGGCTGCCCCGGCAAACCAGGAGGGGCAAGACTAATGACAGATTGATGTTGCTTTATTACAAGTGGTAGAACATGAAAGCACCAAAGAAGTAGTTGGATCTCCAAAACCCCCCAAAGGCTCCCAAGAAAGACCGAAAGCGAGGAGCAGAAGGTGGAGATAAGGAGGCCAAGAAGAAGAAAACCTCCAAAGGAGATGAAGTTTCTCTCTGGCCTCCTGAGTCTCTTCATCCACCTGACCCAACTCACCCCACTCAAGCAGAAGAAATCCCAAGTGACTTTCACACTGGAGAGGGTGCTGGAGGGGACATCAACATTGATGGTGTCGACATCAGTGGGCTTCAAGGGATTGGTCTTTACTTTGAATACCTTGACAATGATGATTTTGCTGGCCCCTACCTCCCCCCAAGCTCTTCAAACATCGTCACCTTCAATGGTAAATATTTTTTCTGTTTCAGGTGAGAGAGACATTGTCACCTACTCCTTATTGAGCAATATCCAGCCGGTACTTACCTTGGAGAAGCAAGTGCCAAACCAGTCAGCCATCATCAACACACTCAACTCTGATAAAGAGAAATTGTCTAACGACCTCCTCACTGCCAACCAAAATGTTGAGGTATCGAAGAGAGAAATTGAGGAGTTGAAGAAAGGTCAAGAGGATTTGGCCACCAAGCTGGCCACTTAGGAGTGAGTTGTCAAAGAACTCCAATTGAAGCAATATGACCTGGAGAAAAACCTATCTTCTTCAAAAGAGGAGGTGAAGGCCAAAAACAACGTCATTCAGACCCTAACTAATGACAAGACTTCGCTCGAGGATACTGTGTCCAAGGTTGAACAAGAAAAATCTAACTTGTTAAAGGAGCAAGAGAAAACAATCCAAGCTAGGATTGATGCCTATACCAACGAGGTGATAGACTCCCAAGAGGAAAGGTATGCCAAAGTCAAGTCAGATATGGTCTTGCTCTTTCATGAGAAATTTCCGAAGAGGACGCTGGGAGATTTACGGAGGTTTGTAGAGTATGAGGACCTCCCATTCCACACGATGGCTGATGGTGACAGGCATAACTATTCCAGTGGTTGAGATGATACAACCAATGAAGATGAACGGACCGGGGAGAGTCCAGATGAGGAAAACAATGATCCTAAGAAGAAGCCAAGTGAGGCTGAGTCATCTAAGAAAGCTCAGTCTTAAAGTATCAATTTCTTTTAATTTTTTGTGTCTGAACCAAAGTCCTTGGATGGCCAAGGCATTTTTTGTAATCGTGTCCGGCCCTTGTCCGGGCACACCTTTCTGTTTGAAAATTCAAAGTCCTTGGGTGGCCAAGGCATTTCACATATTTTAATGGGTAGTTTTATTTTACACAACTCTTGCATTGTTTTATAGTTTCTTAACTTCGATGGCTAATGTTCAAATAGCCCTTAGTTATTTTACAAGTATTTTAAAGTGAGAGTGTTTAAATTCTCCGATGACAAATATTTAAGTAGTCATCACTCTACCAATTCAATCCGATCTTCCATTGATAAAAAATTTCAAAGAAACTATCAATCGAAACACTCCGAATTTTTCAAGAAGGCATCGAATTTCATTAAAAAGCCCGAACACCTCATTAAAACCTCCTTGCGCCACCAGGGTAGGAAAAAGTATGCCCCCAAATATTTACATGAACTTTAAGCAAGTAAATATTTACATAGTTTTCATTCTAAGTATAACCGGAGGTGTTCAATGTTCTAGGGGTGATTCAAAATTCTTCCATCTTTATCTTGGAGCCGGTATGTCCCAGGCTTAAGCTTTTCATTGACCACATAGGGTCCTTCCCAAGTTGGAGCTAACTTGTGGAACTGTCTCTCCTTGGTATGTAAGAAGACTTTCCTCAATACTTTATCCCCTGGTTGAAAATCCCTCATCTTGATTTTAGAAGTAAACTTGCTTCTCATCAAACCCTGATAGTGTGTGGCTCTGAGGTGAGCCTTAACTCTTCTTTCTTCGATCAAATCAAGCTGGTTTCTGACTACCACTTCGTTAGTGTGTTCGGAAAAATTATGAACTCGAAATGAAGGGAAAGTAGCCTCTATGGGAGCTATGGCATCCATTCCATACACTAAGGCAAAATGAGACTCTTGTGTTACAGCCCCATGAGTGGTCTGGTAGGCCCATAATACTTCTTGTAGATAACTTGGCCATTTTCCAGCAGCTCCCTCTAGATTCTTTTTAAGACCGGATAAGATGGTTCGGTTGGCCATTTCAACTTGACCATTTTCATGTGGGTGTAAAGGAGAAGAGAAGCAGTGTTGGATGCCTCTAGAAGACCAAAAATTCTACATCTCCTTATTGTCGAATTGTGGCCCATTGTCTGTAGTTATATTCCGTGGAACCCCAAATCTGCAACAAATGTTAGACATGATGAATTTTATAACAGTTTTCAAAGTAGTTCATGCCAATGGGGTTGCTTTGATCCACTTCGAAAAGTAATCAATAGCAACAATTATAGTTCTGCACCCCCCGGATGCCATGGGTAGAGGTCCCACTAAATCCAGCCCTCATCGAGCAAAATGTATTGGCTCAGAAATTGACTCTAAAGGGACAGCCGGGGTATGAATTTCATTGTTGTATCTTTGGCATGGATCACACTTCTTCACCAAATCCTTGGCGTCTTGCAATATGGAGGGCCAGTAGTACCCAGCTAACAAAACCCTTCTAGTTAGAGCCCTGAATCCACAGTGTGCTGATCCCTCGCCATCATGTAATTCGGAGAGAACTATTTGGGACTCTTCGATCCCCAAAAATTGTAAGAGAGGTTTACAAAAGGATTTTTTATAAAGAACATCTCTCAAGATAACAAAACCACGAGCCTTGTATTTTACTTTCCTTGCTACTGCTTTTTCCGGAGGCAGAATGCCAACTGAGAGATATTAGAGGAGAGGAAATCTCCAGTCTTGGGGTTGTTTTACTTGTATATTCAAACTTTCTTCTTCCTTATCCGGATTGATTTAAATGGATGGGAATTCTTGCACATGAATCCAAGGGTAGGACTCAAAATAGGCTATGGTTGCCAAGGAGTCTGCTAGTGTATTTTCTGTTCGGGGTATGTGCTCATAGGTGATGCTTTTGAAATTAAGTGCCACTTCTTTGAGAACAAATAAATATTTAATCAACTGTTCCTTTTTTGCTTCGGATTGACCTTGTGCGTGATGGATAAGAAGCTGAGAATCACTCATTAACCTGACCCTTTTGGCTCCACAAATAAGTGCTAATTTCAAACCAGCTATAGCAGCTTCATATTCAGATTCGTTGTTGGAAGCCCTGAAAGCAAAACATATAACCTGGTACATCTTGTCACCGTACGGAGAGGTTAAACATATCCCAGCACCACACCCCATGGTACTTGATCCACCATCAGTCCGGATAACCCATACTTTTTTATCTTTTACACCGGTTGCTTGCTTAGTATCCCTGTCTGAATGGAATTTAACTAAGAAGTCAGCCATAATTTGGGCTTTGACTGCTGTTCGAGGGGAAAAATCAATATCGTAGTCTCCCAGCTCTACTGACCACTTGGTCATTCTACTTGAAATGTCTGCCTTTTGAAGAACGTTTTTCAAGGGAAAAGATGTCTGGACAATGATAGAATGAGCCTGAAAGTAGGGCCTCATTTTCCTCGCAGCAATTACTAGGGCTAGTGCTAATTTTTCAAGCTTTAAATACCGTTTTTCTGCATCTATCAAGCTTTTGCTGATATAGTACACTGGACAATGATAATTATCCACCTCCCTTACCAATACTGCACTTATAGCACAATGAGAAACTGCTAAGTACACATAGAGGGTCTCTCCACCAATAGGTTTAAACAAGGTTTTAAGAGAAAATAAGTGCTTCTTAATTTCATCGAAAGCCTCGTCATACTGTGGAGATTAGTTGAAATATTTTGCACCTTTCAAAGTTTGAAAAAATGGGGCGCACCTGTCCGAGGACCTTGAAATAAAATTTATTAACGCAGCCAACCTCCCTGTCAATCTTTGTACTTCTTTAATATTCCGAGGAGGCTCCATTTGTAGTAAAGCATTAAGTTGGTCTGGATCAGGATGTATCCCTTTCTCACTTATCACATACCCCAAGAATTTTCCGGACCGTACTCCGAAGACACACTTTTCTGGATTCAATTTTAAATTTAATTTCACCACGTTGGCAAAAGTTTCCTGGAGATCTGCCAAGTGTAGCTCTTCGTCCATATTTTTTACCATCATGTCATCGATGTAGACTTCCATGTTTCTTCCAATCTGATCAGCAAAAGCCTTGTTTACTAACCTCTGATAAGTAGCCCCAACATTTTTTAACCCAAATGGCATCACCTTGTAACCATGGAGGCCCCTATCAGTGACAAATGTAGTATGTTCTTGATCCTTCGGATCTACTTGAATCTGATTATACCTGGAGAAGGCATCATAAAGGTCAACAAATTGTTTCCAGATGTGGAGTCCACCAACTGATCAATTTGGGGGACCAGATATAAATATTTTGGACAGGCTCTGTTGACATCTGTGAAATCGATGCACATACGCCACTTACCATTTTTATTCTTTACCAACACCAGACTGGCTGTCCATAAAGGGTATTGAGATTCCTTTATGTGCCCCACTTTAGTAAGTCGGTCAACCTCTTGAACTATGACATCATCGTTTTCCTTAAAAAAAGCTCTCATCTTTTGTACAACAGGTACTACATCCCTCCGGATGGATATTTTGTGTGATATAATGTCTGCTGGCACTCCGGTTATATCAGCATTGCACCAAGCAAAGATATGCTGATGGACTTTCAAAAAATCTAACATTTTACCATTTAATTCCGATATCATCTTGGACCCTATCTTGACACTTTTTCCTTCAACAGAGAGTGAGTTTCGACTTCTTCAATTGGTATTAAAACACTAGGGGTCTCTCTGGGGTCATCAATTTCACCCTCTCTCCTAGAGGGCCCCTCAAACTGATATTCCTCACTGATCCAGACTGCCTCCAACGTTCGAGGGGCCAGTGTTGTTTCATAACACTCTCTTGCCACCTTTTGACTGCTTCGAACAACTCCCACTTGTCCTTGTACAACATATTTCAAACATTGGTGGACTGTTAAAGCCACAACATGCATCCTGGAGAGCCAAGATCTCCCCAAAATGGCATTATAACAAGTGGGACAATCCACCACAATAAAAAGTATTCTAACCATCTTTTTAAAAGGGCCCTTGCCCAAAAAAACCTCCTCTTCGAACTCCCCGATCGCATCTACTGAGCTTCCAGTGAAACCCACAATTGACCTGTTCGAACGCTGAATTACTGCTGGATTCTTTATTTTTTTGTAGGAAGTCAAAAAGAGAATATTGGCTGAACTTCCGGTGCCCACCAAAATTCATCTTATGTCATTACCCACAATAGATGCTCTTATGACAACAACATCTTCATGGGGACCAGCAATGTCCCTCAAGTCGTCCTCATTGAAAACAATGAAGGAAATATAATTTTTGATTGATAGGAAGTCATGTCTCCTTCGAGTTGGGTAGCTAAAGTATGAACGTGCCTCTTTCTCGAAGAAGCAGTTGGTGCAGTCATGGTGTCTCCCCCAAATATTGTAAGCGACTCAAAAAAGCTGATAAGTCCGGACACCGTCTTGCAACACTCTATGATAACACCCACTTTATTATGGGTTGGATCAGGGTCTAAATATTCTGACTCTACATCAACCTTTCGATTATTACCATAGCCCCATCCGGAGCCGATGTGCCTGCATTGTTTTGACCAGTCCGATGAGCGTTATCAGGCCTCTTTCCACTTCTTCTTTTAACATAAGCTCCCAATTTTCCTCTTTCAATCAAATTCTGCACTTCTTGCTTCAACGCAATACAATCTTCAGTGTTATGGCCAATATCATGGTGATATTGACAGAAACAATTATTACGGCTCTCCCTGGGAGATTGTAATGCAGTCGGCCTTCTGAAACGTACTTCGTCTTTTGTTTTGTCATAAATGGTGGCTACGTTTTCTTTCAACTCAGCAAACCACTCCGGTTGAACCCAAGGCCCCCGCTTATTTCTAGATTGCTGGCTCTGGGCTGGTGCAACTGGATGGGATTGAGCCTTGGCTCTATTATGACCCTGTCCGGCTTTCTTGGCCTTGTTCCCGGACTGGTTCTGGTTTTGATTTGGTGCAGCTGGAGCAGACCTCACCTACCAATGCACACTGGTTTTCTTTGTTTCATCCACAATAATATGTTTACCAACCTGATTCAGCAGACCTCCCCATGTCATGGCCTGTTTCCTGGTTACTGAATCAGCCAAGTTTCCAGGGTTTAAGCCCTGCCTCAGAGAAGCTATTGCTACTTGTTCAAAGCAATCAGTCAATCTATTTTTGGTATTTACAAAGCGACTTATGTATTCTTTTAAGGATTCGTTTGGTTCTTGGGCACAATAGATAATTGTGTCTCCATTGCCCTTTACTTCTTTACTTCCAACGAACTGCCTCCGAAAGGCCACCCAAAAAGTATCAAAATTTCTGATGCAGCCCATGTGGCAGACTATTGTACCACTTCAAAGCACTCCCCGTAAAATATTGGGAGAATGCTCGACAGAGTAACTTATCGTCATCATCAAAATTCATCATAATGTTTTTTAATTGTTCCAAGTGGTTATCTGGATCTTTACTGCCATCATATTTTTCCATTTTTTTACTGTCAAACCTCTTAGGAAGGTTCCCAGACAGTATCTTGGAGGACAATAGAGATTGTCTTCAATTCCGGCCACGACTAAATACCGTATCTTCGTTGGGAGTTGCAAAGATACATGGCTCATCATGGAAGGCAAAAATATCCATTAACAAGCGGTCTACGTGTCTTTGGCCATGACTATGACTATGAGACGATCATTTACCCAGATGCCTCTTCAACCTTCCATGCGTGTCCCTCTTTCTTGAGTACTTTTTGACCAACTTTTGTTTCTTTTTAGAACGGCCTTCATCGCTGCTGGATGACAAGGATTCTTTAACTCCATCTTCATTTGAGGAGCTACTAGAAGACTCTGAGTCTGAATCTCAGCTCTCCACCGGTTTAGACCGGTGAGATTTGTTTGAGCTAGCACGAGTCTTTTTAGCACTCACATGGGTCTTTGATGGCTCATGCTCTCTTGGATTGTTAATATGATGAGCTTCTGACACCTTAGACTTCTCTTTTGTGCCCATCTCTGCCCTTTTGGCAGCCCTCAAAGCTTCTATTTCAACTTTAAACATGTCTCGCTCCTCAATCGTATATTCATCATTTTCTCCCACAACTTCTGCCAAAGCCGGTGGCACTTCTTGCTCGTCCGGATTCATCCGAACTGGTTTTTCTTGATGGTTTCGAATGCTAGATTCAGGCACCTTCTTCTCCCACTGTGGTCGCCAATTTGGTGAGGATTATTTTCAACTGAGGGTAATTTTTTCTGAAGTTTTGTGGAGTTCCAAAGGTATTTAATGTTTAAGTGGTTTGTAGTGAGAGATTTGAGCTACATGGTTGTATTAAATATACATTACCCTCATTAATGAAAGTGGTTGGGTATTTATACCCTTAATTATGGGCCACATGGGCTTTCGGGTCATACTTATGAATTCGGGTCGAGTTCAAAAACCTATTAGTTATTAAGCAGGTAAGTAATTAGCTTAGTCATGAAGTGATTTAGTTTTTAGTACATTAGTCATGTTCAGATGGTTCAGTGGGTGGTTTTTGTCCGAATTTCCCCTGTCCGGTTTCCACAGTGAGTTGTGAGTAAATCCGGACTCATCAATTCCATCCTCAATTTTCTACTACGAAGGCAAAACCTCTCAATTTTTACTCATTTCAAAAGTTTGAGATTTTAAAAACCTGATTTCACCATACTATTAAGTTAATTACTAATTCATCTACGATTTATTTTTTTGTAAATTTTGATCTATATATGTTTAGATAATTTAGTTAGAAATTTCATATTATAAAAATCCAGTTTTTATATATATAGTTGCTTGTTTGACTTCTAGTCAACCGTATTTTTTAGGGTATGCATACATCTATGTTTTAAATATTTATCTATGGATTCTAAGGTTGAAATATAGGATCTGGTTTTGTTAGAGACTCCATGGTTGTTAAACAGTTTCGCGCATCAATCGTACGCAGATCTACCAGATAAGCGTTAGTCTATGTGAACTCATGCATGATTTATACACGAATTTTCAAATTTTAACGCATGATTCATGCATGATTTTGTCATTGCTAATTCTAATTTTACATAAATTCTGGGCTGTTTTCCAATTATTCTTAAACTTATTTTTGTTTTTAATTTTCAGATGCCTTGTTGAACTCGTTCACAACAATATTTGTCAAGGCATGAGACCAAGACCGAGCACCGAGAAAATATTTCTCGTCGACAATTACACACATTACAAGGTGCAGTATTGGACGATCATGGTCATAGGACTGTTGTTACTCATCTTTCTACTTTTAGAATTTAAGTGTCTATGACTTCAGACTAATTTTTTGTTGCATCAACCCTGACGTTCATGACTTGTACTCTAAGTTCAGTGATTAAAAGACCCACAAGACGTATAGCAACTTCAATAACAATGTAAGTTTTGTAAATTAATATGTTTGAATAATACTGCTTAATTATATCATTAATTATGTAGTTAATTATATTGTTACTTATGTAGTTACTTTTTTATATTATGTAGGCTAGAGTATCATTATGATGTTATAATATGTATGTGACCTATTGCTAATTGGATATTACTCGGCATACTCAGGTCAGAGACGTGCTTCAATATTCTTCTATATTGTCTCTCATGTTTATATGTCAATGTTCACTTACTTGAGACATTTTTGGAACAGTGACATCCGAAGACGAATTCATTATATTTATATTTTGGTGAGGTGATGGTGACGGTGATGCTTGAAGATATACACATGATCACTAGTTTTCCTATCACAAGTTAGATTTTCGATTTTGTTCACTTTCCAAGTAAACTTGAGAGAATTTGTACATTTACTAACTTTTTTGGTTTAGATTTTGTTACCTTTACTAATGAAATAGATGAAAAACTTGATGGTAGTAGCAAAAATATTTATCTAAAGTTTTGGCATGATATTTATCGGGTCATTAATGTGATGGTTGTTCATGTCACTCGAGGTTATCTGATGCACATATTTGGTTGTTGCATTATCGCAAATAAGATTGGGAACATTATTTCCCTTGATTATCTACAGTTCATTGAGAACCATAGCATATCGGTTAAGTATAACTAGGGTTATATTATACTAGCCGAGATATATTTTATGCTTGGTAAAAATTGTGTACATGCAATATTGGGTTTTACTGATTTCCTCGAATTGTAAAAGACATGGATCTACGATAATATTATGAGGCTTACAACTAAGTATTTCATCTTACATGCTATCACCTAGCCACATATGTATAGTCATGCAGCTCATCCTTTTCATTTGATTATTTGGACTCTGGATGATATCTATCACTCTATATTTATATTCGGAGAGGACGATGTAAGTTTTATTTATCATTTATCATTTTTTTATTATTTTTTCTCTTTATTTTAATATGAATTTAATTTATCTTAACATTATTTTTATTTTGTAGGTCTTATTCATGCAATATGGATATTTATGAGATGTTAGACCTTCATGTGAGGTTGTTTGGATATATATATATATATATATATATATATGTTAAAGTTTTGGGACATCATGGTAGCTTATTATCCCCTATGCGTCGTTCGATGGTTGGGGCATGTTCAAGAGGTACCTGGGAAATTAAAACCTGGTTTGGTAGGTTGCGGTATAGCTAGATGTGCGAACACTTAATGTTTATGGTATCTATCTGTTTAGACTGCATTAAAGTCCCATACGATTCATCTTTTGGTGCAAGGTGATCTATACCAGCCCAATCACGATGGTACGATATCATTCTACCTTTGATGTATAAGGACCAACCTATGTTACATATTGATCAATCCTCAGTCTTGACCCATTGATAAATATGTTGGGGTGAACCATTTTGTGACCTTTTATTAAGTCTGGTGACATGAGTTTGCAACTCTAGTTTTCGAAATGAAGATAATGAATGATATCATGACTATGGAGCAGAGTTACAGCTTTTTACGTGAGTGTTATCGAGTTGTGCTACAGTATCAATACATGTATTAATTTTACTACATATATTTTTTATTTTATTGTGTATGACTTTGATGACTCTTATTTTATTATTATGAACCTCATTTTATCTAATGTTTACGTTTTGTTATCTAGTAGTGTTATTAATTCTATTGAACTCAAACTCATTTCATAGTTTAATCTATATCGAATGCTTAATTATCATGAATGGTCTATATTGATTACTTAGTTATTATATTGGTTTTCGTATAAGTATAATAGTATTGAGCTCAATGAGAGTTCATGTACAATACTTACCTAACATGTGTTTTCTCAGGATTTGTATGAGTAAATTACGATATCCACAACTTAAATAAGTGTCAGATATTGGTATGTTTATTATGATTTCATTATCCTTTATAAAATTCATCATTAATAGGTCTATTAAAATTTATCTGATACTCATCATGTGGGTTTATCCTAACATACCTCGGGGATTGCATTAATCTTATCCAATAATTGCCTCAAATGGATTGGATAAGGGAATTATCCAATCCACAAATTACATGTATCAAATATTGAGTAGGTTTATTTGAATTACGATATTCTCAGATAAAGCTCAATAAATAGACATGTTACTTTTGTAAAAAATTAACCTTGTAAAGTCATACCCTAAAAACTGAATATGTATGTGTGGAACGATATCAAAGACGGATATTTGAAGAATGTCGTTGTAGAAGTGAATAAATCCTATCGCGATGAATGTGGTAAACATTTATGGGAGGCAATGTCATGCCAATTATATTATATTTATGGTACGAATCATGTTAAGCCACTAAACATTATACGACGTCTAAATGAGGTTAAAACTAGGTGGAAGTATCTAAGAACTTAACATCTAAATTTGATTATCCACCTCCACAACGAGAAATGTCATAGTGCATTTCAGTTTTCCAATTTCTTGGTCATCGACAATATAACTGTGAAACATATAGATCAAGTGCATGACCAAATAACAACCAACGGAGAGGAAGTTATGTACGAGGGTCAGATTGACTATAAAATTGAGAAGGAAGAAATGTAGCTGATGAATTAGAATTGGGATGGCAGATAAAAAATGGTATATATAATTGGTAAGTTATCGCTGTTTCATTTTTTTAAGTGCCAAGTTATCGTTGTTTCGGTTTTTGAAGTTTTAAGCTACAATATTTATTTATTTATTTTATTGCATCATAAATGGTGCGCATGTTAGAAAAATTTGAGGATTATGAATCTTCCAATTCATGTATATCTCTCTAGGATGAGAACCAAATAATATTAATTTATGGACTAACTTATCTCCGTCCTCTTTGAGTTTAGCAACTTGGAAATGACCATTCAAATGCAAAAGCGGTGCATCATTGTGTTTCGCGTTTAACATATGTAATTAC
Organism: Limnanthes douglasii subsp. nivea; assembly: GCA_036936605.1. Taxonomy (NCBI): domain Eukaryota; kingdom Viridiplantae; phylum Streptophyta; class Magnoliopsida; order Brassicales; family Limnanthaceae; genus Limnanthes; species Limnanthes douglasii. The sequence continues at coordinate 79,439,375 of JAUPFV010000003.1, read as the reverse complement.
CAATAACCAAATTATTTTACAATTGAACTTCTCCTTAAACGTGATAAATATTATCAAATAATTTGGTTATTGGCAATTACATATATTAAACGTGATGAACATTGTCAAGTTATGGACAATCGTATATATTTGATTAAAATTGTCGTTTCTTCAAAACATCCGGTTTAGGCTTAAGTCTATAAACGTCGTACATCTCTTATTTATAATATATCATAAAAGTTTTTCCTGATTTACCACTGTCGTTGTCCACGGTAGTATTGTTGACGAATATTATATCGATTCTTTCAGATTTAACTCATGTGTCCAAATCAAATTTAGTTTAACACTTGTTGGTGATAAAAATATGTGTGTAATTGGTCATCATATAGACTGGTTGTTCTATATCCTATAACATATATAAAGATAACATACATAAACATTTACATATGATATGAAAGGTATACGTAAATCGCGCATAAAATTACACCAAATCGCGCATGAAAATGTGCACATTAAGACATATCGTCGCATAAAATTACGCACAACGCAAAAACATGGTACGTAATTTGATAAAATTCACGCATTCTATGTACACAATTGGAACAAAAATCATGCATGTTGGTTCAAAATTACGTAATAATTTACACACAAATTACGTAAAAATATAGCTGACAAAAATTAATATAAAATAAATATCTCAATGGATTTATTTAGATTTTCCCGTTGATGGTTTTTCATCTTTTCAAACCATATTTTTCATATTTTAAAAGTAATATGAATTTAAATATTTTTGAAGTGTTTTGAAATAACGTGTAGTTAGGTTTGAATTTTAAACTAAATAATGTGTTTTGAATATTCGATATGTTCCGTAATATGGGTTGTTTAAGATTTTTTTATCTATATTAAAAAAAATAAAAAATAAATAAAAATAAATATTTGATGAAAAGTTTAATAACTTGTACATAAAATTAACTATTTTATATATTAAAAATAGAATATAGATAATCAAACTTGCAATGGAAATTAGAACCACGTCTATTATGGAACAGTTTTTTTGAAATAATTTTTTTAAAAAAATTTAAAATATAAAGAGTTTGTAAGGAAAACACTATTGATTTGACATCAAACTAAAGAATAAAGTCAACTACGATAAAATGGCGGAACAGGAGGTAGTTCATTTTAGAAATTGTTCTTTGCAGATATCTACACGGTTCGTTTCTTCTGCTATGAGATCTACACGAAATTCAAGAGAGAATCGACGGTGGATATTCCTGAGCAAGACAGTAGTATAGAATTTGGGTAGTAAATCCAGCTGGTAAGTGGTAACCATTTAATTCAACCATGTTTCTCTATTGTTTTAACACCCTCTATATACGTCATAAAATATAGAGAGACGATTCAAAATTATTACCCCAAATTCCAACTATGGATATGGAATTAGCTTTTCGTTTTTCAGTTTCTTACCTTAGTACATACTCAATTTAAAAAGAAAAAATCTAAGAAATTTGATTTTAAATATTCACCAGAGTCATTGGTTGTTTACTCCCGAAATTAAATTATTACTATTTTCTAATAATTTTATGGTAGTTCACTTTTAATTATTAATAACAGGTCAATTTTAAACAGCTTCAATTATAAGTTTTCTTAGTAAATATGTTAAGGAAAATACGTTTTTAAAAAGTTAGTAAACTAATAAATGGAATATTAGAGTTATTTTGCACTAAAGTTAAAGATATAAATATATACACACGATAAGATAAGTTTGTTTTTTAAATGATGTAGATAGTTTATGGACCTCTTAAATAAAAACATAACTGATAAATGTCTAATTTTAAAAACAATATATCGAATCGTTTATTGTCGAATGATTTAATAAAGATATCCATAGAAATATGGGAATGTGTAATCACGCCAGATATATATAACAATAAACTTACGTAGGACCTTTGTTGATTTTTTTGGAAAACCATGAAGACCATTTAGTCATTTAAAATCACATGAGAGAAAAGTCATAGACCAATATTCAACTTTGGTTGAAGAGCGAGCAACAATATCTTGTTTCTTTATCTTTTACTAGAACGAAGAATCCACAATTTGGAAGAACCACCTAGACGAAAAAAGTCGGGTGGATGGGCAAGCAGCCCAATCCGAATTACACCATCCTCTGAATTTAAGATCACTATATGATCTAAGAAGAATATCAAGTCCCGGAGAACCCTTCAAATATCGAATCACGCAAAGCGCATATTGATAATGATCCACTATGGGTTCTTAAAAATATTGTGCCAAAGTGTGAACATAAGAAAGATCTAGACGAGTGACCGATAAGTAGACCAATCGACCCACAAGCTAAAGATAGGCAGAAAGATTAGGAAGAAAATCTCTGGTAGTTAGGGACAATCAATGATTTTTATTAAGCGGACCACCAAGAGGACGAGCTCCAAGTAGGCTTGTTTTAAAAAAGAATATCAAATACATATTTGCTTTGGCTGAGAAAAAATCCTAGAAGAGTTCTATGAAACTTCAATACCTATAAAATATTTTGGACGTCAAGATCTTTCATGTGAAAAATAATAAGAAAATTATTCTTTAACTTGTGTGATAATGCGAGAAGTGTTTCATGTGATGACCATCATTAACATATAACATGACATAAATCACAGAATGACCACAATGATAAGAAAAAATAGAGTAATCATAGTGTTACTGAGTAAAACCATAGGCACGTAGTGCACTTAAGATTTTGGTAAACCAACATAGTGAAGCTTGTTTTAGTAGTTACAAAGATTTTTGAAGCTTTGCGGATGAGATTTTATGCATTGGTTGAAAATTGAAAGGGTACATAAGACTTTTTACTGCAGATCACCATGAATGAATACATTGTAAATATTCATCTGACGCAATTCTCAGTTTTTAACAGTTGCAATAGACATAAGTACACAAACAATAATAAGGTTGATAACTAAAACACATGTTTTAGTATAATTGAGACCCTTATGTTGCTTATTTCTTATAATGACAAGTCGTGCTTTTAACCTTTATATTTTTCCATCGGCGTGTTGTTTGATTCGGTATACCCACTTGCACCTTAAAATTTTCTTATTCAAAGGAAGATGAACCATATTTCACGTGTTATTTATCTTCAAAGCTACAACTTCATCATATTATTTTTTCCATTCCACAGACTAAACAACCTGTTTATAAGATTGAGGTTCCACATTTGTATCAAACAAAACCATCAAACCCTAATGTTCTGTAAGAATTTTTCATAGGAAATATATATATATATTGGATATTTATAACTCTGAGTATCTGGTCAAATTTTGTATATGTGATAATCATGCAATCGTATATTAACGTTTTTGCCCGTTGTTCAAGTTCAAAATGCTCAACTTCACCCTCAACCTCGATCGACGGTTGTATCAGCTAGTACTGCCAGACCATCATCCAGTATGGATAAGATGGACAAATCAATTTGTTGTATGCTATAAATGGATGATAAAATGTCCATAATTGAGGCTAATATTGGAAGGGGTAAAGCTTGGATACCCCAATGGATTTGACATTCATAGTTCTTGGGACATACATAAGCTCTTCATTAACAAGATATAAAACTGACCAAAAAATAAACATATAATCCTTTTTTATTCCAAAAGAATATCTCATAAATATTACATGATAACTTTCTGACGCAAACTTGTCATCACCACGATTCTGATTATGAACATAACACCTACAACTAAATACTTGAATGCGTGTCATATGTGAAGCTTTATCAAATAACAGTTAAATAATGTTTTTTATTGCAAAGAACATAAAGAGCGCGTTTAATCAATTAGGAAGCAATAAGAATACATTTGCCCCAGAATTTGATAATTAATGAAGCTTGAAATTGTAAAGCACGCCCAATATTTAAAACATGCATATGCTTATGTTTAATACACCTATTCTATTACGCGTCCCACAACGGGAATTCTCATGAAAAATCCCAATATCTTTTAATGAACGCATAAAGACATTTAAACTCCATCCTATTATCACTTCGAATGCGTTTGATGATATGATTAAATTAACTCTTAATTATATGATAAAATTAAGAGAAAATAGTCGGAAAATATGAATTAGACCTTAACAAATACCCTAGTGCAACAAAAATATTCATCTACAATGGTTAAAAAAATAAGTAAAACCATCCAAATTGGATGTACAGTAAGGCCCCTTAACATTAATATTAATAAGTTGGAAAACAACAGTACTCTACTTGAACTCAAAGGAAAACTACTACGAATATGTTTAGCTCACGGGAAAATATTACAAATATTGTTCTTCAAACTACTAAATTTATCTCTTCATGATGCCTGAACGATAAATAATAGTTTATGAGACAGATTTCCCAATCTCTTATGCTATATGTCAAACAAACTCTTTTGAGATGAAACATATACACTACTGCACATATTTGTCTGTTGCATGTAGAAAAGTCCACCAGACTGCCTACCTGAACCAATTATCTGCTTTGTTGGTTGGTCCTGAATAATGCTTATTTTCCCAAAACATTGGAGAATATAGTTAACCTCATTAATAAATTGAGATATGAAAAGCAAATCATAGTACAAATCTTGTAAAAATAAAACATTCTCTAAAATTAGGGTATTATTCAATTGAACGGATCTCGCTTTCGTAGTGGCACCCATTTCCCATCTGACAGATGAATCTAACAATCATAAATATCATATATATCATGCAAATAATTCAAATTATTTTCCATATTATTTGTAGAACACATGTCAATTATCCAATATATGGCATGAGAAATGCCTAATAATTGTTCAAATGAACCATCTTTCGCAAAAGTGAGTAGATTTTTTAAAGTATCCCATTATACCAGAATGATAAAAGGTGCCATCGACCCTCTTTCTTGTCCTTGCCATGCACAATACCCGAGGCAATACCATGGGAAGCATGCTACAGTTTACCACACTCTCGATGAGAACCACCTATACCACAAGCACGACTTGCCATTCCCCAAGATTAGTTGCTTCAAGGCCGATCTTAATATCATTTCGGATAGCCATATAGTTGATATAAAGAATCCCCGTAATGAACTTGCTTCTTGCAGTAGGAACATACTATTAGATGATCACGAGGTTTGTCCCTAGTGCACACGACTAGAGCAACAACCTTAGGCACATGATCACTTGTTCCTCAAGCGATAACATATTTTATCATTTCTTATTGGGATATAACACGGTAGACAAGTCCCGTGGTATGGAAATACTTTTGAGACAACAAGGTAGAACGTAAATTTTCATATAAAGTTTCATCCAAACCCATGGAAAACTGATGAACTTTTACTTCATCATTATTATTCTCTAATTGTTTATAAATAAAATTTTGCACTTTCCACACGTACATGTGAGATATGGATCAATATCATTCAAATCATCCTAGTTTTTCTTTAATTTATCACAATATATCGCAATACTTAACCCTCGTCAGTCACATATTGTTATTGCTCGTTTGAGTTGAATGTTCAAGCAATTAACAACAAAAATTGAGCATTGATATCTTATCATAGTTCACTAACCATCTCCATGTGTGAAATTATAGATGTAGAGAATATTCAATGATGTTCCAAACCTACAAAACTAACAACAAGATATTTTTCCATCAATCTTTGAGATCTGCTCAATTATCCAGCGACATATGATAGGAACCATTGATGAAATAAAATTTCTCCAGGACTCAAATATTCGTTGCAGCGCTTGTGCCCATTTTTCATAGTTATTAACTTTTTTAAGAATACTTGAGTAATGATTAAACCAATATTTGTCATTAGAATTGAGATCATAAGGAAAAACTATCAGACGTTGTGGTGCAACCCCCGAGGACTCCCCATCATCACCACCGACTGTTGTTTTTCCGGTTGAGATGAACTCCTTACCATCACCACCAATAGTATATATAAGAGAGAAAAAATTAGAGCTCTGATACCATGATAGATAAAAAAAAGTTCAGAAAGTTTATAGACTGATATATTAAATCCTAAAGTTATTTTGTGTAATAGCCAAAATAAGAATATATATATGAGGAGTTTTCGTATCTTTGGATTCTCTTCTTAATTACATAGAAGAGTTTCTATATTTTTAGGTTTTCTTATTAATTACATAAATAAGTTTCTATCTCTTTGGATTCTCTCTTTAATTACAAAGAGGAGTTATTCTAGTTTAAATTGAAAATTAAAATACTTTTCTTCCATAAAATAAAAATATATAATCACACTGACAATATGTTATGTTTAAGAAATGATAATATAATCCGAATATAATAGTTTAATTATATTAAATACATAAAATATAATATGAGTTTGAACTAATTAAATTTATTATAAGAAAATCAAAAAGATATACGGAAGAGGGTCATTGGACGTGTGTCATAATGCGACATCTGACAGGGATCATGTATTTTTTTCGGATATTAAAGAATTTACTAAATCATTACTATATCGTTAGCGTAAGAAGACAGATCCATGATTAAAATTAAAGATATGTCAAAAATATTAGAGATAAAAAAAAATCGAACAAAAAATTATCATACTAGTATTATATAGTAAAAACATATCAATGTTAACAACAACTCAATAAATAAATAAATAAATAAGTGTTTAATTATATATAGATCATCGATTGAAGTAAACAATTATTTATTAGCAAATGTAACTAAGAAAATATTAAGCCATGAAAATTTAAGGATAGATGTACCAAGAACAATATAATCTAAACAAATCAAACTATATTATTTTTGAAAACATAAGGAAACAAATCAAAGTCCATACTCTAATAACTTATAAACTAAAACATTATCTCATTTTTTTAACATAAATATTTTGAATTTGTGAGAACATGAGTTAAAATTGAACAAAAAAAACAAACGATTGAAAATATTTTGGGGATACTTTTAAGTAGTAGCTGATTTTTTGAAATGATTGGATTTTTAGAAGAAAATTCTAGAAATAATTGGTATTAAAAAAATATTTTATAAAATATAAATATATATTTTTTATTAACTGGATTAATTATATTTATTATCTATTCATAATATCTTAATTTTTTTTAAATTAATCGACCATCTTTTAAATAAAATATTGATATTAAAAAATATGTTAAAAAATATTAAATAATAAATTGATATCAAAATAATATAAAATATTTTTTAAGATAAAGACAAAACATTATTTTTGTTATTTTTATAACTTACGAACTCAAAACTTTAACCAAAATAATCTCACAATTTAAGTTTATTTTTCCGTTGCGTTATCTAAATCATAAAAAAAATAACATATTGTTTTATGATAAAGATAATATATTACTTTATATTTTACAGATCTCAAATACAAAACTTTAACCAAAATATTCTGATAATGCTTGCGTTATGCGATCATACAAATGGTCATCTTTTGATTATGTAAATAAACATGCGGAAGTAACCAAGATGTTAAGACAATCCCTAACGGATCTAACATTCTTTTAACCCAATTTTCGATCCATTTTGCTATTGCAGTTTCTTCTACATGAAGTACCAAGATATTTTCAGGACTAACAAACTATGAAGAAGGCTGGAAATTACGCGATAAAAACCTTCTATAATTTGAGAGCTCAGGCATTTCAAGATGAACTTGAACCAAATAATATTGGTAGCAAAAAACCAACCTATTGATAATAAACTCGTATATTTTTTGTTGGTATCTATATTTTCTCTATTATTTTATCTGTAACGTCAATTTCAACATATAATTGAGCCTACAGCGCATAAGTAATTTTTAAAGTGTTGTATTACATTCTTAAAAACTCACCAAAAACACTATTCATCGCGCAAGAATAGTATGGTTGAGCTATCTCAATAGCAACCCTCGAAGCCTAATCCAAACTAATGTACAAGTAGGGTCACGTTTTGGATTAAAATTTGGGGACCAACTAAACATTGGATACATAAATGATTTCATTTTTCTAGATACTCTCACAAATACTTTGATAAAATATCTAAGATATTTTAAGAAAATTATGACATGTTGGAGGTTAAAAATCCCAACTTCTAGAAGGGCAGAGAGGTTACAATCTCCAATTAACAAGTCTTTAGTTTGCGATAAGAATATATAATCTTTTGAGAATTGAACAATCAAAATGTTAGCAATTGTTTTATCTACGACCTAAAACTCATCTTCAATAAACAAGAGATCATGAATACCACCCTTAATCAAAACATGATACGGTAAGGAAGGTAAATGTACAAACACTTGGATAATTTTTTTCACAAACAAAGAAGATTTCAGCCTATGGGTGACCATATTAAGACTAAGGGCTTGATTTATGAAATTAGGTCCAACAAAAAATATTTATAACATACCGGAAACACGAGCGATGACCACTCATTAGTGTGACCTGAAAAAGAGAAGAAAATACATTTAAATGGACCGAACTAGCAGAGTCAACGAGAGACCTTATTGAAGAAAATATCTACACTCAAACCATTGCACAAGCTCATATTGTCTCGTCTTAAAAGAAAATAATTGAGCAAATCGTCATAAATAAGTGATATCAATTCTATAATCAAATTCGAAACAAATCAGAATATTGCTTGACAACGATGATTTTGACGCCGAAAGCAACCCTGCATGACTTTGTTTTTTGGTCCACTTCCAAAAATCCTCATACTAGTGGATAATGTTCTCACTTATAGACCATTGATCATTCCCATATCTAACCGATGTGGGATGTAGAACTTTGGTCATCACTCTTACAAAACCTCATGTCGAATAAAGTACCACTTTAACCTCCTCTCAATTGACTTTCATCCGCCCACTCTAATCAGGTTGCAGACTATCTGAACCATAGAGCTTTACAACAGATCTATCTGCTCACTTGACCATCCTGCATGTTCTTTAGTGTCACTCCATAGGCACTCCAAACTAGGTCTTACCATTGATCACACCGTATGTTCCTTCACATGCACTCAGAACTAGGTTGTATATATGAGATCATTCACCTTGAGCATAGGTGTTGGCATCATGTTCGATATCCGTCGAGAATTTTATCAACCTTGCATTCCGTCTGGATATTGAGCTATGATACTATTTATTGGAAATATGGGTACCATATATTCCACCTCCGTGTATAAGTAAGAACAATCCGATCTATATTTGCTAAAGGTGAATGATATGCTCTATCGATATAATATTTTAAATATTTACAAACAATTTAAATGAGAATAAATAAATAATATATTTTATACTAAATAAAATATCGCCACAAATCAAAACAAATTAAAAAATATTTTTTATATTAGAAAAAATTGAGAAATTCCATTTTCTTCGAACCTTGCAATGTATGACAATAGGTGGGGTTCAGGTCGATCCGGTTGAGTCGATGTTTTTACTTGAATCTTAACCCAGTCTCCGTTGTGGGATTAATATTTTCGAACTCAAGTCTGATCTGCATGTAACTGCAGGTTAGTCCGACCTAACTCCCAAACACTATTTTTACTATTCGTTTACTTCGACCTAATCATATCTCAAACTTGAATTTATTTTAAATTTAAACAAAAATAAATATTTAAAGTTTTTAAAACAAAATACACATAACTAAATAAACAATTAAATGTTACTTCAGTAATCATACATAAGTCTTTATAAAATAAGCTATCTAAAACATGTCTTAAATAATGTGAAATAAAATATTAAAAACAACAACAAATACTTTAAAAGTTTTTCTAATTTATAATAATGTCATCAATCATCAAGACCACTTATCACAATGTTTTTATTTTTTCTTGGTTGTCAAAATCATCAAATTCTTTTTTTAAAATGTGGCATTACTTTTGGTGACCAACCTAATAAATAACAAAAATGTTAGATTACATAATTAAGACTAATAGTAAATTTATATCAAAATAAATCAATCACTATAGTTTTTTTAAATATTATTGATTAAGTTTAGTGTGAGAATCTAATTGCTAAATATATTATCCAAAAAACTATTTAGTAGAAGAATATAATTAACTCTATTGACGATGCAATTTATATAGTATTAAAAATAGGTTTTTAATACGAATTCAAAGGAATATATTATTATTTTTATAAATTTTTATTTTTTACATATAATTTATATTTTTGAATTGGTTGGACATACCAAAATTTTCATATCCGCTCTAATTCGCGTACCAAATATATTTTTTATTTTTGTATCCAAATTCAAACCAAACCAAGTCCAACCGGATTAGACCAACATTTTTATCCATTTTTATCCCTACTCCTCACACAGTAAGGCTCCCATAAAATTCAAAAAAAATTAGTTACAAAATTCCAAGATTCTCTCCAAGATTTGTTCCTAGCTTAATGCTTATCTTTTTCCCTACTTCCACCCATTGGCTCTGATGGAGGAAGGAGAATGCTCTTCGTTGTTTCACATATGTCCTGATCTGGATAATCATTTTCTTGCCTTGAATCCGCATCTTGCTCAACCTTGAATCAGAGATAATCCAACCTTTTAGTCTACAACAAATTGTGATAAATGAGTAAGGAACATGTCATTCGCTGATGTGTTTAAGAATTCCAATGAAAGGTTAGTCCATAAAAATGTTTAAAGATTATGAATTAATGATCAAATTGAAGTTAACTTTGAAGAAGCTGACTTTGGACAGCTTCAAACTAAGGCAACACACACGATAGTGGGCAAATTTTCAACTGGGAAACCTAAATATGCTATGGTCAAGGACTTTCTTGATACTTTCAGATTTAATGGAGATTTTAATGTCTCTTCTTGGGAATTTAGGCATATATTTATAGAGTTCTCTCTATTGGATGATTTAAAGCTTATATGGAGGAGAAATGTTTGGCAGGTTGGAGATAAAAGCATGAGGTTGTTTGAATTGACTCCTAGTTGTAATCCTAATGTGGAGAATCATTTTACGCATGTCTTTATTGATCTTCCTGGGCTTCCTGAATATTTATACAATGATTTTACTATGCTAGAGGTGGCTAAGACATTTGGGACTACTTTGAATATCTAGGTCCCTAAAAGTAATAAAGTGAGGTAAAACTATTGCAGGGTTTGGGTCATTCTTGATGTTTTAAAGGTCCTTCCTAAACAAATAAAGATTACTTTTGGATCTCATGTGTTGTGGAAAATATTAGTTTACAGTAAAATACATAATTACTACAGTGTTTGCTATCACTTGGGGCATGCTAGCAAGGATTGCAAAAAGAATCTCCAAAGGAAACCTGCTATGCAGGTTGAATCCTCCATAAAGAAGTCTGATTCTCTTGTCCCTACATTTCAAATTGTGAATTCAGAAAAGAAAGTGAAGTCAGTAATTATTAACAACAACAACCACGAAAGGGTAACATCTATTGTGGAAAGCAGGGAAGAATTAAATCAAGATTTGGTACCTTTCGCAGTGGATGGTACTGAGATGATTGAAGCTATTAACATGATTCAATTGGGTATTACAAGCAGTGATGACTCTGTTTCTTTTTTGGTGCCTCAATCATCTCCTACTAAATAGACAACTGGGAGCCTGCCACCATCTCATATCAATAAAGAAACTGTGAATCCATTTGGCGAAAAGAGGATTGATCTAAAGAAACTGAAAAAACCTAAAATTTCTAACTCCAATGGACTGATACTCCCAAAGTGTGTGCAACATAAAAGTGTTGCAAAAAATACAAAACATTCCAAATGATTGACATCCTTAACTGGAATATTCGTGGGATTGGTAATAAGTTAACTCAATCTAGAAACAAAGCCTTAAAAAGATAAAAAAAATACAATTTGTTGCATTGCAAGAGCCTGTGGTGTCTGTGTCTAAGCTCGAAGTTATTTCTGGGAAGCTAGGGTTTCAGGGATATGCCAATAATTCTAATAATAAAAATTTTGGGTGATGTAAAATGGTTTGTATGATGTTGACATCCTTGTCAATGAATAGAAATTTCTACATCTCAGAGTCAAGCATAGCTGGGTTTCTAAGGAGTTCTTTATCACTATGGTCTATGCGAAATGTACTGTAAGTTTGAGAAGGCTGTTGTGGGATAAGCTAAGGACTATTGCTGATGGTGATAGAGAGTGGTTGATTCTGGGTGATTTTAATACGATTGCTTTCCTTAATGAGCAACTCAACTGTTCTACCAATATTTCTGCTAGTATGGAGGATTTTAATGATTTCATCCATTATTGTTCTCTAATAGATGCTGGTTTTACAGGTAACATGTATACTTGGACAAATAGTAGGCAGTGAAGGAGGTTGGATCAGTTTCTTTTCAATAGGAAGTGGCTAACTCAATTTAATATTACTAATGTTCATCATCTCCCTATGACCTGTTCTGATCACTCTCCCTTATTGGTCTCTATCTATTCTTCATCAAATAAAAGGCTATAGTCTTTCAAATTTCTAAACATGTGGTGTCTCCACAAGGATTTTTCAGGTTTGTTCAAAACTGTTGGGATAAGGATGTTTATGGGTCTCCTATCAAAAGATTATTGTTTAAGCTTAAGCACTTAAAAGCTAGTCTTATAGCCTGGAATATAATTGTGTTTGGTAATGTGTTTGAGTCTTTAAATCAGGTTGAAGAGAAGATCTCTAAGTTGGAGGCTAATTTGATCAGCTCTAACTCTGCTCAAGATAAAATTCAGCTTGAGATTGCTAAAAGTAAGCATCTGGTGCTTCTTGAAAGGGAAGAGGTCTACTGGATTCAAAAAACATCAAAGGGACTATGGATGGTGAAAGGAACTCGTCATTTTTCCATAACTTTGTTAAAAGAAAGCAGAAGAGATCCCAAATCAGCAGAATTTGGAATGGGGATGATTGGGATAAAAATCCTATCTCTATTTGTGACTCTGCTGTGAACTATTATAAGAACCTAATTTGTGACTTCCCTAATCTTTGGTATTCTAATATCTTGGGTGATTATATACCTGAGAGGGTTTATGATAATAATAATGAAAGTATTATGATAATTCCTACTGAGGAGGAAATTTATGATGTTATCAAGGATTTGAGCCCTAATGCTGCAGCAGGATCAAATGGTTTTAATGGCCATTTCTATAAATTCTACTGGCTAATCATTAAAGATGACCTTTGTGAAGCTTTGAGGGACTTTTTCAGGGAAGATGAATTTCATATTGGCATCTACTCTATTGTTTTATGTCTGATCCCTAAAAGTGACTCTCCTAAAGAGTGGAAAGACTTCAGGCCCATCAGCTTGACTACTTATTTCAGCAGAATTCTATCTAAGCTAATAAATAGAAGGTTGTCTGCTATTCTTCCTAATCTTATATATGATGAGAAAGGGGTCTTTACTAAAGGAATATGCATTCATGATAATATTATGCTGGTTCATGAATTTTGTGGTGACATTTCTACTAAGGTAATAGGTGGGAATATTATGCTACAGATTGACATTGATAAAGTTTTTGATAGGCTTGATCACACTTTTCTCTTGAGTGTGATGAAGGCCTTTGAGTTTAGTTTGAGGTTTATTAGGCTCATTGAAAGAAATATTGAGAATTGCCATTTTTCTATCCTAATCAATGGGGCTCTGAAGGGCTACTGTAGGTCCAACAAAGGGCTGAGACAAAGAGATCCGCTGTCTCCAACCCTGTTTATCCTAGCTCGAGAATATCTATTAAGGAGTCTTAATTTCCTATCTACTCATGATCAGACAGTGATAGTTGAGATAAAATATGGTGTTGATGTACCTTGTTTAAGCTTTGTAGATGACATGATTATCCTGTGTAATGGCTCAAATGCTTCCGTCAACAAAGTAAAAAAAGTTATTAGTCACTATGAGTAAATTTCAAGTCATCTTATTAACAAGAGTAAATCTAAAGTGATATTAGCAAGAAATACCACACCTCTGAACATCAGAAGATTGGAAAGGATTTTGGGATACAAGCACTGCCACCCTCCATTCAGGTACTTGGGCTCTGTAATCAATAAAAAAAAATTATAAGTAACTTTGATAATCTTATTTCCAAAACCAGAAATAAGATTAGGGATTGGGACCACACTACACTGTCATTTGGTGGTAGGTTGATCCTAATTCAATCGGTCTTAAAATCCTATCCTATATTCACGATACAACATACAACTATTCCTACTACAGTTATCAGAAGGCTTGAGATTCTTTACAACAAATTTTTATGGGGTTCTAAATCAAAAAATGTTACTATAAGTTGGTGTAATTGGGCTAAGGTGTGTAAACATTTTTAAAATGGTTGGCTCAATGTGAGAAGTATTGATGCCATGGTGGTGGTCTTTTCCTACAAGCTATGGTTTCAATTGAGGTGTCAAAGTTGTCTATGGTCAAGGGTAATGAAAGCAATATAGTTCAGTAATAATCACCCTCTTATAGTCCCTCTGCAAAATAATAGCTCTCAAACTTGGAGGAGGCTTTGGGCTGTAAGAGATAAGGCTAATAAGCACATTATTTGGCAGGCCAAGGATGGAAATATGGATATGAAGCTGGATAGATGGTGCATTAATGAAGCTTTTATGATCTTTACTAGTGGGGAAGACAGGCATAATTATGTGGGCACATTGATTAAGGAATATTGGGATAAGGATGGTTGGATGATCAATAAGCTCGAGAGGGTTCTGGATTCATCCCAAATCCAGGACATTCTCAAGGTCTCTCTGGATGTTTCTAAAGAGGACACTACTCTATGGACTTTAAGTGACAACAGTTTGTTTCAAACCAAAGATATTTGGTCAAAGGTGTGCAAAAGAGGGCAATACTCTTACCTTTTTGACAAAATTTGGAACAAAGTTACGCCGCGTAAATACTATTTTATTCTCTGGAGAACTTTGAAGAACTGGTTGACGATTGATTCAATCATGCAAAACAGAAATATACAGTTAGTCTCTAAATGCCAAAACTGTAAGAATTTTGAAAATGTGAAGCATGTTTTTGTGGAATGTCAGAAAGTTTGGAAGGTTTGGGCATTCTTTGATGGGCACTTAAATGTATATATCACTAAGAATATGACGATTTCTCATATGGTCAGAACTTGGTATTGGTCTTCTACTAAAGATATTCACATAAGGAATATTTTTTCCGTCTATCATTGTCTGGGTCATTTGGCTAGCTAGAAATAAGCTAAAATAGAAAACAAAAATCTTAAGGCTGAGGATTTGATAGGCAAGGTAATCTACATTCTAACTTCTTTAGACAGTGCAAATCTGCTTAAAAGAAAATATTGGGGCCGTGATAGCAACATTGGTCCGTCTTTAGGCTGTGTGAGGTTTCTTAATAAGAAATATGTCCTGGTCTTTTTAAGTTGGGTGTGCCCAAAGCTGGGTCGTTTCAAGTTGAAGACATATGGGTCGTGTGCTACTTCTCGTGAATGTTTTAGTCGTGGACTTCTTAGAGACTGTGAGGGCAAAATTGTGTTTGGTTTCAGTAGAAACTATGACAAAGATAACCCTTTAACTGCTGAAATGAGGGCTCTATTGGATGGAATTCTTTTGTGTCGATCTAAAGGGCTCTTTGAGATAGACATTGAGACTGATTCTCGATTGGTCTGTGAGATGATTCTCATAAACAAGTCCCTTGGTACTTAAAGGCTTCATCGACTTATGCTAATAAAATATCTCTCCGAGTATGAAGATTACCAATATCTTCAGAGCAGAATGATGCAGCAGATTGGCTTGCTCATTCTGCTTTTGATGTTTCTCGAAATAAAGATTTTGAGAGTAAGGAAGTGCCTGCTACTCTAAATGTTATTGTGTTTATCGAAGGATTGAGGGTATGTCATATTAGGATTAACCCCAATTCTTGAGATGGATATGATTGCTTAAAGTTGGAAATTACCTGGATTCGGGCTTCGTTTTCTCTTGTTCGTCTGGTTCTCGTTATTTCTGCTTCGTCGATTCTACTATGAAGATTTACTGGTATTTTGATGCAAGATTTTCTCTATTTGTTGGTAATTGATGTCTCGAGAGGGTCTTAATGTTGGTTTGGAGGTTTGGTGAAGTATTTCTGAGGCGTTTGAGCGAATTGGAATTGTTTCGGTGAAGATAAAAATAAGAGGAATAGCGAAGGATTTCTAGAGTTTTTCTGATGATAATCGATTTGGGTGTAAGTTTGGTTTAAGCTTAAACCCACGAGTAAGTACTCGTATGTTTAATAAATCAATTGGACCTATTGGACCAATTAAAAAAAAAACTCTCTCAAACATCTTGGTATTTTCCACATCTTCGTATTTTCTTTTCCTTACTAAACAAATGTTCGTTTTCCCTTTTCTTACGTAACAAGTTTTCGAAAGTCTCAACAACATAAACGTAGATTCGTGACCCACACCAATATTATTAGATTTTGATTTAGTTGGAATTATCCGTTATGGTTGCAAATCTAATTTTTCCTTTTAAATTGCAACGGAAGGAAAAGAAAAGGTATAAAATTCTGCACTACACACTGTCACCATAATTTTGCACTGGCGCTATCGAATTACGCTTCATACCCTTTCGTTAGAATCCAATCATGTTTGGATAACTCAATATCAAACAAACAAATATATGGAGCCAAAGTTTAAGTATCTTGCACAAAAGAACGAAAAAATATAGAATTTAATTATATTATTAATTATATGTGTATATTTTATACTTAAATATATACCCTTCTATATTTGATTGGAATAAAAAAAAAATATCTGATTGGAATTATGATAAAATCAAATAATTAAGATAAAACTAAGAACCATAACATCGGAATAAAATAAAAATAATAGCTATAAGAATAAATTTACAATTGGACGAACGAACTAACAATTCATAAAATAAATATTCAATATAAACAAGTTAAAAATGTATATTTATTTCGACAAAAAATACAATTCCCACGGCGACCTGGACGCAAAATCTAAAAACATTAGAATTACAAATTATTGGATGACAACGATGAATAATTTTTTAAAATCTTTATCAATTGCGCACAGGACAAAGTTATACTCTAAAAATTATGGAAGTTTATTTGTAATAACAATTAACAACTATGTCGTGTGCCGCAACAATAGTCATAATGGTTAATCGGTTAATGACAGTTGGTTTACCGGGAGAACCATGTTTATAATCCCAATGAAAACGTTCAAGTACAACTGGTAGAATATATATTTTTAATCGGTTATAGCTTTTGTAGAAGATTTGAAAATCCTATAATGGACTTATATTGTATGTTAAGAAAGAAAAAAACCACAACATATTAAGTTTTTTATAATTTCCAAAGTTAATCATTTTTTCGCTTATCAAAGTTTTTTAAAATGTTATTTTTTTAAATAGAGAACAAAAGAAAAGAAAAGAAAGCGGCTACGGTTTTTGAATTATTTAGAAAGTGTGTCCATTACACAGTGTAAATGATATTATTTATAGATATAATAAAGAGCTAACGGATTTGAACTTTACATTTTTAACATCCTTTTTCAAACTCACAATACAACAGTAATAAATATTGAGATTTTGTCACAAAGAAAACGAAGCCGTGTTGTTGACTGAGCCTTCGTGAAAATATCAACAACCTGTAAAGCTAATTAAACATATAGAAACGAGATGGTGCCGATCTAAAGATGATCCCGAGTGAAGTGACAATATATTTCAATGTGCTTCGTCCTCTCATGAAAAACATAATTATTTGCTATATGGATGATGCGTATGTTATCACAATGTATGGAAGTGGGTTTAGTAACATTAACCCCCATATCTACAAGAAGTCATCATAACTAAACAATCTCACATGTGGTGACGACCATAGCACGGTACTCAGTTTCAGTAGACGATCTAGAGACAATATCTTTTTTCTTGTTTTCCATGATTTAATGAATCTCCAAGGAAAATACATAAACCAATAGTAGATTTTCGGTCATGAGGATCACTATCTCAATTAGCATCGCTATAGCCTATAGGCACGCAGTTCAAGTGAAGAGGTCAAGGGCAATAAAATGCTCTGGAACTGAGTGCCACGAATATATCTCAATATTTGAAGAACAACACCCCAGTGGACAGATGTATGAGCAATAACAAACTGACTAACAACATGAACAACATAAGTTATATTTGGCCGAGTAACTATAAAATAGACCAAGCTCCTTATTAGAGTTCGATATAGAGTTGGGTCTGACAAAAGAACACCATCAGTCGTAGTATACCAAGTACTGGTTTAAAGAGGGGTATCTACTGTCCTGTTATTAGAAAGTCGCGTTCACTCGAATAAATCAGATATATATTTTGTCCAAGAGAGAATATAACATTTTGGAGAGTGAGCCACCTAAATACCTAAGAGAATAATGTAATAGTCTCACGTCTTTCATCGCTGAACACTGAGCCAAATCACATTTTAGCACCTCAATGCCATCAATATCATCACCTGTAATGATAAAATAATTGTAGAGATTTTTTCAAAAAAAAGGCACGATAAGCTTGTTTGAGACCATATAAAGCTTTCCCAAGTCGACAAACTTCACCTGGTTGGTGAGTAACACCTGCAGGAGGAGTCACGTAAACCTCCTCATGAAAACCACCATTCAAAAATGCATTTTTGACATCTAGTTGGAAGATTTTCCACTGGCGAAAGGATGCAACCGCGATAAGAGTACAAACTATTGTCATTTTCGCCACTGGGAAAATGTCTCATTATAATCCATACCATACTTTTGTGAATAACCTTTTGCTACAAGACGAGCCTTATATCTTTCAATGTACCCATCAGACTTTATTTTAATTTTAAAAACCTATCGAGATCCAATTATATGCTTACCGGATGAAGGTTTAACTATATCCCATGTATGAGTGTGAGAAAGAGTCGTAAGCTCTTCGACTATTGTATTTTACCAACGAGAATCAGAAAAAACTTCTTTAAACGATTGAGATTCATGTAAATTATGTATGTGCGCTATGAAAGAGGCGAGATGAGCCAAAGATAAAACTCAAACGATGAAGAATTTAAACAAAACAAAGACAAATCAACACCGGAGGCAGCAATATCCGTCAAGTATGTTTTCTACTAATAACACCATAGACATCCACATCTGTTACTTCCAGTTTCTGTAAAACACAGAGTTCTCAAATTTTACGACCTGTCCTAATCAATTTATGAGTCTGTTGATTTTATATAACACAAACGGAATAAGAAAACAAGACACAATAACCAGATTTACACAATTGGCTAACCAAAACAAGAATCAAAGCAAGGTGGAAGTGTAGTAAACATCAGATAACGATAGATTAAGGGTACAAGTAGAGCCAATACCCTCTACTGACATTGGTGTAGCAGTAGCAGACAAAACATATATAGGTGAAACATGAGACAGCGAAACAAAGTTTGAAATGTGAGGTGATATATGATGAGACACACCCGAATCCAAAATCCACAATGATAAATCAATACCTGAAATGGAAGACGAGGACATACTTGAATGGAATTAATACCTGAAATGGAAGATGATGACATACCTGAATGGTATGCAGATATAGACATAACAAAGTTTTTCTTATTCAGTTTGTTACTAGTATATTGTAGATAATTATATTTTCCTATCATATTCGCTATAAGATCCACAATATATAATCCAACAAAATCAAACAATCAATAGATACCAAATCCCAATTGGAAAAATCAAATCAAAATCTTAATCAAACTCCAAATCCAAAATCAGACCAAGTCCAAATTCAAAATCTCAGTGGTCCAGGAAAATCAAAACGAATACTAAATCAAATCGAAATCCAAGTCCAAGTACCAAACTAAATCCATATACCAAATTCAAATACCAAAATAAATCCAATTTTGAATTTCCAAACGCCAAATTAGGGATGACAATGGGCTATCCGCGGGTCAGGTTCGGGTCAGCCCGCCCGAGCTCATTTTTTGGACACTTGTGCCCGAACCTGGCCCGATCTGCTTTCGGGCTTGTATTTTCAAACTCGAGCCCGTTCGTTCGTGTCCGTCGGTCAACCTGGCCCGACCAACTGACATTAATTTTAATATTTTTTAATTTATTATATATATATATATATTATTGTTATTATCCATAAAACATATTGATATATATATATATATATATATATATATATATATATATATATATATATATATATATATATATATATATATATATAATTTTCGGGCCGGAATGGGTCAGACAAACTAGAAACCCGAACCCGGCCCGACCCGGTTGCGGGTTATATTTTCTTAACCCGGATCCGACTCGTTCTATATTCAGGCCGGACAAAACTCGGTCGGGCCGGACAACACCAGAATTTCCATCCATACTCCAATTTCCAATTTTCAATTTCCAATCAAAATAAAAATCAAAACCAAAATCAAATTAACGGTTTTATCAACAAAATTGAAGTATTTGATGTCCCGAACACGCTCTCCAAAATTCAGAAGCAACAGACACGCCTTTTGATTGTACCATTTGATTGGGATTGCACACAATAGATCTGAAAACTGAAAACTCTATATCTTTTAATGATTTTGTGATCCGATTATTTTACAAACAATTATCAAATAATTAAATATAACTGTAATATTATTTAATTACAAAATAATCGTAAGCACTAATATCAATTAGTGGTAAAACACGGTAATATTTCAATGCTAATTGCAATTAATTCTATGCAAGAAATTTTACCAATTAATGCATTGCTGCAATTTGACCAATTAAATTTCTACAATTCTCCTAATTAATTTTCCGCCATTAATTCACCAATGCAATTTCACTAATTAATTCCTTGTCATTTCACCCATTAATTCATGGTATGAATGCACTTTCAACAATTAATAAGTTGCAATTTCATCAATTAATTCAATTGTAAAATCTCAAATAACTGAGTAGATTATTTCCTCCCAAATTAAAACAATAATATAACTAAAATAACTTAGTAGATTATACATTTATCGAATAATAACTCAAATAACTTAGTAGATTATTTCCTCCTAAATCAAAACAATAATACAACCCTCTATCGAATTTTAACCTGCTATGTTAAGATCAATACCAAACACAATCCAAAATTTCCGAACATATCCGAATTTTTCGAATAAATCCAAATCCAAACCGAAATCCAATACTAATACGAAATCGAATACCTGGTATGTCCACGAAACAGGAGGATCGCTACGCTTCCCCGATCAGATTACTCTAGGCTTTAATACTATGTTAAAAAAAGAAAAAAAAAATACTCGCTAGGGCTTTTGTATTATTTAGAAAGTGTTGTCCATTACATAGTGTAGATTATCTTATTTATAGATATAATAAAGGGCTAATGGGCTTGAGCCTTATATCTTTTAAGAATTTTGTTTTCATTTATATGTACTGGAAATCCAACAGTTTATTATATCTTAAAATATTTTTATTTAAAAAAAAAATCTAAAACATATATTTAATACATAAATAGTCTCACATTTTTTTGTGACTTTTTGGTGATATTGAGGTGGCAGTTCTGTAAATTTTATTTAGGGTATACTAGATTTATAACAATAAAAAAAGCTATCATAAATGACCACCATTAAAATATTAACCAAAACTTCATTCGTTTGGAACATTTGAATGGAAAAAATTCACTCTCTGGTAGGATAAATTGACGATTCTGTTGACAGCATAGAACATTCATTACATTATCGATTCCAAATTCGAGAATCATTTAGAGTTTATTGATAAGAATGCCAAAAATATCAAAAACAATATGCACATGAGATAAGAATTTGATATCATATGTCACTACATATTTTGAACATTCTTTCGTACCATTTATTTGATTTATATACCGACAAGAATTTAACGCTAAAAATATGAGATATTCTTGAGAAGTACAGAACCCAAGAAGAAGGTACACAAAAATTTATTATGTATCATCATTTTGTTTATAAACCTATTGACGAAAAACTTATTCTCCCCCAAATACATAAGTTATAAATCATATTCAACAAATTTGTGTCCATAAAGCTAGTAAATCTAAACATTTTTAAGAAATATCAGTTATTTTGAAGTTTCTTCCCTTTTAGAAGAGTTATTAGTATAGGATACTTCACAAGTCCAAATAATATAAATCGAAGCATATTCAAAAACACTTGAGGTCCGAAGAACATTTGTGTACTAAACATATAGAGAAAGAATAAAATATATGACATTCTAGGAATGTGAATGCAATAAAGCCTCAAATATATAAATATGAAATTATACAAAATATAATTTGCACCAAAACAAGACTAGCTTTAAAAGGATAACAAGAATTATCTTATGCCTGAAAATTTTGGTCATTTGGTGCGTCATTCCAACCTTCAGAGAAAGACAAAAGCATAAATCATGTGAAAGAAAAAAATCTTGCTATAGGGACCGAGGTCAATTTGATAAAGGGCAATACTACCAAGTGATGGTATAATACGTTTACATCGGTTCATGTCTTCCATGATAAATTTCTATTCAAAATAATGAAAGTATTGAAGAACATGAAAAAGATGGAGATATGAAACATAAGCAAATCCAAAATGGAAGGAGGAAACAAATTTGAGTTAATATTTATGATTAATAAAAATACAACTTATGTTAATGTGTTATATATTTTAAAATTAAATAAAAATTTAGGTTTTATGATTATTGGCTAAAACCAAAATTTGGTCAATTTACAAATCCAACAATTTTATTTTTTCCAAAGGGGATACATTTTTTAAAAGGATATAATCTTGTAATAACATCGCGAAACTATGCATTAATGAGTCGATTCTTAATGTGGTGGAAATTTATATATATATATATATATATATATATATATATATATATATATATATATATATATTCGTGCTTGTAATGATTATTTATTTCAGTATGGTAGATTTGCACATATATATATCGTATAACAATTAATAAAATTGTTTAATGAGACCTATAAATTGTGATATATGTGCATCATAAAAATATATGTGTGCACTTTCAACAATTAATAAGTTGCAATTTCATCAATTAATTCAATTGTAAAATCTCAAATAACTGAGTAGATTATTTTCTCCCAAATTAAAACAATAATATAACTCAAATAACTTAGTAGATTATACATTTATCGAATAATAACTCAAATAACTTAGTAGATTATTTCCTCCTAAATCAAAACAATAATACAACCCTCTATCGAATTTTAACATGCTATGTTAAGATCAATACCAAACACAATCCAAAATTTCCGAACATATCCAAATTTTTCGAATAAATCCAAATCCAAACCGAAATCCAATACTAATACGAAATCGAATACCTGGTATGTCCACGAAACAGGAGGATCGCTACGCTTCCCCGATCAGATTACTCTAGGCTTTAATACTATGTTAAAAAAAGAAAAAAAAAATACTCGCTAGGGCTTTTGTATTATTTAGAAAGTGTTGTCCATTACATAGTGTAGATTATCTTATTTATAGATATAATAAAGGGCTAATGGGCTTGAGCCTTATATCTTTTAAGAATTTTGTTTTCATTTATATGTACTGGAAATCCAACAGTTTATTATATCTTAAAATATTTTTATTTAAAAAAAAAATCTAAAACATATATTTAATACATAAATAGTCTCACATTTTTTGTGACTTTTTGGTGATATTGAGGTGGCAGTTCTGTAAATTTTATTTAGGGTATACTAGATTTATAACAATAAAAAAAGCTATCATAAATGACCACCATTAAAATATTAACCAAAACTTCATTCGTTTGGAACATTTGAATGGAAAAAATTCACTCTCTGGTAGGATAAATTGACGATTCTGTTGACAGCATAGAACATTCATTACATTATCGATTCCAAATTCGAGAATCATTTAGAGTTTATTGATAAGAATGCCAAAAATATCAAAAACAATATGCACATGAGATAAGAATTTGATATCATATGTCACTACATATTTTGAACATTCTTTCGTACCATTTATTTGATTTATATACCGACAAGAATTTAACGCTAAAAATATGAGATACTCTTGAGAAGTACAGAACCCAAGAAGAAGGTACACAAAAATTTATTATGTATCATCATTTTGTTTATAAACCTATTGACGAAAAACTTATTCTCCCCCATATACATAAGTTATAAATCATATTCAACAAATTTGTGTCCATAAAGCTAGTAAATCTAAACATTTTTAAGAAATATCAGTTATTTTGAAGTTTCTTCCCTTTTAGAAGAGTTATTAGTATAGGATACTTCACAAGTCCAAATAATATAAATCGAAGCATATTCAAAAACACTTGAGGTCCGAAGAACATTTGTGTACTAAACATATAGAGAAAGAATAAAATATATGACATTCTAGGAATGTGAATGCAATAAAGCCTCAAATATATAAATATGAAATTATACAAAATATAATTTGCACCAAAACAAGACTAGCTTTAAAAGGATAACAAGAATTATCTTATGCCTGAAAATTTTGGTCATTTGGTGCGTCATTCCAACCTTCAGAGAAAGACAAAAGCATAAATCATGTGAAAGAAAAAAATCTTGCTATAGGGACCGAGGTCAATTTGATAAAGGGCAATACTACCAAGTGATGGTATAATACGTTTACATCGGTTCATGTCTTCCATGATAAATTTCTATTCAAAATAATGAAAGTATTGAAGAACATGAAAAAGATGGAGATATGAAACATAAGCAAATCCAAAATGGAAGGAGGAAACAAATTTGAGTTAATATTTATGATTAATAAAAATACAACTTATGTTAATGTGTTATATATTTTAAAATTAAATAAAAATTTAAGTTTTATGATTATTGGCTAAAACCAAAATTTGGTCAATTTACAAATCCAACAATTTTATTTTTTCCAAAGGTGATACATTTTTTAAAAGGATATAATCTTGTAATAACATCGCGAAACTATGCATTAATGAGTCGATTCTTAATGTGGTGGAAATATATATATATATATATATATATATATATATATATATATATATATATATATATTCGTGCTTGTAATGATTATTTATTTCAGTATGGTAGATTTGCACATATATATATCGTATAACAATTAATAAAATTGTTTAATGAGACCTATAAATTGTGATATATGTGCATCATAAAAATATATGTGTGCACTTTCAACAATTAATAAGTTGCAATTTCATCAATTAATTCAATTGTAAAATCTCAAATAACTGAGTAGATTATTTTCTCCCAAATTAAAACAATAATATAACTCAAATAACTTAGTAGATTATACATTTATCGAATAATAACTCAAATAACTTAGTAGATTATTTCCTCCTAAATCAAAACAATAATACAACCCTCTATCGAATTTTAACATGCTATGTTAAGATCAATACCAAACACAATCCAAAATTTCCGAACATATCCAAATTTTTCGAATAAATCCAAATCCAAACCGAAATCCAATACTAATACGAAATCGAATACCTGGTATGTCCACGAAACAGGAGGATCGCTACGCTTCCCCGATCAGATTACTCTAGGCTTTAATACTATGTTAAAAAAAGAAAAAAAAAATACTCGCTAGGGCTTTTGTATTATTTAGAAAGTGTTGTCCATTACATAGTGTAGATTATCTTATTTATAGATATAATAAAGGGCTAATGGGCTTGAGCCTTATATCTTTTAAGAATTTTGTTTTCATTTATATGTACTGGAAATCCAACAGTTTATTATATCTTAAAATATTTTTATTTAAAAAAAATCTAAAACATATATTTAATACATAAATAGTCTCACATTTTTTGTGACTTTTTGGTGATATTGAGGTGGCAGTTCTGTAAATTTTATTTAGGGTATACTAGATTTATAACAATAAAAAAAGCTATCATAAATGACCACCATTAAAATATTAACCAAAACTTCATTCGTTTGGAACATTTGAATGGAAAAAATTCACTCTCTGGTAGGATAAATTGACGATTCTGTTGACAGCATAGAACATTCATTACATTATCGATTCCAAATTCGAGAATCATTTAGAGTTTATTGATAAGAATGCCAAAAATATCAAAAACAATATGCACATGAGATAAGAATTTGATATCATATGTCACTACATATTTTGAACATTCTTTCGTACCATTTATTTGATTTATATACCGACAAGAATTTAACGCTAAAAATATGAGATACTCTTGAGAAGTACAGAACCCAAGAAGAAGGTACACAAAAATTTATTATGTATCATCATTTTGTTTATAAACCTATTGACGAAAAACTTATTCTCCCCCATATACATAAGTTATAAATCATATTCAACAAATTTGTGTCCATAAAGCTAGTAAATCTAAACATTTTTAAGAAATATCAGTTATTTTGAAGTTTCTTCCCTTTTAGAAGAGTTATTAGTATAGGATACTTCACAAGTCCAAATAATATAAATCGAAGCATATTCAAAAACACTTGAGGTCCGAAGAACATTTGTGTACTAAACATATAGAGAAAGAATAAAATATATGACATTCTAGGAATGTGAATGCAATAAAGCCTCAAATATATAAATATGAAATTATACAAAATATAATTTGCACCAAAACAAGACTAGCTTTAAAAGGATAACAAGAATTATCTTATGCCTGAAAATTTTGGTCATTTGGTGCGTCATTCCAACCTTCAGAGAAAGACAAAAGCATAAATCATGTGAAAGAAAAAAATCTTGCTATAGGGACCGAGGTCAATTTGATAAAGGGCAATACTACCAAGTGATGGTATAATACGTTTACATCGGTTCATGTCTTCCATGATAAATTTCTATTCAAAATAATGAAAGTATTGAAGAACATGAAAAAGATGGAGATATGAAACATAAGCAAATCCAAAATGGAAGGAGGAAACAAATTTGAGTTAATATTTATGATTAATAAAAATACAACTTATGTTAATGTGTTATATATTTTAAAATTAAATAAAAATTTAGGTTTTATGATTATTGGCTAAAACCAAAATTTGGTCAATTTACAAATCCAACAATTTTATTTTTTCCAAAGGGGATACATTTTTTAAAAGGATATAATCTTGTAATAACATCGCGAAACTATGCATTAATGAGTCGATTCTTAATGTGGTGGAAATTTATATATATATATATATATATATATATATATATATATATATATATATATATATATATATATATATATATATATATATATATTCGTGCTTGTAATGATTATTTATTTCAGTATGGTAGATTTGCACATATATATATCGTATAACAATTAATAAAATTGTTTAATGAGACCTATAAATTGTGATATATGTGCATCATAAAAATATATGTGTGCATAATAAAAAATAATTAAAAAGCTATATAATAACATAGAAAAATGCATAAAATTATTATATTTAATTCCTACAAATAAATATAAGTTAAACATTATATTGACATGTTATTATGAAAGATACTTTATAATTTTAATAGACGATTACTCTTTATTTACTTATGTATATTTCCTTAAATATTAGCATGAGGCCTTTAACATATTTGATATATTCTAACTTGAATTTGAAAAATAATTATATAGTAAAATCTAAAATCATACGCAGTGATGGATATGGAAACAATATTCTCAAGAGAAATTTATAGGCTTTACAGGGAACACGAGATAATATATCAATTTTTACACTTAATATGTCTCGAAAAAATAGATTGGTTGAACGTAAAAATAGAACATTAATTAAGATGTCCAATGTTATGCTAGGTAATTATAAGTTACATATAAATTTATGGGACGTAACTATTTTAACGACATGTCAAATTATTAATCGTATTCCTCTTCATAAAATTAAAATCTCTCGATATGATTTATTTAAGGGAATGAACCATAAAATGAAAATATTAAAATATGAGATGCTTAACATTTTGCAAATGCAACTGTCTAAAAAGGGTATAAGTTTTCAGATGAGTTTCTTCGATGTTTACAAAATAAATTTGTTTCTGACGTTGGTTATATAAAGAATATTTATTCAAACTTTATAAAATAATATTCTTATCATCCATTTTAACGACGAACATAAGTTTTCAGATGATAAATACATTTTAATTATATATTTTTTTGTAAAAATAAGTGAATAAACAAACTAATTAACACGCATTATCTTCCAATGAAAGTTTGACGTTTGAATTTTATCAATATTATCACAACATTTGAGCCACTCATCTTAGTTTATATCAAATATTATTATTTACTATATTTTTCTTAATGCTTTAATAATTCCTAACGGTGTATCCCTTAAAAAAATAATGCATGGTTCAAGTCGATTTTATTTCTTTTGTCTATTTGAGCTTTCTATATTTACTTATTTATTTATTTTTCTCCTTATTTTCATTTAATGAATTTCACAAATTCTCAGTTATTAACCATGATGAGTTCGGATTATCCAGTCATAGCTCACTGTGTTATCCGGAGAAGGGCAATTCGGACATAAACGTACAACTGAACTATCCGGACATGACAAAAGTAAAGAAACACCTAAACTTCTTTTGACTAAGCTATGTGCTAATCAGCTTAAAATATTAATGGGTCCTTAAACTTGACCCGGTTCCATAACTTGACCCGTAAGCCCATGGGTCCTTAATTAAGGGTATAAATATCCTAACTACTTTCATTAATAGGTGGTGGTATAAAAATCATCGGGTTTAGATGTCTGCTCATATGTAATCTATACATATTTATTTATCTATATATATATATATATTTTTTAAAATTATATAGTAAACTTTTTCAAATAAAATAGAAAATAATATATATTGAATGTAATAAAAATAATATCGAAATCGCATCCCAACAACTACAAAATTCTTCTATGCAATAACGTGAAATCAATAACTTTGATGTTGAAAATGACTCTAAAACCCTATATGCAATGCTTGTCAATCAAAAATCTCATTGGTTTTTAAAACCCTATATGCAATGCTCTTCACTTCTAATACTGCTATATATAAAATGAACAAAATTGGGCAGCAGACTGGTTGCCCAAATGCACAATGAAATGTAAGCCAAAACAGGATATCAACCATACTCAAATCCCAAACCATCTAAAAGCAATCACCTTTTTGACAACCTCGAAAGGGGTTCAATAAGATATTTCTATTTGTTATATTTTTTTGTCTATTTTCAATTACCCTTTAATATTCGAGTTCTTATGCTGTTTTTATCTTATCTATTTCAAAAAAATATTCTAACATTATAATTTCAGCTCTCAATCATCATACCTTTATCTTTATCAAGTCTGCTCTAGCCTCTCGTTCGAGATTTTTCCTCAATTTTTAGAAGTCTTCATCCACCCTCTCTTTTCGTTCCAACTTTGTTGATCCTCCTCACACACGAAGTTGTCTAAAATCTGATGGGATGTTTTGGCTCTATATTTCAACATCAATCTCATGTTTTCTCTAGCTCCATCTTGTCTTGATGTCCTTCATTCGTCTTCATTAAGACGTCCCTCTTCCTATTGGTTATTTTATCTTCCAAATTTAAGATTTTTGTCATGTTAAAGCTCTTGTCTCTCTGGTTCCAGATGCATTCCCCCGTGGATTTAACAAAAAAGAATATTTTTTCCAATCCATTTCACTCCAACCGCTCTCACGCTTATACATGGGCCTTTCAGATATTTGTCCAAAGGTCGAATTGTATTATCCTTGTTGGCTCTTTGTATTTCTGTCCCTATCAATAATTAATTCAATTTCGAATTTAAAAAAATAGCAATAATATCGAACACAAACTCTCAAACTTGTTATTTTTTTTAAAGTATTGTAATAGATATATAACACATATTTATTATTTAAAAATTCGTATTTATTTAATTTTTTAATAGATTGTATTTATTATTATATGCATTTGTAAAAAAATTTAATTCAAATCTATTCAATTTATATATTTAATTTTTTTAATAATATATTATTCTAAATGCAATCAAATATGAATAAAAAAACTCACAAACATAAATAAAAAAATCACAATCAACCAAAACTTATTCTATCACATTATAATATAATATAATTTAGAGGTTATAATAATAATATATTACATATTAATTTTAATATTAGAGTAGCAAATTTCTGGTGGATCGAGTTCGGGTTGGATACCCGTTGAGAAAATTTTAAAACTCGTAAGTTATCATAAACCCGATGGATAATATATTTTAAAACTCATAATCCATACCCACATAAAAAAATATATTTTAGACCTATAAACCAGGCTGCTCAAATCTCTCACTACTTTATACCAAACACTTTATCCACAAAATACTTTGCAAAATACTTTACAAAATTACCCCAGTCCAAAATAAATCAAACCAAATTGGCGACCACAATGGGAGGCGACGGTGCCTGAATCTTGCATTCAAAACTAGTAGAAAAGACCTGATCGGATGGATCCGAACAAGCAAGCAAATCCACAACCTGTGGTGGAGGTAGTTGGGGAAAACAAAGAATACACCATCGAAGAGCGAGACAAGTTAAGAGAAAAAATAGAGGCGTTGAGGGCCATAAAACAAGCAGAAATAGGTATAAAAGAAAAGTCAATGGCGTCAGCCATCCATCATACTGATAATCCTAGGGAGAATGATCCATCAACAAAGACTCATTTGAGTTCAAAGAAGACCCATGTCAGTTCTAAGAAGACTCACCGGTCCAAGCCGGTTGAAAGTTCAGATTCTGAGTCCTCCAACAGATCCTCGAACGAGGTAGAGCTTGAGGAGTGTTTGTCATCAAGCAGTGATGAAAGGAGGTCCAGGAAGAAACAAAAACTGGTTAAAAAATATTCAAGAAAGAGAGATAGGCATGAGAGACTTAAAAGGTATCCGGGCAAAGGGTCGTCTCATAGCCACAGTCACAGGCATGTGGATCAGTTGCTGATCGATCCTTTTGCTTTCAGACCAAACCATGTATCTTTGCAACACCTAATGAAGACACAATCTTCAGTCGTAATAGGAATTGGAGACAATTGCCATTGTCTGCCAAGCTACTGTCCGGAAACCTACCCAAAAGGTTTGACAGTTCCAAAATGGAAAAATATGATGGGAGTAAGGATCCGGACAATCATCTGGAGCAGTTTAAGAACTTCATGATGAATTTTGATGATGATGACAAACTTCTGCGTAGAGCTTTCTCCCAATATTTTATGGAAAGTGCTCTTAAGTGGTATAATAGTTTACCCCAGGAGTGTATAAGAAACTTTGATAGATTTTGGGTTGCCTTCCGAAGGTAATTTGTGGGAAGTAAGGAGGTGAAGAGCAATAAAGATATTATCATTCATTGTGCCCAAGAGCCTAATGAGTCCTTAAAGGACTACATAAGTCGGTTCGTAAATACCAGGAACGGGTTAGCAAATTGCATCGAACAAGTGACAATTGCTTCTTTGAGACAAGGGTTGAACCCTGGGAATCTGGCCGATTCGGTGACCAAGAAGAAGGCTATGACTTGGGATGCCTTGTTAAATCAGGTGGGAAAGCAGATTAAGGTGGATGAAACCAAGAAAACCAGAGTGCACCGTCAGGTGAGGTCCACCCCAGCAACTCAAAACCGAAACCAGTCTGGGTATAAGGCTAAGGAGACCGGACAAGGGTCCAACAGGGCTAAGAAGGCTCAATCCAACCAAAATCAATCTCAGAGTCAGCATTCAAGGAGTAAAAGAGGTCAGTGGGTTCAACCAGAGTGGTTTACAGAATTAAAAGAGAATGTGGCCAAAATTTATGACAAGACCAATGATGAAGTCCATTTCTGGAAACCAACAACACTACAGTCTCCCAGAGACAGTTAAAATACTTTTTTGTTCCAATATCACAATGATATTGGCCATAACACCCAAAACTGCATTGCTCTGAAGCAGGAAGTAAAAAATCTCATTGAAAAAGGTAAGTTGGGGGCTTATGTCAAAAGAAGAGGTGGAAAAAGGTCTGACAATGCTCCTCGAACTGGGCCTACAAACAATGTTGAAACATCTACTCTGGAGGAGGAAATGGTGATCCTTAAAAGATTTAATGTTGATTTGGAGTACTGGGATCCTGATCCAACCCAGAATAAAATAAGGTTCATAACAGAACAAACTAAGACGGTGTCCGGACTCATTAGTTTCTTTGAGTCACTCACTATATTCGGAGATGATACCATGACAGCACCCACTCCTTCATCAAGGAAGAGGCATGTTCACTCTCTGACTACTCAGTTGGAAGGAGGCATGTCTTCTTATCAGTCCCAAACCCCTTTTCCCTTTATAGTCTTTGATCATGATGATTTAAGAAATATCGCTGGGCCTCATGAGGATGCCGTGGTAATAGGAGCATCCATTGAGGGCAATGATATTAGAAGAATTCTGATAGACACAGGCGGTTCGGCAAACATCCTCTTTTTAAGTTCTTACAAGCAGATGAAAAATCCGTCAGTTATTCAACGGTCAAACAGAACCATTGTGGGCTTCACAGGGAGCTCTGCGGATGTAATCGGAGAATTTGAGGAGCAGGTGTTGTTGGGCAATGGGCCTTTTAAAAAGCTGGTCATAGTGTTTTTCGTTGTGGTAAACTGCCCCACATGTTACAATGCACTCTTTGGGAGGTCATGGCTCTCTAGAATGCATGCTCTGGCCTCAATAGTCCATCAGTGTTTGAAGTATGCAGTTCAAAGATAGGTGGATGTTGTCTGAAGTAGTCAGAAAATAGCAAGGGAGTGCTATCCAACTGCACTTGCTCCTAAAACTTTGAGAGCAGTTTGAATTAATGAATATTAGCAGTTATTGGGGCCTTCTGAGGGGGAGGGTGAGATTGATGACTCCAGAGAGGCCCCTAGTGTTATAATACTGGTGGAATAAGTTGAAACTCACCCCTTGGCAGAGGGTAAAAGTATTAAGGTTGGCTCCAAGATGGTGTCAAAGTTAAAAAAGAAATTGTTATCCTTTTTGTCAGACAATCAACATGTTTTTGCTTGGTGCAATGGTGATGTAACCGGAGCACATGCAAGCGTTATCTCTCACAAACTATCGGTTCGAAGTGATGTTGCACCTGCGTGCAGAAAATGAGGGCCTTCTCTAAGGAGAAAACTGATGTAATAGTCCAAGAAGTTGATCAGCTTACCAAGATGGGGTGCATAAAAGAGTCCCATTATCCTTTATGGACTGCCAATCCAATGTTGGTCAGGAAAAAGAACGGTAAATGGTGTATGTGTATTGATTTTAATGACCTCAACAGAGCTTGCCCAAAAGATCTTTATCCGGTCGTACAACCAGATTCAGGTGGATCCGAAGGACCAAGATCATACTACGTTTGTTACATACAAGGGTCTCCATTGTTATAAGGTGATGCCTTTTGGGTTGAAGAATGCTGGGGCTATTTACCAGAGGCTAGTAAACAAAATATTTGCTAATCAGATTGGCAGGAATATGTAGGTGTACATAGATGACATGATGGTTAAAAGTTTAGAGGAGGATATGTATATAATTGACCTTTGGGAAACTTTTGCCAATCTGACAATGGTGAATTTGAAATTGAATCCAGAAAAGTGTGTCTTTGGGGTTCGATCAGGAATTTTTTTGGGGTATGTAATAAGTGAGAAAGAGATACAGCCCGATCCGGATCAGTTGAATGCCCTATTAGAAATGGATCCTCCCCGAAATATTAAAGAAGTCCATAAGCTTACCGGAAGGTTGGCTGCCTTGAATCGTTTTATTTCAAGATCTTCAGATAAGTGTGCTCCGTTTTTTTAAACCTTGAAGAGTGCTAAAGACTTTAATCGGTCTCCACAATGTAGCCAAGGTTTTGATGAAAATAAAGAAACACTTGTCTTCACCAAAGACCCTTTTCAAGCCCATACAAGGAGAAACACTGTATGTATACTTGGCTGTGTCAGAATGCACTATAAGTGCAGTATTCGTAAGAGGGGTGGACAATTACCCTCGTCCGGTGTACTACATCAGCAAAAGCCTGATAGATGCTGAGAAGAGATACTTGAAGCTTGAAAAGTTGGCACTAGTCTTAGTGATTGCTGCAAGAAAAATGAGGCTGTATTTTCAATCTCATTCCATCATTGTCCGAACGTCTTTTCCATTGAATAATGTTCTTCAGAAAACAGACATATCGAGCAGGATGGCCAAGTGGTCAGTAGATTTGGGTGATTATGACATTGATTTTGCCCCACGAACTGCTATCAAGGCTCAATCTGTTGCTGATTTCCTGGTAGAATTCTATCCGGATAGGAGTTCTAAACAACTTTCAGAAAGGAAAACTAAAAAAGAATGGGTACTCCGGACTGATGGTGGATCAAGCACAATGGATTTTGGAGCTGGAATTTGCCTAACCTCTCTGTATGGTGATAAAATGTACCAGGCTATATGCTTTGGGTGCAGGGCCTCTAACAATGAGTCTGAATATGAAGTAGCTATAGCTGGTCTTAAATTAGCTTTCCTATGTGGGGCTAAAAGAGTTAGGCTGATGAGTGATTCCCAGCTTCTTATCCACCATGTTTAAGTTCAATATGAGGCCAAGAAGGAACAGCTGATCAAATACTTATTCATCCTTAAAGTGGTGGCAGCCAATTTCAAAAGTGTTTGTTATGAGCATATTCCTAGATCAGAAAATACGTTGGCAGATTCCTTGTCAACTATAGCATATTCTGAGTCCTACCCTTGGATTCATGTACAAGAATTCCCATCCATACAGTCAAGCCAGAACAAGGAAGAGGAGGAAAGCTTCAATATACAAGCAATTCAACCTAGAGATTGAAGATTTCCCCTTCTTTAACACATTTGTGATGGGGTTTTGCCTCCGGATAAAGCTATAGCAAGAAAGATTAAACACAAGGATCGTGAATTTTTTATCAAAAGAGAAGTTCTCTAAAAAAATATTTCAGTAGACCTTTCCTACGTTGTTTGGGGGTTGAAGAATCTCAAGTTTTTCTATCCGAACTACACGATGGTGAAACGTCAGCTCATTATGGCTACAGGGCACTAACCCGGAGAGTATTGTTGGCTGGGTACTATTGGCCATCCATAATGGCAGATGCTAAAAAAATGGTGAAGAAGTGTGATCCATGTCAAAGGTATGACACCGAAATTCATGTGCCAGCAATACCTATGGAATCGATTTCTGAGCTAGTACCTTTCGCTCGTTGGGGATAAGATTTAGTTGGGCCTCTGCCAATGGCGTCAGGAGGGTGTAGGACTATTATAGTTGCTATTGATTACTTCTTAAAATGGATAGAGGCATCTCCTTTGGCTGGAACCACTTTAAAAGTTGTCATAAAATTCATCTTATCCAATATATGTTGCAGATTTGGGATTCCTCAGAAGATTACCACAGATAACGGGCCCCAGTTTGATAAAAAGGATATGGAGAATTTTTTTGCCTCTATAGGCATTCAGCACTGCTTCTCTTTTCCCTTCCATCCACAAGCAATCGGACATGTTGAAGTTGCCAACATGACTATTCTGTCGGGATTAAAAAAGAACCTAGAGGGGGCAGCATGGAAGTAGCCAATCTATCTGCAAGAAGTATTGTGGGCATACCAAGCTACTTCTCAGGTTGCTACACAAGAATCTCATTTTGCTTTGGTGTGTGTGATGGATGCCATTACCCCCATTGAAGCTACCCTACCATCATACAGGGTCCATAACTATTCCAAACAGGCTAATGAGATAGAAATTATGAATCAATTGGACTTAATAGAAGAACGAAGGGTTAAAGCTCACTTGAGAACAACCCACTACCAAGGTTTGATGAGGAGTAAGTTTGTTTCCAAGGTCAAGAGAAGAGATTTTCAACTGGGAGATAAAGTTTTGAGAAATTTTTTCCTATACACCAAGGAGAAGCAGTTCGATAAGCTGGCTCCGAACTGGGAAGGCCCTTATGAGGTCTCCGAAAAGCTTAAGGCTGGGACATATAGGCTTCAGGACAAATAAGGGAGGGGTTTAAAGCACCCATGGAATATTGAATATCTCAGGTTATATCTAGAATAAAAATTATGTATTTACTTGTTAGATATCAATGTAAATATTATGGGGCATACTCTTTCCTACCCTGGTGGCGCGGGGAGATTTTAATGAGGTGTCCAGTTTTTTCATTCAATAAAATGTGATGCCTTCTTAAAACATCCAGTGTGGTTTAACTACAACTCAATTCAAGTACAAGTGTTTGGTTTAACACTTTGAATCTTTGATAGATCGGATTAACCTGGTTGAGTGATGACCATTAAATACATGTCATCAGAGATATTAAACACTCCCACTTTAATACTTCTGAAATAACAGGGTCTACTTAAACATTAGCCATGCAAAGTTTAAAGGAAAGAGAATGTTAAATAAAAGAGGGTTTGATAAATAAACCTATTCGGACTTAAACCGAATAGGAAGAACAAAACATCCCTTGGCCATCCAAGAACTTTAAGTATTTCCAGGATTTATCCAGACTCTAACCAAATAATGTTACAAAATATGTCTTCGCCATCCAAGGGCTTTAATCGTTCACAAAAGTAAGAAAACAAAAAGTTGTTTAAACCTTAGGGCTTGTTCCCTTCAGATTTTCCTTCGTCACCTCCTTTCTTGGGAATTTTGAGTTCGACACTCGAACTCTCACCAGTTCCTTCTTCTTCATCAGTGGTGGAATTTGTTCCACTCATATCATTGTACTTGTAACCAACATCCATAGTGTGAAACGGGAGGTTGTCATATTCTACAAATTTCCATAAGGAGCCAAGGGTCCTCTTCTGAAAAGTTTCATGGAATAACAACACCATGTCAGACTTCACCTCAGCATATCTTGTCTCTAGGGAGTCTATCACCTCGTTGGTATATTTATCAATACCTTCCTCGATAGCTTGCTCTTGCTGCTTTAACAAGTCCTATTTCTCCTTGGCCATCTTTGACACAATATCTTCTAATGAAGTCTTCTCATTGGACAGGGTCTGGAGGACACCATCTTTGGTCTTTAAGTCCTCATTTGATGTTGTGAGGTTCTTTTCCAAGCCAGCGTACTTAACTTGGAGTTCAGTTCTGGCAGTCTCCGAAGTGGCCAACTTGGTTGTTAGATCCTCATTGTTCTTCTGTAATTACTGTATCTCTTTCTTCAGCTCCTCTATATTCTGGTTGGCATTGAAGAGGTTGGTTGATAAACACTCTTTATCAGACGTGAGGGAACTGATGAGAGTAGTCTGGTTTTTCACTTGTCTCTCCAGGTCAAGCACTGGTTCGATGTGACCAAGAAGGGAATGGGCCACAACATCTTGTTCTCCGGAGATGGAGAAAGACTTACCATTATAGGTCACCATCTTAGCAGAGCTCGAAGGGCGGAACAGACCTACAAAATCATCCTTCTCAGAATTATTAAAGTATAAATTAATGTCTTAAAGGGCACTGATGTCCACTTCTTAAACCCCTCCACCAGTACCCTCTCCAGACTACAGACCTATTGGAATCGTCTCTTGTAGAGTGGGATCGACAGGGGCTAATGGAGGTAGAAGCTCCGAATAACGAAGAATTATTTCTTCTCCTAAGGTGACCTTCTTCTTTTTGGCAGCCTTTTCGTCACTGCTTGCTCTTCTATTCCGGTCATTTTTGGGAGGCTTTGGTGGGTTTTACGATTCTACTACCTCCGTAACAGTCTCAGCCTCTACTAATTTGAGCAAGGTAGTGTCGATTCCTTCTGGATTCCCTGAACCAGTCCCCTATGTGGCAGCTTGGACCGGCTCTGCTGCAGCTTTCTTTTTCATCTTCCCTTTCATCTTGCTAAGAGCCTTGGCCCTGGAAGGTAAGGCCAATTTGCCATCTTTGGCCTCTTTTCGCTTGAGAATCACACGAGGATGAGGCAGCATAGTTAGCTCTTCCCATGTGAGGTCCCTCCGACCTGTGGTGTTCAACATATGGAACCTCACAAGATTTCCTGAGGTTAAGCAATTGTGGAAGGAATTCCCGCAATGCTCCGCAGCCCATGCATTAAGTTTGACACATGTTGTTTGTCCCTCCTCTAGGTTTCCGGTGAACTCCTTCGGCAGCACTAGAAAAGAAGTAACAGATAAATCAGGAGATGAATACTTATGAGTTAAAAAGAAGAACATGAAAAATAAAGATAAAAAACTTACCAGTACTCTTCCATCTGCTAGTTAACATACTGGGATTGGTGTTGGCCTTGATCTTTCTACCATTCTCCCGTGACCCACTGATAAACATGAACTATGTCCTCCAGTTCTTCTCAGACTCTAGTAAGTCGTCTACCACCTTGAAATCGTTCCCCATATTATGATGGTTGAATGGAATGTGGTGATTCTTGCATAGACTTGCCACAACGGCAAATTTCTCCACTGGGAGAGGGATTTTGGACAACCTTGATGCTATTATGCAAGCAATGAGAGAATACCAGGCGTTTGGGCTTAGCTGGCTTTTGTAGAGCTTCACCAGGTGGAAATACTTGACAATTTCTGGGTCCAATGGGAACCGAAGTCCCCAGTTTAGCACCTCAGTGAAGATGACCACCTCATTGAGTTTACAGTCCATCAGAGTCTTTGGAGTGACAGGCATCCTTACCTTCACTGACTCTGGGATCCTCCATTTTCTCCGGATCCAGCCCAACTCAACAGTGTGGGTGTAGACATAGTTGATGTTATGAAGAGCTAGCAAATATTTAACAGTGACATTTTTCAAGCAAGGGCCTACCTTGACCTCTAGGCACTCCGGAAGCTCCGGATGAGTCAAGCAGAACTTGACTTTAACTTTGCCCTTCCTATCAGAAGCAGCATCCCCGGTTTGACTTGATGCTTCAGTTTCAAAGGGACCCTCTTCGATACTGTCTTCTATTACTTCTTCCATCACTGTGGAAGGTTTATCAGTTTCCTTGGATAGTGGAGGATCAGCTTCTGGCACTAAAGGCTGTTCGGATGCATGAGTGGCTGTTGTTTCTAAAGTCTTGATGTCTGGTTGAGGTTGGGATGCGGAGGACTTGGCCCTTGGGGCTACGTTAGATGCCTCCGATCCGGAGGGTTTATCTTTTGAGGCTGCTTTGGTTGCCTTCGATCCGAAGGGCTTTGGCAGTAAAGTAGAAATTTGAGCTTTGGTTAAACGAGTCATCCGGCGAGGGGTTAACTTCTCCAGGATTTCTCAGCATCTAAACCCATATCTAAAAAAAAGGAAGGTTTTTTGACACTCGAAACCACTTTTTATTTAGCAACAGAAGGTTGAGACTCCTGAACAAAAGAGCCCGAGGGGAGAGGAGAGAGGCTTAGTTTGAATAGCTGTCTGGGCTTAGGATTTCTGGAAGAGGATGATCTTTGGTCAGCTTCTTGGGTCGGTTCACCAGACTTCTCGCTTGGGGAAACTGAGAGAACGACAGCAATGCGATTTTCCCTTTCAAATTTTCTCGCCTTTTATAGCTTTGATAAGTTTAACCAGCCGCCTTTAACAAGTGCGTTTTTGGCTGTGAACATAAAAAATCTTCAAGAACAATTTTGAAGATAAGAGTAAAAATCTCTCTAGAAAGTTTTTGACTGATGAAGACAATGAAATAGTGAAAAAAGATTTATATAACAGTAGAAAAAAGTAATTGTTACCTAAGAGGAGTTGAAGAGGTTTGGCAATGATTAAAGACGGCGCAAACGTGTGAATGGTTAAATGAATAGGTTACTTACTATACTTAATGGGTGCGCCAATCTAGGAAGAAAAACGGCTGGTAGGTCGAACTGGATTGTGACACGTGTCCCACAATCCAAGATGAAAACTCCTAGAATTCTGGAAAAAGAAGTGAGTTCGGACAGACTTCAAACTAAGTTAATAATAAGGATGAACCTCCCGGTACGGAGTGCACGAGCAGTTGGGACAAAATCGCTACTGGCTAAGTATATTATTTAGTCCTAACAAAGATATTTGACAAGGCCTAAAAAATGGGCTATTGATGAGTTTAGATTATCCAGTCACAGCTCACCGTGTTATCCAGACAAGGGAAATCCAGACATAAA
Source organism: Limnanthes douglasii subsp. nivea (assembly GCA_036936605.1). Lineage (NCBI taxonomy): Eukaryota > Viridiplantae > Streptophyta > Magnoliopsida > Brassicales > Limnanthaceae > Limnanthes > Limnanthes douglasii. Next base: position 79,399,453 of record JAUPFV010000003.1, on the reverse strand, counting down.
CGTACCACTGAACTATCCGAACAGAACAAAAGTAAAGAAACACCTAAACACCTTTTGACTAAGCTATGTGCTAATCAGCTTAAAAGATTAATGAGTTCTTAAACTTGACCCGGTTCCATAACTTGACCCGTAAGCCCATGGGTCCTTAATTAAGGGGATAAATACCCCAACTACTTTCATTAATGAGAATACTGAACATTTTATACAAGCAGGCTGCTCAAATCTCTTACTACTTTATACCAAACACTTAATACTCAAAATACTTTGCAAAACACTTTACAAAATTACCCCCAGTCCAAAATAAACCAAACCAAACCAATCTTTGAATTTCATCATTTAACTGAAAACAATTTCCATTAGAATGCATATGATCGTTGTGCACAATAATACCGATGAAAACTTTCGTTGACTAGTCTTAACATAACTCTGGAAGTTTGGTAATTAATTTGATCCCACGTCTTATCATATACTACTACCACAAATGTGTTCAGTTGAGTAAATTTTTAGTTCGGGTTGTCATAATCATAAGATTGTGATCTATTCACTCGATCCTTTATTACTTCCAAATATAATTTTATTTTCGAAAGAATCTCCTCTTCTTTCCGTCAATTAAATTTACATATTTCTTTATTTCTTTGTATCTTATACTTTAAGATACATTTATGTTCTTGCCAAATATATCCCGTATATCATGCATGAAACTTTATTAAATCTTCTAAGATACAACTATCACAAGGTAAACCCTACTTAAACGCCGCTAAAGCTACATTCTCATTAAAACCTTCCAAGATCTTCATTTTTTTTAAATCTTTGGACATCATATTTCAAAGGTTCTTCATTATTTTGAAATAATGTCATAATATGACCAACTTCATGTTTTTATGCTTTATTAGCAATATACTGATATCAAAATGGAATCCATAATTCTACAAAACTATCATTTGATCCCACCAAAAAATTATTAAACCATGCCCAAGCTGTTCTTTTGAATGTCATTGAAAAATCCTGACATAGCAAGATATTATCTAGATTAAATTCTAACATAATATTTCAAAATTTTCCGAGCTGAGGTTCTAGAGATGTCGTTCCGTTATATTTTTATATTATGTAAGGATCAAATTTCTATGATATATTTCCTTCAAAAATCCGTCATGTTAGCAAAGATTCAGCTAAAGTGTATAATGATACTCCTGGTCATTTATCATTTTTTAAGTTTTCTTATAATATTTTTCCTTTTTTTTATCTTGTCTTCTTTTTTATCGTGCTTCATTACTTGACTCATTAATTTTATTTCTACTTTTTCCTTTCTTAAAATAAGTTTATATTCACAAACTAATTCATCATTATCCAATGCTTCAAATAAATTCTCAGTATCTACTTCAACAACTCTCTTAGTAATGAGTTGTAATATTTTAGTTGTAAACTCAAATCAATCTTGAATTTCTTCTTTTCGCTTATTGTGCTTAGTTTCCAATCTAAGGCATGAACTAAAGAATTTGACCTATTATCTTTAGTTGATGTCGGTAAATGCTGAGCAGTTCCGTGTCCATCACTATACATGATTGCGTTAGAGTTATCATTCCATTTCTTGATGTTTCTTGGATAATATTTCCCTATTAACTTATAATTGGCGCTCTAGGTTCTCATAGTTGTATTGTCATAATTCCTTATACATTGTTGTTCACACAAGCTAGTGGAGCAATATTTTGAGAATATACTATTTAAGCTCTATGTATATTTCTTTCAAATAAACTTTTATCTACTCTTGAGTTAGTAATCACTATTTAGAAAAAAAACTAAGAAATTTGAAGAATTTTTTTCCACATATGGAACCAAAAAATATGATGGATTTTCCTTCCATAGGGGAATGCTAAGAGATAAGACTAAAAAAATGAAGAGTAATTTATTAATCAATGATTTTGCGTAATATTTATAGTAATTTCTATTCCCAAATTATAGGGATGCATGACACGTGTAACATAAGACACTTGTCAGTCATCTGTTATAATTGCTTAATTAAGATTACTAAATTATCCCTTAACCGTTATGAATATTTTGGTAATAAATAACATCTTCGATGAACGTCTTAATAATCCCAAGTTTTCAGTTGCGTATCGTTTAGTGTCGATTATTTATTCATATGAACTTTACAATGCTTTTACCTATCTTCACTATTTATCATTCTTTTGCTTACCTTCACTACTTTATCTTTTTGCGGAAATTTTGGTCTAAGTCTTTTAATACTACCTTGATTTATATTACTTTACCTTTTGATGCTTTATAATTTTTCTCAATATCATTCATTCTTAGAATAATCAAGATTACCAACGCCCGACGCCAATTTTGGAACTTTACCTTATAATATGAATCTTTACTATTCCCATTATAAGATGTTAACTGAGCGATATATATCCTTATCAAACATCATGATATTCATAAAGGCGGTCAATCTCAAATGAAATATTTATTGACAAAATTGAAGAAGTATAATTACTATCAGTGGATAAAAAAAGTGGTACAACGGACATGCTCATCAATTTTATTTTGTGCATTTTATAAGTATTGACTTGTTGCGTATATTCCCACATGTACTTATCATGGATTATACTTACAAGACCGCGAGGTATAGAATGTTATTTCTTGAGATTTTTTGTATAACTTCAACAATAATTACATTTACTGTTAGTTATATGTTTATGTGTCTAGCGAAGCAAGACAATTACACATGGGCTTTAAGTGTTCTACGAGGTGTGATGGTGGATAATATGTGTGCGTTTCCTAGTGTCATTTTGACAGATCGAGAGTTAACGCTGATGCTATTTATGTGAATATCTATTTATGGACGCAATCAACTTACGATGCAAGTAAACACGATATGAACCTTATAAAAAAATATAGCGTTATTGTATGAACTTTTTGCCTCTTACCCAAAATATATGAATTATGTTAGGTATGGGTAACAAAATACGACAAAAATTTCTTAATCATCAAACCAACAAGATGAAACATTATGGTAATAAAATAACCAACCGGTACGTGCAACTTTCATTTTCAATGTTACATTTTTTTTATATTTTTTTGTAGGTGTGAAAGCACGGATGCGACCCTAAAACATTACATTGATACTAATCCATGCAATTATAAAATTTTAGGGCTCCTACGTAAGAAATATTCTGTGATTCTGGAATATTTTGAGTGAATTAATTTTTGTATTATATTGGGTCATAGAATTACATTGAACTTGCAACTATGTAGTTATGTATCTCATGCGGACCTATAAGTAAACGAGAGTACTAGTACCTTGGTAGATACAAATCCAGACAAATAGTACGATTATCAAACTGTATGGAAAGAAATATATGGCGTAGAGGACAATTGAGATTTAGTTAGACGTGATTTGATCTCAGAATTAAATGGACACCAATATTTACGGTTGGATGTTTACTACATAAGTTAGATTGATTTAAAAATCATCGATAAATAAGTTATTTGATGACACTACCCGATATTCGATTAATAATAGTCACTAAATACAATGTCTTGTATACTATATAGCTTTAGGTGCGTGTTTAACGTGTTTATCATTACGTGATTGTGGACCCCATTCCACAACTCTTATAAAAATTAGATTTTCTTTCGTACATTACATTTATTTTGTAAACTTAAGTCTATTACTGACATTAGCTATTAAAAAACAAGTTTATGATATTTATCTAATTTTTAAATTTAATTCTATAGGTTACTACTTCTCTGGATGGACCATTTTCGAACTAATGCTTTGTATGGAGTTGGTACCATAAAGAGAAAGCGAATGTTTGGTCGATTTTGTACTATGATAGAATCACGAAATTGATCTAAATTATACCGACCAAGGCACCGAAGTGTAACGAAGAGAGAATACCGAGTGATCTAACCAAGGAAAAAGTTTGATTACGTTACTTGTTCATGTCAAACATTTTAGGTATCATTATATTATGTTAGTACACCATCGAACTTAATTATGTAGTATTTAATCTCACATGTTACATTGGAACTTAATTACTAGTTATGTTTGCATTAATTTTCCATTAGTTACCCGTCAATTACAATATACCACCAAATATGATTTCCCACTTCAATAGGATTTTATGCCAAGTAAGATTCCCCCTCCCTTCATATTTTACTTCTCTATACATAGTTACTCAAGCATGACATATTTATTCGCATACTAAATATCATATGATAGAAAAACATGAAATATCTTAGGTATGTAATGGGTCATTGTCGAAAATAACCACTTGCTTCAAGCGGTCAAGTATATTCTGAGAACGCGGTCGGATGAGCCCAACGATGTTTTTTGACGCCAAATGAAATTTTCTTTCCAATTCATTCTCCCTCCAACATGAATTATCCACATAATAAATTTATTTTCAGTTTATTCTTCATAAAGAGCTTCATAAACATAACACATTTTTGTATCTACCCAATATCATAAATACTAAAAACCAGACTTAAAGTTAACTATTTTTTTTAAATTTCTTCTCACGCAAGTGTTATGAGTGAAAAAATATATGACATTTTTTTTCTCCCACAAATAATATAAAAATATTTTATTTTCAATAAAAAGATGATTATATATTTTAATATTTATAATTATAAAAGATTTCTCCTTTTATTAATTTAAAAAAAAGAGTTAACTTAAAATTATATATGATAAATAAATAAATGTGACAATTATTAGTTAAATTATACTTTGTCTTCCAATCTAATTATGTAATGCTATTTAAAATTTTGTATTCATATTGATAAATTCACATGGTTAAAGAACTGTGTAAATAAAGATAAAATGTAAAAAATCTCCTCAAATTAAATAGTAAACAAATATTTAAACCATAGTGACAAGTTATTTTATTTTATTTTTTCGAAGTCTAATACTAAATCGTTTCTTAGAACTGAGATTAAGGTGTGAAAAATTCTTCAACATCAATTTTAAAATATTGTTGTAAAAATGTTTTTGTTTAGTACAGTTGTATTTTTTAAAAAACCATTAGAAGTTACCACTAATTTATTGCACTTATAATTTAATCATCATATTTAATAATGACAAAAAATAATAGGAAGAAGTTTTATTTTAGTTTTGAGTAGTTGCAGGTTATAATAGATTTGATAATCTATATCAATAATATAATGTTTTCAAAAGATAGAATAAATAAATTTTTAATATTTAATTATGCAGTTGGTAACTAAAAAATAAATGCTAGTTTATCGATACTTCGAGCATAAATTTGAAAGTTATAAATTTTAACTGAATTGAAGTTATACCGTTTTTTATCACGTTGATGGTTAATTATTACAACATTGAAAAATACATAGTTCTAATTGTAATAGATCCTTACCATCTCATAAATTTATTACTATAAAATTTAACAATATAACGAACTCAACTTGATAAACATTTTTAGAAAATTGGTTGGTTAATGGCTTGGTTTTATGTTTGTTTGGTATAGAGAACAAAATGTTATTTGACTTTATTATGGCACATTTGTTGTTAAATAAATTTGTAAATATTTTAACATTCATTCGCATAACATTGATAATTTAGTACAACGATATTGAATATTTGAAGTAGAAAATGCAGTCATATTCTTATTTCTTTGTACATTAACTGAACACTAACACTGTATCATAAAGAAAACACTCAGCATGAGTATGCAACTTTATGAAATTAGGAAATAATACAATGAAAGTGAAGTAAGAATTTCAACTACATTTGACCACATTTCATGAACCAAAACATATGCAGAGCATGATATTTGTTCAAGAAATAAAAAATACTCCACGTCAAGCATTAAGTTGGTTAATAATAATAATAAAATCTTAAATAAAAAATCTTGTTCTTATTTGATGCATAAATATTGGATAAAATACTTGCAGACCAACCTCTTTCATCACAATTTCTTCTCTCAATAGAAAAACTCACAAAAACGCATCATACACAATAGAAAGCACAACAAAAAAGGACAAAATCTTCATGAGATTCATAGAGTTTTCACATAAAAATGAAACAAAATAAAAAATTAAAAAGAAATAATCCAAAATATTTGTGTACCTAAATTTATAAATTGAGTATTTAACACAAATATCGAGTTAAAATTCATACACAAACAAAAAATAAAATCTACAATACCAGATCGCACTTTTCACAACATATCATTTACATAATAATTACTCACAAGCAAAGACTGTAGAGAGACAAGAATAATTCACTTAGTATATTCTGTAAGACAAAAAATAAAATTAAAAAAGAGACAAAGTAGGTTATGAAACATACTTTGGTAGAATAATAGTTCTCAACTTTATTTTTTCAACATTAAACCAGTTACCCTTTCCAATCACTGATTCACATCCACCACACCATATATTGAAAGAAATTTAAAACCTAAAACTAGAGGTGCAACATAAGTTTTAAATGGAGGAACTGCAAATAGAACTCAAGTGCAGTGTTACAAACTCATACTACAAATTAAATACTCAACAACCTAACCTTCTTAAGTAACAATTAATACATAACATATCTTTCTATTAATCATATCATAAAGAAAATATTCCCTGAAAAGATAACTTAACATTTTACAAACTACACCTGTATATATGTCTCGGGAACGATTTACATACGTTAACCAATTATCGAAATCATTACTTCTTCATCACCAAAATACAAACCATAGCTTCACATTGATACAAGGTAAAGTCGACACATATATGATAATTATAATCATATCAATAGGGGTTATAAAGTAACATATTCACAGGAAAATCCTCTACAAACATCTTTTCTCCAAAAGCTCTCACTAAATACAACAACTGAACATAAACTTAACGATAATATTATAAACAAAACATACTTATATTCTCATACACGACTATTGTAACTTTATTTTACTTTAATATTCAAAACTCTCATTCCAGGAAAGAAGTATTTCAAGAACTTACATTTCTTAATTATTTGACTTGACCAATGAAACTGATAATCTCATCGTCTAGCTCAGAATATATATGATCAATCCCAAGGTGAAGTTCATCAGATGTAACTACCGGTCTTGTTCTTAGCCCATCTTCACATATCACACACAATTCAATTTTCTAACAGTTTGATTATTTGATTATTGAACTTTTTTTATAAATGTCTGAACATAGAAAATTAGAGTTTGAGATCAAGAATTCTAATCGCAATTTAGTCGATATATAGTAGAGAACACTTGATATGGAGCAAACACGAACAACCACTCTCACCGACTCAACGTAGATTTCTTGCCACTAACAGACACTAAGAACAAATGAAAAAGTATAAAAGCCCCAACGATTGTTTCTCTAAAAAGTTAAGAATTTATTAAAACAGTTCTCTCACACAAATATTTGACTTTCAACAAGCTTTAACGAATGAATATAAGCCTCTGATGCATTCTTTATATTCAGAAATAAACCAAATACAAAAAACAAAACCCCAAATAATAAACCACCCTCAATTAAAAGGAAAAACATTTGTTAATACCCTTGATTTAATCCTAAGTTCATACTAGATCCATAAATCCTTCAATAATTTAAAGAAAAATCAAAAATAAAAATTAAAACTTCACTCATATGGTAAACTTCAAACAAATATCTGGATTTCAGTACCGTGAACAAGAACATGACCAATAGACTAATAGGAAAATGATTTTTATAAATAATATTCATAGAGATTTTACACTCTAAGAGACTAGAAATAGATTAAACATGTTCTAAGAAATTGATGCATTAAAGAAATAGAATAAATCCCAGTGAAGAGTATTGAGAACCATGACAAAAACTCATGTAAAATGTTTGCACTTTGAAATCAAGCATCATGCGGATGCCATTGTTGATGAAGAGACTGATACCACATGCTTTCTGATGCAGACAGTCCGGTGAATTGACAATTTGGAGCTTCGGTGTCAGATTTTGACCCACAGCACCTTGTTTCGAAGGAAACGACGTCACGAACGCAAGTCACGAGCTTTTCTCGTGAGCTATGGGCTTTTTTAGGCATTCGGGCTCATCTATCCTCTTTTTTCGCAATTTTAATATTTTAGGCTATTTTTGTAATTTTTATATTTTTAGTTTTAGGGTTTTGCTTGAACTCTATATAAACTTATCTTCTATTCATTGTTAGGGGAATTGTTTTGTTTAATAAAAATTAGGGTGATCCCTTTTTAAGCTTCTGCTACGTTTCACTCTTTCATTTGGTATCAGACACAGGCAGTCCTGCGCGATGGTACGAGCAAGAACCAGCGGCCGCGGTGGCGCTAGAGTGTACCGAGATACAAGTGATGTAGATGATCGTGAAGATGCTGACCTACGCCGTCAGGTAGCCGATCTTACCCGGCAGGTGGCTGTTCTTACCGCCAAGCAACTAAGCACAGAGGTTGAGGGCATGGTTCACCCTTTTGGGGAGGGGATCGACCAGACTACTTCTCACCCACGCCGCTGGGAGCTTGGATTCAAGATAGACATCCCGGACTTTGATGGCAGCCTTAAGGCAGAGGCACTTATCGATTGGTTATCCCAGATTGAAAAAGTCCTGGACTTCAAGGAAGTTCCTGAGGAGATAAGGGTCGCATTAGTCACCATTCACCTACGCGGTAGGGCACAGGCTTGGTGGCAGCAGGTGAAGAAGAACCGCGCGCGTGAAGGCAAGGATAAAGTCCGTAGCTGGGAGAAATTCAAAAGAAAAACCCGCAAGGCTTTCCTTCCTTGCAACTTCGAGCGGGAACTCTACCAGCGACTCCAGCATCTTCGTCAGCGATTCCTTATGCAGACGACTCTTCTGATGGGGAGACCGGTTCTGATTCGAGGACGAATCTTCTCTTCCCCGGCGGGAATGATGCAGACAGTCCGGTGAGTTGACAGTTTGGAGCTCCGGTGTCAGATTTTGACCCACAGCACCTTGTTTCGAAGGAAACGACGTCACGAACGCAAGTCACGAGCTTTTCTCGTGAGCTATAGGCTTTTTAGGCATTCGGGCTCATCTATCCTCTTTTTTCGCAATTTTAATATTTTAGGCTATTTTTGTAATTTTCATATTTTTAGTTTTAGGGTTTTGCTTGAACTCTATATAAACTTATCTTCTTTTCATTGTTAGGGGAATTGTTTTTGTTTAATAAAAATTAGGGTTATCCCTTCTTATGGCTTCTACTGCGTTTCACTCTCCATCACTTTCATACTAAGGGATAAATATTACAAAAACATCACTAACATTCAAAAATTACCCTTTACACCAATGGTGATGGTTATGAAGGACCACTCAGACAAAGAATCCTCTAGCAATGGTGAAATACATCATTATCGTTGTCAACACTCATGTGGTAAAATGAGGAGCAATACATTGCCTTAAGATAACATAGTGAGATGATATGAGAAAGACATGATCCTGGGCATTAGCAGACGCAAAAATTGCAAAATAGCAACATGGAGAAACCAATATCCTACGAACAAACTTACCTCCAAGGAGAATGAAATTTAAGCCCTTATAGCGCCAAAAGTAGTCTTATAAAGATTTCATCAATTTCCTCAAGAAATTAACCCGCACAAAAATACTTCCCCAAGCTCCAGTATGTTATTCGTCACTTCAGCAATATTACCCTCACGTCTAACAAAAAAAAACAGTAAGCCAACTAAACTTCCTTCTATACTCATACATGGGAAAACATAACTTTTCAGAAATTCGTTGTAGTAGGACAATTAAGCTTTTACTGCATAAACCCACATTTAATTTTATTCACTCATGACTATCAACCATCAAATCAATAGAATAACAAATTCAAATATTTTACCATCCAATAACTTGGTCAACAAAAACAAAAACACATATATCAATTCTTCGTGCAGGAAACCTAAAACTAACATGGCATATGATGAACAAAGTCTCGACCATATTGAAGCTTCACTAGCACCAAAGGTTTTTTTAATATCTACCATCAAATTTCAATAATCACAAGACGAGGAAGTAGATGCAAAAGTGATAATGAGCACCATATAGAAAAATTTAATAGTGTAATGATATGCTATAGAGGAGACGACATGATTTTTTGCATATAATTCTCCATGACCTTCGGGGTAATGTAATAAAATGTTTGATATATTGCATACTAGTTTTAGGAACCGCTTTATGAGGTATAAAATCATAAAGAGATATGGTGATTATAAAATCCATTGCTAGACAAAGGTCAAATGAGAGACTTTGATAGTATACTTGACATTTTATGAAACCAAAATATTGGCTAGAATATTTCTATAATTTGGTAGCAATTTTAGCCCACATATAAGGAATTATTTTGGAAATTTTGGCATAAAACTATAATTAAAAATAAAAAAACTAATTTTGTTGATTTATTTGCTTACGTGGAGAAGCATATAAAAGTAGAAAAGACTGTTGTTAAGTGTACGAGATATTTTTATGAATAGGTTGAATTTGAAATGTGCTTGTGGAAAAGTAAATGAAAATATTGAGAGAGAATTAAAGTATTGAAGTTCTAGAGAGAAAAACAAAGTAAAATATATTTCAAGAAGTAAAAGTCGAACCCTTTATTCATTGTATTCTGCTTTATTTATAGGCGCACAAGAAGACTTTAACTGAATCAGTTACATAAATAGACAAATTTCACAGTAGTTTTTTATATTTACTAATAATACAAATCCTCTCTAATAACTTTACAATTCAACTAAAACGAATTTAATATTATTGCATAAAGTCCATGATAATTCATGTCCTTATCAACTGTCAAAACAAGAATGAATTAAGTTACTTTAGTTATTGGAAATTTAATAACTTATCCTGAGTACCATTTTTTGGAAAATTCTAACGAGCCACTTTTAGTTACACAACGTAACACAAAACTAACCATGAATCTCAAACTTCCAAGTATGATATAACATATTATACAAAAAAAATATTTTTATATAATATTTAATATTTAAAATTTTGTTTAATAATTTAAATTTCATAAAAACGTTCTATTTAACAAGATAATTTAGAATGTTTCTAGAAAATGTCTATGTCATATTTTTCAAAGAATAAACGATACTACTTTTGGTAGGTGTAGGCTGAAATTGACCGGTGCAGCTCAGTCGAGACTTAATAGCCAAAGATTTGAGTAGCCAATACTTAAAGGTTGTAGCTTTCGAATTTCTAAGTGAAAGGATGCTCATCCAAAGACTTACATGTAGAGACGTCTTGTGGAACCTAAGGGTGAGATTTTCCAAAACCCAAATGTTATCTTACTACTGGAATCGAAAGTGCAAGTTTAGTACATGTTGGAATTAGGTGCAAGAACATTTAGTCGAAAGCTTGTGAATGTTTTCTATGTGTTTTTAAAAGAAACTAGTTCATTAATATGATGAAGAATATGAAATAAATAAATTAATCTGATCAAGTAACCGTTAATATAAGAATTCTTAAGTAATGATCATAATAATACAAGGTAGAGTATGAGGTATTAACATTGGTGGTGCCATTACCTGGTGTAGTACTCGGTCGTACAAACGTCAATATTGCAACATCGTTTATGTTTAGCTGTTTGAGGGAACTAGTTTTAAGTTTCTATTGTGAGCTTGAGGGTTCAACTCAATCATCACTGATTCTATCTATAATATATAAAATTTATGAAGCCATTGCTAGAATAGTGTAAGCGAAAATTACTAGAGAGAGAAACCCTTAAACATTATGATCTATAATTTCATGTGTAAACTCTACTTTATAATAAAATAATAGTGGCTATGTTAGTTATGTTAAAGAGTGTCTTCTTATAATTTTATTATATATAAAATCTTAATTGCCTCATCATATAATTTTTTTTCACAATTCGAACCATGTTAAATACATCTTATAAGATATGTTTAAGTTTCTTCTTTCTATTAAACTTTATGTTAGAAGGTTCATAGATCCAAAGCTCCACTTCATTTCTACCATATTTATAAGAAGTGAATCATCTAAGGTTTAAACTATAACCTATTGTTGAATCATATAGCAGCCTGTAGATTTGACCCACTACTAACTCATCACTTATGATTACTATTGAGTCTAATATATCATTTCTTATGACTAACAACTAATGTTGTGAACATGGATAATCTATTAAAAACTATTTTTATATGATACACACAAAGAAGAAAGACATATATCAGTTCAGATCACAAGGTTAGAGATTTTGGTCTCACCAGGATACCAAAAAAATTCATAAAGATGAGTTCCATGAAGTTGGATCTTAATAAATTTAACGAGGATAATGATTTTAACTTCTAGAGAATTAATATTTTTTTCTAGTTGATAAAAAGGTTTTCTACTTTTGTTGATAAGAGATTTGAAGAAGCGGTTGATACTGAGATGTTATCTAAGGTGTATAGTGCTCTAATATTGAGTTTGGACGATAAGGTGCTTCAAGAATTTTCTAAAGAACCTACAAAATTTGGGATATGAAATCGGTTATAATTTATGAAAAAGTTCACAGTCAACATATTGTATCGCAAGAAACACTTGTATACACTAACAACGACTAGTAGCAATGAAATCTGACACATGTATGCTTCCAATAATATAATTCTTTATTTAAATGCTGTTAAAGTCAAGGTAGAATATGAGGATAAAAATAGTTATTGTGATATCTTCGTCGATGGTGTATGATCACTTTTTTAACATCATACTCCATGGAAAATATTCTCTTACTATGGTCGAAATAAATATTTTTTTAACCCCAACGGATATTCAAAGGATGATAAGTTATGAATGAAAAAGACTGTGGAGAATCATGCTGGAAATATAGTTACTGATTTTAGAAACTGAAAAAGACTGTGGAGAATCATACTGGAAATATGCTAAAGAAATTGTGGACTAACAATGGCTTCGAAGCTGTGAATGAGACATTCACTTGACACTGTTTTAAACTTGGTATTGGTAGATATCAAATTGTGAGAGAAACTTCTCAACAAAATGAACTTGCTAATATGATTAACCAAATATTGTTGGAAATGATATGTATGCTTCCAACAACTCGAATAGGTCCAAGGTTATGAGAAGAAGCTATAATGACAACTCAATATATAATAAAAAATATTCCATTTACGGTACTAAATTTTAAATATCCACATGAAGTATAAACTGGAAATAAAGCAATAACTTATGCGTATTAAATATTTAATTATCCCAGACGTGGTATTTAATGCAGAAGTTATGACATTAGTTAATATAGCGAATACTATACATAATATTGTTAAGAATAAATGTGAAGTTGATTACGAGTCTTGACAAACGAGTGAAGCTCATGATGTATTTTCCTACGATGATCTCAAACTTGGTACATATACGACTCATGTAGAGGAATTCACCTATTGCACGAGTTATAATATGGCTGAGAGTTTGACGCTATAGAGCCGTTAGATAAAACCGGTGATCAACATGATGATATTGATGTTTATTAGTTGGTGAAGATATAACATATCGACCTAGAAAGCCTACACATATGTGTGATTTTTTGATATTATAGGTTATGCTTAGTGATTGAAATGCAATGAGTTATTTTTGAACCCGGTGAGTTATCATATTGATATAAAGAGTAGTGATAAACCAAAGTGCATAAACGCCATGAAGGAAACACTAAGTTCACTTAAGAAGAATGGAACATAGATTATTGTGAAGCAACCAAGTTGTCATAAGATTGTTGGGATTAAATGGATAATCAAGATGAAATAAGGAATTATTGAAATTTAGTTATCTAGATACAAAGTTAAGATGGTGAATAAGGTATTCACACAAAAAGAAGTTATTGATTTCAATGAAATTTTCTTACCGGTTGTGAAACAAACCTCAATAAAGGTTCTGTTATTAATTATTGCTAGATTTGATCTAGAGTTATATCAAATTAATGCTACTAAAAACGTATTGCATGTAGAAATAAAGGAGGTTATCTACATAATTCAACCACAAGGTATAGAGAAAGGAAATGAAGGAAATGTATGTTTGTTGAAGAGATCCTTATATGGGTTAAACAGACACAGAAACAGTAAAATGAAATATTTGATTATTTTAAGAGATATATCAAATATGTGAGGAGTAGTTATGACAATGTTTATTATAAAGAGGAAACACATATTAGAAAAACAGATCATGTTGATGGTGTATGTAGATGACATAATGTAGTTTGAAATGACATAAGAAGAATTGAAACTGTAAACAAAAAGGAGAGTTTTAAATGCATGATATGGGAAAGGCTAAAATGATACTTGGTATAAAGATTAAGAAGAACATACTGGGAGGGTATATATTCTTATCTTAACAATAATATATACAAAAGGGTTTTAAGAAGTTTGGTATATCTGAGGTTAAAGAGGTTAGAACTACCATTCTTTCCTATTTCAAGCTAAATACCACTCAAGCACCAATATAACTAAAATATAAGAAGTTCATGCAAAAGATACCTTATGTTGATGTAACTGGAAGTATTATGTATGCACTGATATGCACGAGACCTAATTTTGCCTACTCTATTAGTATTTTAATTATATTTGCGTCAAATCCGGGAGGAAACCTCATTGATAAGGCCTCAAAGGGCTCATAAGATAATTGAAAGGATTGGTTGAAGTTGGGTTGTGTTATGATCATAATTACAAGGCCGATCAGATGATAATAAGGTATGGTGACTTTAATTATGCACACTACATTGACATAATGAAGTCAATTTTGGGATATCGACTTAATGTGCTTGGAGGAGTGGTTAGTTTGAAATTATTCTTTCAAAAAGGTCATTTTCTTGTCATATATGAAAACCAAATACATATCTGTTACTGAATTAATTAAGAAGTCTCTGTGGATGAAAGGATTTTTAAGTTAGATCACTTTTATAATGCAAGAAGTGACTACACTCTTTTATAATACTAGTTGTCTTCATTTAATGAGGAATTCAAAGTTTAATGATAGATATACGTATGTAAATATAAAGATCCATTCCATCCTAGATGTGACGAATAAATATAAAGTGAAGGTAGAAAAGATTGCAAGTGTTGAAAACTCTCTCACCAAGTTGTTACCGATTTTAAAATTCACAAATTATAAAACAAAACGTGTGCAAGTATGAGAAATAAGTGGACTTGATGTCTCTAAATAGTAGTTGGAACGTTAAGGAAATAGATATTGGAGTAACTAAAATCCTAGTTGGAGAATTGTTAGATGTTGGCAAAGAGTGACTAGTGTAGTTGAGACAATACTTAAGAGCCAAAGACTTTAATAAGCCGATACTTAAGGGTTGTAGCTTCCGAATCGGTAAGTGACATGATGCTAAGTCGAAGACTTTGGTGTATCGACGTCTACTGGAACCTATTGCTGAATTATTCTGAAAACAAGTGTTATGTTATTGGTGGAACCGAATGTGCAGGGTCATAACTGTTGGCCTATGTGCAAGAACATGTAGCTGAAGGCTCATGTATATACTAATATGTTTGTAAAAGAAAATGTAACATTAATATTATGAACAATATGAAATTGATGAATTAATCTCAACCATTGATGAAGTAACCGTTAATTTAAACATGTTTGAAACATGATCAAACTAGTACAAGGTACAATGTGAGGTACTGGCGTTGATGGTTCCATTACCTAGTGGAGTATACGCTCGAATATATGTGAGTGTTTTAATGTCACTTATGTTCGGCTGCTTGTGGGAACAAGTTGTAAGTTGTTATCGTGAACTTAGGGGTTTAACTCACTTAGAAGTTATTCAAAATATAGTGGGTAAAATGTATGAAGTAATTGTTGGAACGGCCCGGGAGTAAATTACTAGAGAGAAAAGGTCTCATACTTGTGTGGTTTCATAAAGAGAAGTAAGGTAAAAAAATAAACATTAGAAGATATAGTGAGATCCTTACTGCCTTTTGTAAGCTGAATGTGCTTTGTAACAGAAGAATAATAGTTGTGTTTGAAAGAATCTTATTGTAACCTTATTCTATATAAAACTCATGTCTACTGTTGTGTGGATGTATGATTTCTTCACAATCTGAATCACGTTAAATACGTTTAATGTGATTGACTAAAATTTCTATATATTATTGAACTTTGTGCGGAGAGATTCATGGGACCGAAGCTCACTTTTCTTCTTGTGATATTTGTAAAAAAATAATCACCTAAAATCAAAATACAACCTATTCCTAAATCATATAACTTACATTTGTAGGTCGGTCTATCGATTTTTTTTATTGTGATTACCACTATTTTCCAAATTTGTTTTTTATTCATTGTATCCCAACCATTTAAGAAAGGGAGACTTACGTAATGGGTCTAAAATTTGTCTCTATTTACCCAAGCATACCCCAACAGATCCATTTTACAAATAGATCCATCCCATTTAAAAAAAGACTCAATTATCTATAAAAACAAAACAATTACATCCCCAAATTAAAATATTTAAACCAAATTTCAAAATCAATTCTTTGTCCTCAAACTTTCTTTGTCATATTATCAAATTCATTAAGGTTAAAATTGTATTTAAAATTTAAATTTGGACTAATAGATAAATAAAATCGTATTTTGGTAGATATTGGTAAAATCTATTTGAGGCTGGACTTATTAGTAAATTGGATACGTTTTTTGTACCCAATTGGTATAAATCCTTTAAGGGGAAAATGTCCAAAATTATTCTATGTAAAACATAAATTATAATTATACCAAATAAATTTAAATTTTCAACGAAATAAATTTAAATAATTGCAAAATATTGAGCGAAAGTCCCTCGATAATATTAGAAAAAAAGGAATCATTCCGTTTTGGCTGTATTCCGCTTTGGCTGTATTCCGCTTTGGCTGGGATCTAGCAATTTTTCATCCAGTGCAATGATAAAAATGTCAGAAATAATTCTTCTTCCATGCAGATTCTGCACCCTCTGAAATTTACAACCAATCAATTTTTCTTTTGATCAATTCTTGTTCTTTTCCTTTTCTTGACCTTTATCTACAGCGTAGGTGCTAACCCTAAACATTATTGTATTTGTATCATGACATGTAGTATGTCGATAGCCTTAGACCATCTCTATTAATTCCATTTGTCAAGAAAAGAAGAGTCCATTATCGTTTTCTTGACTATTATTAATTATTCATGAACAAACTATATAAAATATTTATTTCATATTAATTATTTATTAATTATTACAGTTTCATTAAATAATAATAATAATAATAATAATAATAATAATAATAATAATAATAATAATAATAATAATAAATAAATAAAAAAGTCAGAAGTAGTTTGGTCCGAATTTGTCCGCTTATAATAGTATCCAAACATATAAATATTTGTTAAGATTAAATCAAAAATACGTTTAATCACGTATCTCAACGGTAAGAGAAATATCCTCGATTATTCCCACAAATCTGTGAGATATTTATTGTAATACGACAAGTTCATTTTCAATCAATAGAAATAACACATTCTTTCTAATATATCAACATGTTTTTATTTCACCTTTATACTAGTTATTCTCATCATCAATCTTAAACACTTACATCATTTGCAGTTAGATCAATTTCTGCTTCGGCCAACCCTAGCGATCCAAATTTATCTGCATCAATTGACGTTGTATGTGGGAACTACGAGAATTTTGTTTCCATATAAATCTAAAATCACAAAAATTCGATGTTGAACACCATTGAAAGCACTGTTTTGTCTTATGCGATGAAGAAGAAATTGAGCACCCATCAAATGAATGACTAGACACCTATGCGGCTGGACTATCGATGACTGTAAAAGATATTAGAAAATTAACTAAGATCAAGGCATTGGTCAAACTATTATTGGAAGTATATGTTAGAAACTCTGTATTACAAAAACACTTGTCAATGCAGGTTTTAAAATCCGAACGAAATGCCCACACAATACATGATACAAACAAATACGGTATTAACCACGAACAAATGAGTGATAAACTAGAAGAAAAATCTAGAAAAATGAAAGATAAACACTTTAAAAGGTCATCCCATGGGACCTATCAAATAATTGACGGTTATTGCATATACATATCTAGTATGAGCGATAAACGAACGATCAGAATGCCGGAGGGATAAGAAACTCAATGAGAATATTCATTTGAAGAAAACTCGTAATACTATTACAAGAACTCGTATCGTCGTCCGGATAAAAATTTCACATAATCATTGGGAATATTCTCTCTCATGATACAATCGTATTATGACAATTATTGGATAAGTAAGTACTATGGTCGAGGCAATCTGGAAGATCATGTCCAGAAATTTTAAGATGAGATACTGAAGTATGAAATTGAAGATGCAACCAAGTGTCGAGCCTTCGTCTAAGTTTAGAAGGAAGAGTAATATGGTGGTTCAGCGGTCTCATAAGAGATTACACCAAGAGTTATGAAATAATTTCTAAAACTTTCACAAGTCATTTTTTGGGGCCTAATATGCTTCCATTATACGAGGACTATATAGTTCGCTACAAGAAAAAAAAATACCCGAGGAAAACCTGAGGGAATACACTAAAAGGTTCATCCTGATAAAATCTCAGCTACGAGATTTCCATAACCAGATACTGGTAACAACATGTCAAATATGGGATAAAAAAGAACATTTTCGAATGAATTCTTGAAGAAGCATGCATGATTCGAAGATGTGCTTTGGAAAGTGGAACACCAAGAGTGGAAAATGAAGTCTTAAAAAAGAAAAACAACACAGCTTGCACTAGTGTGAAAATTAAGGAATTAAGAAATAGGATTATTTTGGCAACAACCAAAAGAAGATTTAATTAGTATCAGAAATGCATACAAAGAACGAATTATAATAAAAATACAGAAGGAGTGACAAAAGTCAATCAAGATGACTAACAAAAAGTGGCCAACGACCAAAAAATACAACAATGACAGGGGCAAAAACTGTAAGTCTCACGCTACTATGTATATCCATAACTAATTTTCTTTGCATAATAAAATTCGTATGAGAAAATAAAAACCAGACAACTTTATCGAGAAGGTGCAAAAGAAGGGTTCAAGAGAGTAAATAAACCATATTTATAAAATAGTTGAGGCTGTATATGAGCTACATACCAAAGAAGCTGCAAAAAATGCATAAGGAATGCAAGACAATGACTTGAAACCAAATCTAGAAAAATAAGAAACCAAACACAAAAATGGAAACAAATTTGGATTATAAACAAACAAAAAGATTAATAAAATAAATAAAACCAGATGCGAAATTCAAAATAAAAAAGTTTACATCCAAATATGTATTTTCCAAACGACGTTTTGACGGGGATTGAATCCCAAACAGATGATGCAATGCTCATAATAGTAGAACTAGTAGACGTAGAATTTGTAGGATAAAAATTGATGATGGCAATTCGGAAAATATATTATGCAAGAAAGTATATGAAAAGAATAATATGGCCACATGCTTTAAGTAAAAGCCAAACCACATCAATTGGGCTTATGAGTGTAAAAATTCTAGTGTTGGGACAAATCACATTGGATGTAGCCATCAGGATAGGAGAGTTAAGAAAAAAAACTATGATGTTATTTCATGGTAATAGATGCACCATCACAAAATGAAGTAGTTTTAGGCCAACATGGGATTGACCAAATAGAGGCGATGATATCTACAATCCTATAGTGCATTAAATATATTGTGGAAAGCCAAATTCTAGAATAAAAATAAGCCAATGTATAAAAAAAGGAAGCCCATAACCATCCTTAAAGATTGAACCTTAACATGAAAAATAATAAAGAGGGCCACATCAGAAAAGCTAAAAGCCGCAAAATTTATGCTCGGATGAAGCATTAAAAAAATACATGTGTGGATTTCCTAAGGACAATAACAATACCAAAGTAAGGAAACGTATTGGTATGAATTAAAGTAGAACAGAGAATTTGCAATGGAAAAATCAAGTAGTGAAAAGTACCTCTGAATATTTCATAGGTCAAAATAACCTTTTCAGCCTCTTTAAATAGGCAGGGCGAGTTAGTTAGAGAAACGGTTACATATTGTCATATTTGCAATCTAACCCCTATATTTCTCTTAAAGTCTAATTTTATCCCATATTTACAAGAATTATTATTCTAATCCCTAACATTTACATATTAGTCCCTAAGGAATATCTTTCCTTATCAGTAGCCCCCCTAGTTCTTATATAGATATTTATAAGAACTATTAAATCATCGAATCCTTCCTCGAATTAACTTAATTTTATCATTCCTCGGATTCTTCACTCCTCGGATTCTTCCTCGTATCAAAAACAATTTTATCACTTTATGACTTTGTTGTGACTAAACTCAATGGTTTATGATTTCTCTTTGATTTTAACTCAGCTTCGAAACTGACTTCTTGTGGCATAGCTTTATTTCTTCTTCGAATATCACCACTTCAAACATGGCTTAATAGCACTTCGAAATTTCTGATCCCTACCTAGGGGATTGATTAGACCCCTGACAGTAGACCTGCGACATTACACGTTTCCCTTTTCGTTTCATATTCTGGCCAATGAAAACAACTTGCTTTTTCTACCCTTTCACATTCTCGACGTCCCTCTTCATTCTATAAATACCCAGTTACTCACTCCTTAAACACTTTTTAGTAAAACCATCTCTTGAACCATCTTCAACTTGTTCATCAGATCTTCAACCTGTTCATCAGATCTTCAACCTGTTCATCAGATCTTCAACCTGTTCATCTTCTCTTGTCTCACCAAGCAACCTCTCATTCCAAAAACCATTGTATGAGAAGATACCCTAGATACAATAGATTTAAACCCAGAAGACCAGTAAGATCAAAGAAAAATATTTTTCCTGGTCCTGGTTCCAGTAACCAAGTATTTGGGGCCTACGATTATCTTTGTATTTCTCGAAGAGCCAAAGAATACAAAGCTGCTGGGTTGATCTATAACGGTCCTCACTCTTCCTGCACCACTTTTAAATATGGCAACTTCAATCCAAACCTTGCCACTTCGAATTCACCTCTAGCTTCTAACCCAGAAAATAGCTCAACAACCTCTTCTCTCCAAAATCCAGCCAAAACTTCACTACTAAGACCTCATCGGAAACCTAAAGTAGTTACTTTAGACAAACCACCCACTTATAACAAATTACAACTCAAATCACCTGTCCTTCAAGTCGAAGAGACAAAAAACCCTCAAACCAAAACACTTCCTCCTCAATTCGAGGCTATTAGAGCTAAACGTTCGAAAAAATCATCTTTCTTAGTAATGGGTGAAGAAACAAAAACCTCTTCCACTCCTCAACACTCTCCTCCTCCCCCACAAGAAGTGGGTGATACTACACCAGAGTGTAGTCAGCCAATTCCTGTGACTCAACAAGAAACCCAAATTCGAAGTCACTCCGAGGAAGATCACAAAAAGGATGATTCAGAAGCTACTGAATCCGATGCCGAGGAGGAATCCGAGGCTGAAGGCGTAGCTCCTCCAAAGAAGCCTCGAGGGAAAAAAGGTCTCATGACATTGCCTGAGAACGTTGCCTCATTAGTTCAGGAAAATCTCAAGCCTCTTTCTGCTTGGTATATTCTTGCCTTGAAGAATGTACCCTACAGCTACTACCTCGAATCGGAGAAGGAGCACCTCAGAAAGCTATGGGGGTTAACTGATAATATGACACTTCGGCTACCAGTGGAAGGGGAGACACCCTTGAACTGCCAAAAAGATGAGCTGGTAGTGTACCCTGAACTCTTTAACTGGGGACTTCGCTTTCCTCTGGATCCGATGATAGTAAAGTTCTTCGAAATCCACAGACTATGCCCAACACAAGTTACTCCCAACTTGCTCTTCACCTTGTTCTCTGCAATTATGGTGTCAAGACTTGGAGGTATCCCCCTCGAAATCGAGGACTTCATCTCAGTAACAAAAGTCTCAAATGGCCCTGTTCTGCCATTCTATTATTTAACCCTTGAAGATGACTTGAAAATTATCGACGATCTCCTCGAAGCCGATAAATTCTGGAAACAAAGGTTTGTCTTTCTGTCAGGTGCTTGGGAGAATGGCAAAGAGATTTCCGATGCCAATCCTTCCAAACTCACTCTTACCTGGAGAGATAGTAGTAAGTGATACTTTCCCTTGTTTATTTAGTTGTTTCTGATTCAAATTACTTAGCTAACTATTTTTCTCTCTTTAGAAATTCCGAGGCGGTTTAAAAGTCGTCGAAAAGAAGCCAAGCTTATCTTCCAAAAGATGGCAGAGTGGGCTGAAAAGGCTTGGGGAAATGGCTTCCATTCAGCATTTGATCCTATTAACTTTGTTAATAGCCATCTTTGGCGAATATCACTAGGGGCTGACTTCCCTGAAGATCCGATGACGCCACCAGATCCTCTTCTAGTAGTTCAAAGGATTCTTGCACCAGATGGAAAGTGCTATCTCCCACTTCGGAATCGAAGTGACAGTCATCTACCTTTGAAAAAGAAAGGAAAGAAGAAAACCACCACCAGCAAAACTAAACCTCCCTCTACTTCGAAGAGTGTAAGGAAGAGAAAAACGTCTGCACCTTCGCTTCCCAGCATATCCGAAGAAGACCAGCCCATCCTGAAAAAGACAAAGAAAAAACAAACTTCTCCAAAAAAGAAAGATAATAAGTCTAACAAGCCCAATGAAAAGAATGAGGCTGATCTCTTAGAGGATGTGCTAGCTTCCGAGGCACGAGGTAAAACTTTTGTCGAGGTGAATCCTGAGGGAGGTATATCCCTTGGAGACAAACAAATAGATGACTATCTAAACTTCGAGGACTTCAACTCAAGTGGAGATTTTGTACTTCCTGGTTCTCAACATGCCAACGTTGCTCCTCCAATTTTTACCGATGCTGCTACAACTTCCACATCGAATCCTTTTGCTCCCATTCATCAGCCAGAGAAATCTGATGAGGTAATTTCAATTCTTCAACCTTTCCCCAATCTAATTTCTGCAGTCACCAAATTATACGAAGAAGTGAGCAAGTCTCAAACCCAACTGGAGCGTCTTGCCCAAGAGCTAGCTAGGAGTAGAAAAGAAACAGAGTCTGAAAAGACTTCTAAAAATGAAGCACTCCAAAAATTTGAAGCTGAGAAAGAACAGCTTCGTAAAAAGCACAAGGAGGATGTCGAAGCTCTTAAAACTTCTCATCTGGAAGCTCTTAAAAGTCTAAAGGCCGAACATTCTACTGCTATTTCCGATGCGACGGAGCTTATCAAAGAGACTAAAGAGAAATTGGAAAAAAGCCAGACTGAAATTACTACACTTCGAGCAGGATTCGAAGAGGAAAAGGAAGCTGCAGTTAAAGAGGCGAAAAACAAAGTTAGCTCTGTGATGCTTGAAGGCATGAAGAAAACTCAAATTGATACATCCATTCAGATCCTTCGAGAAGTTCATGCTGCTTGTCCAAGGCTAGACTTATCAAACCTTTGGAAACGAGTTCCAGAAGAACAACGCCCAAAAGAAGCTTTCGAAGCTCCACCAAGCTCCTCCTCCGAAGAGGCGTCATCGGAGGATGAAGAACAAGAAAATGATGCTTGATAGGCCAAGTAGTTTGCTTTTGTTTTTTTGTGTATGTGACTAAGTACTTCAGTTCTTTTTTGTAAACTTCGTATGTTACCCCACGAACAAACTACTTATCTTTTTTTATCTTAAATTTTCTGGTACACTTGTTTGAGCTGATTATTATTAATCATGGAAGCACTCATAAGTCGTGGCACTTCGAAAAATAGATGCATTCATAAGACGTGGCACCTCGAAAAATAGATGCACTCATAAGATGTGGCACCTCGAAAAATAGATGCACTCATAAGACGTGGCACCTCGAAAAATAGATGCACTCATAGGACGTGGCACCTCGAAAAATAGATGCACTCATAAGATGTGGCACCTCGAAAAATAGATGCACTCATAAGACGTGGCACCTCGAAAAATTTGGTTGTTTCTTCAAAGCTTTCGCTTCGGAAAATTATTCTTGGTCAACTTCCAAAGATGATCAATCTTTGCCAAATTACCAAAATAATAAATCACACATCATAACAAACAACCAATGGCCAAAAGAAATTTTATTAAAAAATTCAATATCAATCAGACACCTCGTTAAAACCTTTCTGGGCCAACAGATAAGGAAAGAGTATGTCTGTTTTACAAAAATTCGAAGTTCAGTTTTACTCACAGTACAATTTCAAATGCTCTATGTTCCAAGGGTGCTTGAGCATCCTCCCTTCTCGATCTGATAACCTGTAGGAACCTGGTTTGACTCTCATTGTAACTTTGTAAGGACCTTCCCAATTCGGGGCCAATTTTCCGAGGTGTTTATCCTTGGTGTGAAGAAACACTTTTCGCAATACTAGATCGCCAATTTTGAATTCCCTTCTCTTAACTTTGGCATCGTACCTGCTTCTCATTAACGTTTGATAATGGATCACATTTAAATGTGCCTTGACCCTTTTTTCTTCCAACAAATCAAGTTCCACTCTTCTGGCCTCATCGTTATCTGCATCGGAATATCGTAATAGTCTGTAAGAAGGTAGTGTAGATTCAGCAGGGCACACAGCATCCATCCCATATACTAGAGAAAAAGGAGTCTCTTTTGTAGCCTCTCTAGGGGTTGTCCTATATGCCCATAATACTTCTTGAAGAAAATTTGGCCACTTCCCTGCTGCTCCAGCCAAATTTTTCTTTAAGCCATCCAAGATAGATCTATTTGTTACTTCCACTTGTCCATTTGCCTGAGGATGAAAAGGAGTGGAAAAACATTGCTGTATCCCTTTCGAAGAGCAAAAAGAGTCCATTTCCTTGTTATTAAATTGAGGACCATTATCAGTTGTTATTTTTCGAGGTACTCCAAAACGGTAGCAAATATTGCTTTGAATAAACTTGATTACATCCTTAGCTTTTGTCCCAGCTAAGGGTTCTGCTTCTGCCCACTTCGAAAAATAATCAACCGCAACAATAATCATTTGTCTTCCACCAGAAGCCATAGGTAATGGTCCCACCAAATCAATACCCCACCTATCAAAAGGAACCGCCTCTGAAATTGTCATTAGTGGTACTGCTGGTTTGTGTATTAAATTCGCATACCTTTGGCAAGTGTCACAACTTCGAACTAATGACTTGGCATCTTGTAAAATGGTAGGCCAATAATATCCTGCCAACAATACCCTACGCGTTAAAGCTCTAAACCCACAATGAGCAGACCCATCTCCATCATGCAGTTCGGACAAAACATTCTGAGATTCATCCTTGCCTAAACATCGTAGTAAAGGTTTCGAAGCAGACCTTTTGTACAGCACCCCATCCAGTACCACATAGCCAAGGGATTTGTACTTTATTTTCTTGAGCAAGTGTTTATCCATAGGTAATATTCCATTCGAAATAAAGTTTAACAAGTCAAACCTCCAATCTCCTCGAGCGCACGTCGGATTATTTACTACCTCATCAACAACTTCACATTGCTCAGAATTCGATCTAATCGAAGGCGATGGTTGGGTTACAATCCATGGGTATTCTTCTGAATAAGCCATCGTTGCCAAAGAATCAGCCATAGTGTTGCTTCCTCTTCGAATATGCTCCACTTCGACATTTTCAAACTGAGCCATCATCCCCCGAAGCTCTTGCAGATACAAAACCAAACGTTCCTTTTTAGCTTCTGATACCCCTTTAACGTGGTTAACTACCAACTGTGAATCTGTTTCCAAGCGTACAAACATTGCTCCACAAATCTTCGCCAACCTTAACCCTGCTAGCACAGCCTCATACTCAGCTTCGTTATTTGAAGCATGAAAACCAAATTTTATAGCTTGAAACATAAATTCCCCCGTTGGTGCCACCAATTCCACTCCTGCACTTGACCCTTTACTACTGGATCCCCCATCAGTTCGAATTGTCCACGTCGGATTCTCATTCACCTTTTCTGTATCTTTCTCCTCGGGTCTGCTCGAATGAAACTCCACCAAAAAATCTGCTAAAGCTTGAGCTTTGATAGCTGTCCGAGGAGAAAATAGCACATCGAAATCTCCCAATTCCACAGACCACTTTGTCATCCTTCCTGAAATATCTGGTTTTTGTAAAACGTTCTTTAATGGATACGAAGTTCGAACTACAATAGTATGTGCTTGGAAGTAAGGGCGCATCTTTCTTGCTGCCACTACTATACACAGTGCCAATTTTTCGAGCTTCAAATAACGTTTCTCAGCATCAACCAAACTTTTGCTGACATAGTAAACAGGCTTCGAAATTTTAGTATCCTCGCTGATCAAAACTGCACTTACTGCATAATCCGATACTGCAATATACAAAAACAACTGTTCACCCTTTCGAGGCTTCGATAATATTTCAGGAGAGGATAAAAGATTTTTGATCTTCAGAAAGGCTTCTTCACAATCCGAAGTCCACTCAAAATTATTAGGCCTTCGCAGCACCTGGAAAAAAGGGAAGCACTTATCTGAAAAACGAGAAATGAATCTGTTCAGGGCTGCTAACCTGCCTGTTAGCATTTGCACTTCTTTGATATTCCGAGGTGATGACATCGATATCAAAGCCTTCAACTGTTCTGGGTCCACCTCAATTCCTCTTTCACTAATCATATACCCCAAAAATTTGCCAGATCGGACTCCAAATGTGCATTTTTCCGGATTCAACTTCAATTGAATGGCTCTAAGATTCAAAAACGTTTCTTCCAAATCATCAATATGTTCATCATCACCTTTGCTTTTAACAAGCATGTCATCGATGTATACTTCAATATTTCTCCCAATCTGTGAAGCAAACGCCTTATTCATCAGCCTCTGATATGTTGATCCAGCATTCTTCAACCCAAAAGGCATTACTTTATAGCAATGCAAACCTCTATCAGTAATAAAAGTCGTGCTTTCTTCGTCATCTGGATTCATTTGAATTTGATTATACCCCGAAAATGCATCCATGAAAGTCAGAATTTTATTTCCCGAAGTGGAATCCACTAACTGATCTATCCGAGGCACCGGAAAAGGATCTTTTGGACAGGCTCTATTCAAATCTGTGAAGTCCACACACATTCGCCATTTTCCATTCTTCTTTTTCACCACCACCGGATTAGCCGTCCACCTCGGATAATTGGCCTCCCTAATGTGCCCCATCTTGTATAACCGATCCACTTCGGCAACTATGGCCTCAGATTTCTCCAATGAAAAAGCCCTTCTTTTTTGGATAATTGGCTTGACCTTCGGATCAACTGCCAGGCTATGACATATGATGCTGCTTGGGACTCCTACTACGTCTTCGGATCTCCAGGCAAACACATCCAAATTTTCAGACAAAAAATTCAACAATTTTTCTCGCATCGACAAAGATAATAGAGTGCCAATTCGAAGCACCCTGCCACTATTAAAGATATATTCCTCTATTTCTTCATTAACCACTACAGAACTCGGGGTTGACCTCGGATCATCAATTCCCTCGTCTGTTTCACCACAAGACAACCCCCCAAACTGCTAACTCTCCATGAGATCATCAGAACCTTTACCACGTAACCTAAATGCAGCAGCATAACATTCTCTTGCCACCTTTTGGTCACTTCGGACTACACCAACTCTGTCCTCGACCACATACTTCAGACACTGATGAACTGTAGAAACTACAGCATACATTTTGGCCAACCATGATCTGCCTAGAATAGCGTTGTAACTTGATGGACAGTCCACCACCACAAAAAGTACCTGCACTTTCTTCTTGAAAGGCCCTTTCCCTAAAGAAATTTCACCTTCGAATTCACCTATCACAATTGCTGATGCACCAGTAAACCCAATGATAGTCCTCTCAGACTTTTCTATTCGAGGTGGTGAGGTCAACCTATCATACGTTGACTTAAAAAGCACGTTAGCAGAACTCCCTGTGTCGATCAGCACGCGTCGAATCTCCACCCCACATACTTCTGCTCCAATGACCACCGCATCCTCATGTGGCCCTGTAATGCCCCTCAAATCATCTCCATCGAATATTATCAAGGGCACATCCTTTCTGCCGCCTAGATGTGCCGATGCACCTCCCTCAGTTTGTCGTGTTAAATTTACTATATGCCTCTTCCTCGAATTATTGGTGTTGTTGGTCATCGAATCCCCTCCAAATATGGTTAATGATTCGAAAAAGGCACACAGATCTCGAACACGTCCCTGACGCATCGGCTCATCTATCGACATTAACAAAAGTCGACTGGGGTCTGGTTCGACATATTCCGAGGCTACATCGAAACCATCTGCCTCACCTGCAACATCTAAAATCATTAACGCAGTTTCCTGCTTAGAATTGGGATTACCTCCTTTGGGAGCTGTTGCCTTGGCATTCTTCCTGACATACTCCAACAGCTTTCCATTTTCGATCAAGACTTGCATCTCCTTCTTCAGAGCAATGCAATCATTTGTATCATGGCCGATGTCCTCATGATACCTACAAAATTTATTATTGCGTTCCTCTCTTGGCCTGTTGATTGCTGGTGGCTTTCTAAAATTGATTGTTCCTCTTGTTTTTTCATATATTGAAGCCACACTCTCAGTTAAATCTGCATAGTAATCCGGCCTCACCCACACATTCGACCTGGACCTATACTGCTGCTGATTGTTAGAATTATGTTGATTATATCCCCCTTGATACGAGTTCGAGGCTCCTCGGTTAGAAACATTTGGATTGTTCTTCGGACGCGAGGGATTGTTGTTTGAGACGTTAGATTGTCCACTCCCTTTTTGAACAATACTAGCACCTCCTCGAACCCTTGTTGATTCTTCGACCTTAATCTGGTCCTCTACCTGAGCCATAAGAGCTCCAAACGTTAACGCTCTACGCCTCGTAGTCTCATCGGCTAAATCCCCAGGCAACAGCCCCTGCCTGAACGCTGCCATAGCCACACTTTCCTCACAGTCATCCAGCTCAGCCTTTGTTGACACAAACCTCTTGGTATAATCCTTCAGCTTCTCTCCTACAGCCTGCTTGCACTGTATTATCGTGTCCCCATTGGCTCTCATCTCCTTGCTTCCCACAAATTGTCTGCGAAAAGCAGTGTAGAAACTTCTGAAATTTGCAATCGATTCCTTAGGAATCTTATTAAACCATTTTAGCGCAGTTCCCTTAAATGTTTGAGAAAAGGCTCTACACACCAATCTATCATCATCTTCAAAATTAGTCATGTAGTTCTTAAATTGTTCGATGTGGTCATCGGGATCCTGAGTCCCATCAAACTTTTCAACTTTAGAAATATCAAAACGCCTCGGTAATGGCACTGATCTGATCTCCTTTACCAATGGTGAGTCCCTCCAATCAACCCCTTGGACATACTGGTCCTCATTTCTCATTCCCACCGTTGCATACAAGCTGGACTCACCTTCATACCTCCGAGGCGAACACCTCCGAGGCGAGTATTTCCGAGGTGAATATACTCGCCTTTCTTTCTTTTTCCTTCCTTCCTTGTACATTTTAGATGGCCGGAGCTCATGCTCTGCCCCTCCTGAACGGCCTCGAAAACGCTCATACCTCGGTGTTTCATCAGATTCAGAATCTTCAAAATCTTCCTCATCACTAAAATTTTCATACAGTCGCCTTTGCAACTTTTCCTTCCTCTTCTTTATCCCACTATACTCTTTTTTTTGTTCAGATCGTACCCTACGCTGCTCATAATGATCATCAGCTTCATCCATCGACTGATCAGACTGATCATTACGATCGCCACCTGCTATCTTAGATCTAAGTCTAGCACCGTCATTATTATCTCCCTTCTTCTTTACCAATTCGTCAAGCTCAGCCACCTTCCTAATCATTTCATTCATTTTTCCTTCAAAGTCAAATTGAACAGGTTGAACTGGAACAAATTTACCTGCCTCTTGCAGATCAGATTTCAGCGTTTCTATCACCTTGCGAACGGATGGATTGTCACCTTCCTCCGGATTCATCTTCAAACAGCGAAAAATCAAACGAGAAGTGAAAATTCGAACGAAAAACCTTTGAAAACAAAAACTCGAGCGTCGATTTTTGATCTGTTGATCAAGGTATCCTCGCCCCCTCTTTCTAGCGCCAATTTGGTATGAATTAAAGTAGAACAGAGAATTTGCAATGGAAAAATCAAGTAGTGAAAAGTACCTCTGAATATTTCATAGGTCAAAATAACCTTTTCAGCCTCTTTAAATAGGCAGGGCGAGTTAGTTAGAGAAACGGTTACATATTGTCATATTTGCAATCTAACCCCTATATTTCTCTTAAAGTCTAATTTTATCCCATATTTACAAGAATTATTATTCTAATCCCTAACATTTACATATTAGTCCCTAAGGAATATCTTTCCTTATCACGTATCACATCGATAATTGGCAATACCGAACCAAGAATTCAGAGAAAAATTAATAAATGAGGAAGAAAGCAAGACGTCATGTATCAAATCTGTAAATCTTTACTATAATAAAAAAAACTAGACATTTATAATTAGAAAAACTAGCTATAGCATTAACTTCAACGGTTATAAAAACTAAACTAAAACGTAAATTTATAGTTGTACAAAATTTCTCCCCTAAGTAATGTATGGAAAAACCCATGTCTAGGAAATATTAGCTAAACAATAAGTAAAAATAAGGGTGATGATATAAACTTCAAACCTAGAATAGCCATAAATGCCAAAATATGAGCTAATATTTTGGTAGAATTTAATATATGAAATAATGATCGTCACAAGTGATAGTCTATAAAACATATCGGGAGTTAGTTCAAGAAATAATAATCACGATTTAAGAGTAAGTATGCAATTTTCCTCCTTCGACAGAGATGCCTTAAACAATTCTATATGGGTCCGACCCTTAGCATCAAAAAATGAAGCATAATATGTGGTTGTTGTCATATGAATTTGCTTGACCCCTGGCTAGCAGTTAGCCACGACAGGTTTGTTCGACCCAAAAAATAATAAATATATCTAATACTTTAGTGATTCACGAGGCTATGTCTCACATTGCAAGCACGATAAATTAAAAAAGTGCCGAAAACACAAAAACCAATCGCCAAAACATCAATATATTCGACCAATACATCATCAATACCAAACATAAGGTTACAAGGAAAATCATCAATTAATTTTCTAAATTACTTAACCTTAACATTTACCACCAAAGGGGTCACAATAGTTAAAAGGTAAGAAATAATGATATACATGGGGGCATCAAGAACAATAAGCTAAAAGTACTATCGTAGCCCTTGATAACATGATTAAGCATGAATGAAGCTCAAAGGATTGGATTTTGTTAGAGGTTAGTATTAAATTTTTCTTAGAGGACATTATACCTATAATAAAAACTATAACGAGTAAGTTGTATGCTTGATGATTAAACAATGTGTCTACTTTGAATGTTATTGGGCCTTGGGGTTCATAAGACCAATCCACACTTACGACCCGACCTGAAGAGTCCATGGACCCAAATGTTTCTATAAATAATCCAAAAACAACATTAAATGGGTTGGTTGATTCTCTCTCACAAGATTAATAGCTAGCACCTCTATTATCTCTCTATCTATCGCCTAAAATTAAATATAATATCCAAACAATTATCGTAAATACCCTTGGACCTAATTTTATCTTCATCAAATTGGCAACCACAATGGGAGCGAAGGTGCCCGAATATCAATATTCAAAACCTATTCGACCTTCAGAGTTCTCGGAGGCATGGAACTAGATATGAAGATAGATATGAGGGGATCATAAGTAATGAAGAACCTGTGAGTATGTACCATGTGAACCATAATGTTGAGGCAAGACTCTTCATGCAAGAGGAGCATGATCAACTCAGGACAGTGATTGAGGCAGTAAAAGCCCAAAAACAGGCCCACAAATATTTATGTAAAAAGAATTCGTCAGAACACCTCAAGCCTGATGAGCTGGAAAGTAACCTCAAACAAAGTTCATATGATCAATTCCCTAGAGCCCACAAAAAATCTAAGAAAGAACATCGGGATAAATATTGTACAAGCACATTAGAATCCATTGATGGGTCCAAAACTGAATCCGCTTAAGACTTTTCTTCTTCCTCTTCAACTAGTGACCATAAACGTAAAAATAAAAAATGAAAAGTAATTAAAAAGCATTTAAAAAAGCATCCAAAGTCAAGTAAACATGATTCATCAGTAAAGAAGAGGGATCATAAGGTAAAGGAAAACAATTTTATCAAGGGAAAATTAAAGGATCGACAAAACATAGTATTAATCTTTTACTAAGTGATCAATTTGTTGTACATTCTGAATCTAGTGTTTTTGCTACTCCTAATAAAGATTGAATGTTCAGCCAGGGCCATAATTGGAGGCAGTCACCGTTGTCCTAAAAAATCATGTCTGAACATTTTCCCATGCGGTTCAATAGTTCAAAAATAGAAAAGTATGATGGAAGCCAAGATCCTAATAATCATCTTAAATAATTTAAAAACTTTATGATGAGTTTTAACTATGATGATAAGTTACTATATATAGCTTTCTCCGAAACATTTAAGGATAGTGCGTTAAAATGATACAATATATTTCTCTAAGGATCGATCACGAACTTCGATATGTTCTGGATGGATATCCGACGACAGTTTGTAGGAAGTAAATAACTCAAAGGTGGTGATACAATAATACATTATGCACAATATCTGAATGAATCGCTTAAAGATTATATCACACAGTTTTGTAAATACTAAAAATGGGTTAGCTAATTGTTTCGAACATGTGGTCATAACCTCATTTCGACAATGATTGTTGGGTAGAGAATTAGCCGATTTAGTGGCTCTGAAAAAATATTGTACTTGGAATGGGTTACTGAATTAGGTCAGAAAGCAGATTACAGTGGATAATTTTTTAAATCAAGGCAGCCTCATCAGTATAAATCTACACCCACAAGCCAGTACTCAATCACAGGCTATGGTTTGTAATCGACCTAGGGACGCGGGGCAAACTTCACATAGATCGAAATAAATTCATTCAAATCAAGTCAACAATCAAGGCCAAATGGAAATCAATGGGTCCAACCCGATTACTATACAAAATTACTTGAAAATATAGCTACCATCTACGAAAGGGCCAAGAACACTGTACAATTCCAATGGCTGGCTCCCATCCAAACTCCACGAGAAAACCAAAATACCCAGTTTTGTGGATACCATAATGACGTAGGGCATGACACTAGAGATTGTATTGCTTTACATTATGAAATACAAGCTTTGATTGAAAATGGAAAACTGACCACTTTTGTGAAGTCACAAGGGGGGTAATAGGCAACCATGAAACAAGATACAACCTAGTAAAAGTGGAGTTTAAACTCCATCACCTAGTCCCAAAGGGGTAATACCGAAGCATCTAAACATGAAGTGCAATAGTGATTGTTGAACAATTCAACGTGGATTCAGAGTATTGGATCATGATCCTGACTGGAAGCAGATCAATATGGTAACATAAAATACTAGAAAAGTATCTAAAATGTGTCAGTTCATTGAATCACTAACTATATTTGGAGGAGATACAATGAAACCTACATCAAATTCCTCCAAATAAAACATGTAGTTAGTTTGACTACACAATTGGAAGGAAATATGTCTACACACCATTATCAAAGTCGTGCTACTTTATAGTATTTGACGAAGATGACTTGAGTGGAGTTGCAGCCCCCCCATGAGGATAATATGGTAATAGGGGCATCTATTGAAGGCACCGAGATCCGAAGAATTTTGATTGACATAGGTAGCTCGACAAACATTTTATTTTTACCCACTTATAAGTAGATAAAAAAATTCTTCAGTTATCCAGCACTAAACAGAATTATAGTAGGGTTTACTAGCAAATCTGCTGAATTCATTGGGGAACTC
Source organism: Limnanthes douglasii subsp. nivea (assembly GCA_036936605.1). Taxonomy (NCBI): domain Eukaryota; kingdom Viridiplantae; phylum Streptophyta; class Magnoliopsida; order Brassicales; family Limnanthaceae; genus Limnanthes; species Limnanthes douglasii. The sequence goes on along the minus strand of JAUPFV010000003.1, from coordinate 79,365,631 downwards.
GAAGGTGAAGCTTTGTTAGGCAATGAACCATTTGAGAAGATGGTAAGAATTTTGTTATGGTAGTGGATTGCCCGACTTCCTACAATACAATTTTTGGTAGGTCATGATTGTCAAAGATACATGTTGTTGTATCAACAATTTACCAATACTTGAAGTATAGTTGGAACTGAAGTAGGAGTAGTTCAAAGTAGTCAAAAAGTGGTTAAAGAATGTTATGTTCCTAAATCCATGGAAAATATGATAACTAAAAAGTTATAAAAATTACTAGAGTCTACTTCGGATCCAAACAAGATAATTGATCCAAGAGAGACTCTTAGTATTGTGATTCCAATAGAGGAGGTTGAGACACATAGCTTGACAGAAGGGAAGAATGTTTGAATTGAAACCAAAATACCATCAGAATTGCAGAAGAAGTTGTTAGTATTCATATCCAAAAATTTAAATTTATTTTCTTGGTGCAATGCGGATGTGACTGGTGTGATAGCATATATTATTTGCACAAACTGTTTGTTCGCTCTAATACAGGCCCAATCATACAAAGAATGAAAGCTTTATGCAAAGAAAAATATGAGGCGATATTTCAAGAAGTGGATAGATTGACTAAGGTAGGGCACATCTGCGAATCCCAATATCTACTTTGGACTACAAATTTGGTGCTTATCAAATGGAAAAACAACAAATGGCAAATGTGCATTGATTTCACAAATCTCAGTAGAGTACCCCAGATAGATCATCTGGTGGATTTAACTTTAGGTAATAAATTGTTATCTTTTATGGATGTTTTTGCTGGCTATAATCAGATACATTTCAGAACAGCCAAGATCATACCACAATCATCATGATAAAAGGCTTCATTGTTATAAATTAATTCCTTTAAGGTTAAAGAATACTAGACAAACTTACCATCGATTGGTCAATAAAGCTTTTGTCAATCAGATCAGAAGAAATATGGAAGTATATTTTAATGACATGATGGTAAAAAGTCCAAAGTAGGATGATCATATACTTGATTTCCAAGAAATATTTTCTAACTTTGAAGCCTTAACTTAATATTGAATCTTGAAAAATGCACATTTGGGGTGTGATCCAATAAATTTTGGGCTACATCATCTGTGAGTAAGGGATTCAAGCTGACCCAGACCAATTCAATGCTTTGTTAACCATGGATCCTCATCGAACCACCAAATAAGTTCAAATATTGACTGGGAGGTTAGCAGCTTTAATTAGGTTTCTTTCGAGCTCATTAGATAAGTGTGCACAGTTTTTTTCAAGTATTAAGGAATGCGAAAGACTTCCACTGGTCCCCAAATTGTAATAGAGCTTTCATTGAAATCAAGTGGCAGTTATCTTCACCTAAAAATGTGTTCAAACCCATTGTTGGGGAAAGACTTTGCATGTATCTAGTAGTGTCAGATTATGTAGTAAGTGCAGTATTGGTTCAAGAGGTAGATAGCTACATTAGTAAGAGTTTACATGTATCTGCACTGTTTACTATATTAGTAAGAGTTTATTGGATGCAAAAAAATACCTTAAGTTAGAAAATCTAGCTATAGATTTGGCCATAACAGCAATGAAAATGAGGCATATTTGCAAGCACATTCTATTACAGTTCAAACCTTTTTTCCTTCGAAAATGTGCTACAAAAACCCGATATATCAGGTCGAACGACTAAGTGCTTTGTCGAACTAGGATATTATGATATTCATTTTGCTCATTGAACAACAATCAAAGCTCAAGCTGTGGCTGATTTCATAGTTGAATTCTACTCGGAAAAGCCTCGTGAGGAATTTCAAGATAGCAATCCTATGACATAATGGGTAATTCGAGCTAAAGGCGGATCTTCCATGACATGATGTGAGGCTGGAATGTTTTTGCTTTTGCCTTATGGAGATTTAATGCACCAAGCTATATGTTTCGGGTTTAAGGCATCTAAAAATGAAGCAGAATATGAAGCAGCCATAACGGGTCTAAGGCTAGCTCAAAAATGTGGTGCCAAAAGAATGTGATTGTTGAATGACTCACTGTTAGTCATACAACAGTCACAAGGGTACTCTGAAGCCAGTAAAGATCAGTTGGTAAAATACTCAAGGGTATTATGAGAAATTTCAATTGTTTTTAAATACGTTAAGTACGACCATGTACGAACATCAAAATTGCAATGCCTGATTCTTTGGCTACAATTGCATATTCTCAAGCATACCATTGGATTCTTATTCAAGAATTTCCTTCTATATCCACATCTCTTGAGATGGAATTCGATATCGAAGAGAGTTTTTAAATATCAGCCATAGTAAGTCAAGATATAAGATATGATATCCAAAGGTTCATTACCGATATGATCCTACATGAAGATACAATTTTAGCTAAGAAATTAAAGTTTAAAGCCCACGGTTTCTTAGTATTATATGCGGTCTTCTATACAAATTTTTTTAGTAAACCTTTGCTACATTGCCTCGGATCTCAAAAATCTAAAATGGTATTTTCTAAATTACATGATGAAGAAGGATCAACCCATTGTGGATATGGAGATTTAACTAGAAGGGTATTATTGGGAGGATATTATTGGCCATCTATTATTGAAAATTCTAAAGAGTTGGTTAGAAGATGTGACCCTTGTCAAAGATAGAGAAATGTAATCCATGTACCAACGGTTCCAATGGAATCAGTTTGCAAAGTAGTTCATTTTGATAGATTGAGTCTTGACTTGGTCGGACCACTTCCAATGGCTTCAGAAGGATGCCAAACTACCATTTTAGAAATTGATTACTTTTCTAAGTTGATAGATCTGCACCACTCTCCGGAACAAACTCCAATGGGATACTAAAATTGATTCTCTCCAATATATATTGTAGGCTTGGAATTCCAAGACATACGATTGGTCCACAATTTGATAATAAAGACATGGAGAAATTTTGTGCTTCAAGAGGAATTCATCATTGTTTCTCCTCACCTTTTAATCCCCAAGTCAATGGATAAGTAGATGTGGCAAATAGAAACATATTGGTGGGGCTAAAAAATAATTTCGAAGCAGGAGCTGGTAAATGGAATAAGTTCTTACAAGAGGTATTATGGGCCTACCGAACCACTCCCCACATTGGCACACAAGAATATCCATTTTCCTTGGTTTATGGGATGGATACAATTACACCGATAGAACCTACTCTTCCCTCTTTTAGGATTCAGAATTATTTTGAAGAGGATAATGAAGCTTCAATAAGAGCTCAGTTGGATATGATTGAAGAAAAATGAATTAAGGCATACTTGAGAAATGTTCACTACCAGGGTCTAATGAGGATTTGGTATACATCTAAAATATGAATAATAAATTTCAAGATAGGGGACAAAGTTTTTAAAAAGTGTTTTTGCACACTAAAGAAAAGAAGTTCGAAAAGTTGACTCCAAATTGGGAAGTCCCCTATACAATTGTAGAAAGAATCAAGTCTGGAACATATTGGCTAGTTGATCGGGAAGACATTCCCTTAAGACACCTATGCAATATTGAACATCTAAGATTATACATTGATTAAATATATGTAAATATTTACTTTATCTTTCTTTAATGTAAATATTTAAAGAGGCATACTCTTTCCTACCTAATGGCTCGAGGAGGCTTTAACAAGGTGCCCATATAATCAATCTAACATTTTTTCCTTTAAAAAAATATTGTTTGTAAGTATATTCAGTAATTTTATATGCCTTCGAATGGCTTGTGTTTGAAGTTTTATATACATTTGAATGGATTACCTTTGAATGACTTGTGTTTGAAATTTAATATGCCTTCAAATGGATTACCTTCGAATGGATTTTGTCTGAAATTTCATATGTCTTCGAATGAATTACCTTCGAATGGATTATGTCTGAAATTTCATATGTCTTCGAATGAATTACCTTAGAATGGCTTGTCTGAAATTTTATATGCCTTCGAATGAAATGCCTTCAGATGACTTATTTTTGAAATTTTGTTTGGCTTTGAATGAATTACCTTCGAATGGCTCATTTGAATAAAGTACCTTCAAATGGGTCATTTGAATGGATTACCTTCGAATGACTTATTATTGAAATTTTGTATGCCTTCGAATGACTTGTTTATTAATTTTTCTTGCTTTCGAAGGGAGTAGACTAATGAATGTAGATTAAAATATATATGAGGAAATAAATTAGCATTGATAAAATGATAGTTGGTACAAAACGGCTCGAAAACCTTGAGGACTTGATGAAATCCGAGTTTAAAAACAAAAACAATGAAAATAATTTGGAATTACCAAAGACTTATGCAAAAATATATGATCTACCACAACAAAAAATGCGTTATAACAAGGACTTACACAATACAATAAAATTTAAAGATCTTTAGCCTTTGGGCCCTTCTATTTTGGTTTTTTCTTATTTTTCATCTGAACTTCCCTTTTTGGAATCCACCTCATCATTTTCATCAGAATCATTGTCTGACGACTCATCAGAAGCATCCATGTCATCTGCCAAAGATATGTTCCGGGAAAAAAATTCTTTGGAACCCATCCCCATAGAGAGCCAAGAGTAAGTGTTGGAAAGTTTTGGTAAAATGCCAAGACCATGTCCGACTTGATCGGGGCATCCTGTTCTTTTAGCTTATCTATAGTGGCATCAACATATCATTCGGCAGTGTCCTCTTCTGCTTCCTGTGTGGATTTGGATTTTAGGGAGTCAATTTCTAACACTCTCTTGGAACTCTTTCGATATTTTTTTCACCCAAAATCGATCCATAGCTTCTTTATTTGTTTTTTGTTGGGCTTGAAAAAAGGTGATCTCATTGGAACTGGATATCTGTAGTGTCTCCAACTCTTCTTTACCCTTGAACACTTCCTTCTTGACTGATTCCACCTATTTTTTTAGCGTATCGTGTTTTTTGATTGCCTTATCAGCCTTAGTTATTTCCCCTTCGAGGGAAATCTGTAGCTTTATGTTTTCATCTTGAAGAGAAGAAATGGTTCCTATATGAGACTTGACTTGCCTTTCATATTCAACAATAGGTTTCACATAACCAATTATTGAGTACCCAACTGTATTATTTTCCTTTGAAATTTCAAATGGTATACCATCGTATATAATGTTGGAATCAGTACTTGGGAAAACCTTATCAAATATATTGTAGTCGAACCTTATCAACTCATCTATTGGATTATTGATTCCAGCAGTAGCTTCCCCCTCAAAGTTTGGAATTCAAAAGGAATGTTCGGGAGCATGAATGGTGACAACACTAGTGTTCGGGCATATAACCTCATTTCTTAACTAATTGAAGGTTGACTTTTCTTTTTCTTCTCTCATTACTGCCTTATTTGTTTCTTTTTTAGCATTTTTTTTCTTAGACTCATGAATTTTTGTGGGCACATCACCTTATTCCACAATGGTAGCAAATGAATTCAATAATGATGCATCGATCTTAAGGGATTATTCTTCGGTAGCCATTTCGACGACACCTTACGAAATTCAGTATTTCTTCTTCTTCTTATCCTTTTTAGGCCGATGACTGGGGGCTCTCTTCTTGGTCAAAAGGTATAACTTCCCATAACCAGATCCGATCCTAAAAAAGAGAGCAGTAAATAAAGTAGGAATGGTGAATTCCTTTCACGACAATTATCTCTTGGGATTGATCCTCCAAAGATGGTTGTGAGTCAAGTTGGTAGGGATGAAACAATCATGCAGTATCTTAAAAGTGACTTGCACATCCTTTAGATGATGTATAAAGCAGTTCAGAATAACTACAAAGAAAAAAAAGTTAACATCGATGTTCGAATGTTAAAAAATAAGCAATACATGTTTCAAGATAATTACCTGGGTTCTTCCAAAATCTGGTAAGTAGGCTCAGATTTCATTTTAAGGAAGAAAAATATTTTCCATTTTCCCTTGGCCTACTGATAAAAAAGAATTGAGTCTTCCATATACTATACACCTCTAACAGGTTGTTTACTACGACCTAACCCGAAAATAGTCATCATTTCTTCCATGGGAATTGGAGTTTTAGAAAGACGAGACGCTATCATACAAGAAATTAAAATGAACCAGGTGTTTGGACTGTCCTCGCTTAGACACAACCAAACTAAATTAAAATACCTAGAAATTTCAGGATCTATGGGTAACCGAAGCCCTCTTATTTAGAACATCGGTGTAAACTACAAGGGCATTATGTTAATAAGTTATCAGAGTTTCCCCGAGATTATGCATCTAAATTTAATCGCCCGTGGGAATCCTTATTTAATATGAATAATATCTAATTCTTTATCATGAAAGTAAACGTAAGATATCTGATTGAGTGCTAAAAGATATTTTATACCTACTTTCTTAAAATTGAGACCAATACGTCCAAAGTGAGATCGTGAGATCTTCATATTCTTCTTCTATAGCTTCACATTTACCATGAGTTCTCTTTTGTGTCAAAACCTTAGCGATGAAAGACCTTGAAGTTTCTCATGTTTGACCAGATGTCTCAAGGGGAGAATCTTCGCTAAGATCTTCCATGATTTCTTCTATTATTTTTGGTTCTGATGATGGCGTGATAGGCTGGGTGCTAGCATCACCTTATGTAACATATTTGTGTTTATTTCGGGTTGGTGAATGGGATAGTCAGTCAAAACAAATGGTTCTACAACAACTTTGGTTTTGCCTTTTGACTGCCTAGTCACTCTGAATGGGGTGACGTTCTTCGAATCCGACCCCATAGCTTTAAATATTGAGGGAGTCCGACACCAGGTTGATTTTTGAGATTGTGATGGTTGTAAGGAGCACTTGCGTGAAGTAAACGATTGAGTAGTTGTAGAAGTTTATGAGAGAATGTTGCAACTGTAAGGGTAAACACCACTGTAATCGATAACTTGAGTACTGACAACTGGAGGAAAAAAGGTAGGTAGTCCCGCATCGATCCTGGCTTTCTTCTTTTCTTTCTCTAACTCGAATAAGTTTAACCAACCGTCTTTTGTTAGAACGGTTCTAGCCGTAAACATACAAACACTAATGCTTTTGATATTTTCTTTCTTATATAATGAATTTTATCGTTCTAAAGATGTGTGAAACATGAATAATGAGAAATTAGTTTATATAAATATGATTAAGAAGTTCTTAAGAACCATAATAATAACGTATTAGGAGCTCTTAGTACTCTAAAAAACTAGGTGAAGACGCACCCACTAAGAAAGTCTCTAAAGGAATGAAAATGTCACTAGGGAAGTATAAACGTCGCGCGTTGATTGGTTTACTTTGCCTAGGGCAGAAAAAAATTGAGGTCCAATGAATGGTTAACACGTGTAAGAAAACACAGTTGGTAAAAATAGTAAATTTTTTCACTTCGAAACATGTTAAAATTTATTCATTACTTAAGGGGAAAAATAAGAACAACGATTCAGAAATTTATGACTAATTTGATTCAGATTTTTCTTAGAGGATATCTTAGATATATAATAAAATCTATGTCGAGTAAGTTGTATGCTTGATGATTAAGAAGTGTGTCTACTTCGAATGTTATCGGACCTGAGAGCTTATAAGACTAATCCTCATTGATGGGTCTATGGACCTAAATATTTCTATAAATAATCCAAAAAATAACATTAAATGGGTTGGTTGATTCTCTATCAAAAGATTAGTAGCTAGCACCTCCATTATCTCTAACTATCACCCAAAATTAAATTAAATACCCAAACAATTATCGTAAATACCCTTGGACCTAATTTTATATTTATCAGAAACAATATTGTGAAAGAAGAAATATACAAATAAGAAAATACTTAAGTTAAATAATAAACCTACAAGTTTATCATCGCCCAACAACCATAAACAACGCAGTAAAGGGTTTCTCCTTCATTCGTCCTTCTTATCAAGACTAGTAGGATTATTTATAAATGTGGGTGTAATTATTCTAGTCAAACCAATCAACTCATAATCTTATTCAAGAATGAAAATATCTATTAAGACTAAGTCAAATATACCTTTAACCTCATATATTAGTAGTTAGAGAAATATCTTCCGTTATTCCCACGAACCCGAGAGATAACTATTGTAACACAATTTATATACACAGGTCTGCCTGCAATCTAAATAGATAACATATTCTTTCTAATCTATCAACATATTTTTATTTTTTTCTCTATAATAGTTATTATCATCACCAATCATAAGAATTTACATCATTTGCACTTCATCAATCTTTTCTTCGGTCAATCTTAGCAATCCAAATTTATCGGCACCAATTATTATTATTATATTAAAAATAAAATAAAAATAAAAATAAGAAAACAATAATATAATTTTTTTAATACACTAAAATATAATACATAAATAACTAGCATTGATATCACAAATTACGGTTTACAGTATTTGAATGTTTCAGTTAAAATTAATTGAAAAATAATATGATAAAATAGTTTCCTATAAGCTTAGTGTATCAGTATTATTGTCGAATTTTGTATTATGTGTTGTTATCGTATACTTATCAACTTACGTGATGAAACATATATTTTGTTTCATTACCTTTTTTTATGATATAACCAATTGGATTTTATTACTTTGTGGATTGGTTAATTAGAATTAGTCAATGCTACCCTTATAAGTAGCTCCCTCCTTCATAGTCATTCAACATCCAGGTCACTCATTATTTTTTCTTAGTCAATATAGTAGGATCTGTTATGCATTTTGTTGCTTCACGTCGAATGTTCTTCTCGTTGATCCGTACCATAATTTAGGTTTGGTCAGACTCATAAAAGTATTTGGATAGATTTGTGTTGCCTTTTATAAAATTTTAACTCACATTACCAGAACGAAAACTCGGAAGAATCTCTAGATTGGTTCGTGTTAACCTTATTTCCACCTTATTAAACTTCATTCGCCATCCAAAGCCTCAATTACGAAAAAAGTCTCTATTCTGCCAAAGGTAAAAGATTATATCTAACATGTAGCATGATGCTAGGTTAGTTTGAACATGCATCTAAAACTTTAGGTCTTTTATAAACTTGAATAACTTTGTGGTTTCCGTCTAGGTATAGAAGAGTAATCCTTATAATCTTTTTAAAATCATGAACAAATGACTAAGTCACCAACTCAAGCAAACAATTATATATCATTTCAGGATGTGTGTTTAACGTTCTATAGATGTAGTTTTTTTAATTATGAGATTGGCTGAAGCTTTAAGAGTGGAAATTAACAGTTAACCTTAAGTATTTCCTGTATATTATGGTTTATAGCTTAATATTTAATTTAAATAATACACTTTCGTAACTGAAGATAATAATTTAGGGGGCACCCAAATTTTTCATACAAATTTTTCATACCAACTGGTATGGAACGCTTGCAGGATATTGTTGATGGCCATTATATTGTCTCACAATATATAACAATATTTTAAAATTATAATATTCTTGGAAATAAGTTCAATTGTTGGTCGAAGGCCGAGTCTTTAATTTTACATTTTCATGCATGATAAGGAAAATATCCTTAATGACCTTCCAGAATAAGGTTTACAAGAAAGAATTGGTTTGTGTATATGGTAATTAAGAGACAAAAATAAAAGATACCAAATAGTTGTGTTCACCTACCTGGAGCCCCAAAAGTAGTCCTTCATCATGCTGTCGCCTTATGTATTTTAATTGATACTAGGCACTTTATGTATGTGTAATTAGGCTTTATTGATTTGTAATCTTTGAAATAGATTTATGTTTTGATAAAGTTACATATGTTGTAGCCCATTATGCTCCACTGGTGAGGAAGGGTACCAAGTATACGTATTTTTACGGGTGCATCACGGTACCTAAGAACTTTATGTTTAGTAGGCTTAGTCGGATGTTGGTTCATGTGCTGGATTTTCTATATATGGTGAGTCTGTTAGAGCTAAAGGTAAAGAGGAATAAACTCCTCATTAGAGACCATTTGAATTTTTGATGACTCTAAAGTTGAAAAATCAAGTGGTGCTTTGAGGTGGAAGACTGCATGCAGCATATCTTTAGCTAGAAAGGTTGTTTTAAAGCCTATTATTGTGAAAACTAAGCTTATTGAAAACGGGAAAAGTAAAGTTGGAATTAAAAGAGTTGATGGAGGCAACCAGAGAGGTAGGGATAATGATCCAGAGCATGAAATGCCTCCTAAGTTTGTCAAAGGGCTCTTGAGACCACAAGAAAGAATGAGCATCTTGATCCCAGACCTGCAGAAAACATTGGGCCACGTATCAAAGCTAGGCCGGTCGGACCCCTTATTGTTGATATAATTTTGCAGGTTTTGGCCCTCTTATGTTGTAAAAATATTGTTCATAAGGCGTTGATAGGTGTATCATGCATACTTTAGTCCAAAGGAAATTACTTTGTAATAGTGTAGTCCTATTTCCCTCATGAAAGTTATGTTCTCCTGATCATACTAATGCACATATATCTAATGGTACGCGGAGTAAGCATCTATAAAATACAACATCTTATCTTCTGAGATCGTATCTACGAGTTGATCGATTCGTGAAAGGGGAAAAGGTCTTTCGGAAAATATTTGTTGAGATTGATGAAGCCGATAAACATTCACCATTTATCATTCTTTTTATTCGTGAAAGGTGGAACGAGTTTTTTAGAAAAGATTTGTTGAGATCGGTTGTCCACGTTGGATAGTAGTAGTCTTAAATATATCAAACAATATTCAACTTTTCCACCTCTTCAGTGATGGCTTCTATATTTTCTTCTGATGTCGGCCACTTGCATGGCCTTTGGTATGTGATCACATACTTGGAATATTTGTAGATAATGGACAATGTTTTACTTAGCTTAGTGAAAAGTGATGAAGACCGGATTATCTAAAGGGAAAATCAGATAAATAGGTTATTGACCCTAATTTTTTTTTGTATTATGATATAATCAAGTGTAATAATTATGGGTATTTTACATAATAATGGAATTTGTGGATGTTTGGGCTTAAGCTACAAAAATGGGCACATGTAAGCCTTCTAGGCCCAAATTGCTATAAATAGCCTCAAATATCATTTAATGAGACTTAGAAAAATATTTACTTCTTACCTAACATGGCAAAGCGTCTCTCTCTAAAGAAAATCCAAGCATCTCAAAAATCTAGTTACAACTCATCCAAAATTTATATTTTCCATTATTGTTTAAACACCCTCTAAACTTTTTTGTCTCTATCAAAAGGTAGCATGGATGGACATACTAGCTGACTAGCATTATAGTTGTTGTTGAAATTATTCTTCGGCCTCAATATATCGTTTTGGATGTTTTTTGGTCTCGATGGACGGTTTCAATTTCTCTTGGAGGATTCAGTATGTGATTTCGAGTATACTTGAGCTATTTTTAGCCGATCATTCTTCTATGTGCGAAGATGGTGTAGAGGGTACATATTTAAGAGCATCATATCTCCGTTGATTCGTGCTTTAGAGATCTTCTTTACCTTTATGTGACGCTCTAACTGCTTCAGCAAGTCTTCGAATTTGAGTTCAATTTTTTCATGATGGCCTTGTAGAGAGGTATTGGCAGTATCTCTTAACGATAAGCAGCAATTGCTACCAGGTCATTGACCTGGCAGTCTTGCAAGCCACTCTTTGTACCTATCAAACTTTGAGTATATTCTCATGTCTCATTTGGTCTTTGTTCGTAGTGGATGATGTAAGAACATCCTGGATCCTATAAAATGGTTGAGGTAGATCATCCTCAACATCTTAAAACTCATTAGGCATCATGCGGGGAGGGTATTGAACCACGTCAAGACACTACCCGAGAAGGTAATTTAGAGGGTTTGACACTTTATGTTGTCATTCACTCTGTATCACTTCATCTTGCTTCTGAACTATATGATGCAGTTCTCTAAATCTTATTTCCCATTGTACTTTTCTATCTTTAGGTTGACGAAATTATGGGGGGGGGGGGGGGGGTAAATATATTTATAAGATGCATGAAGACACGTATAGATCTTCCTCCTGAAGATCATCATTATCATCAACTGTAACATCGTTTCTACCATTGCACACTTTTCGGAAAAAAGGGTAAGCCTGGTGATATCATCGACCATCATTGTTTGGCCTAAGTTGTTGTGCTGCTTCTATTAAAGATTGTAGGTGGGTGCCCTTGTAGGTACGATCTATAACGATCTATAGGAAATATTCAACTGAGGTGTAGGGTTACCTCAAGGGAGGTTTTTCTAAAAATAGTAGGCTTAAGCTGATACGTTTTATTGGTACCTGTCAATAATGATTGAGGTCTGCGTATATTTTTGGTTCATTCTCATGTACAATGGTGCAAAGTTATGCCCAGGTTACTACAAGGCGGTAGTTGTTGAACGTAGAGCCTCCTGCAAACTCTATAGAAGACATGTTGATGCTAATTGAAGCTTCTGGCCATTTTGCTTGAGTTTGATGTTTCAAGTCTACCTCGTGAGCCTTTCACTTATCCAATGCTTGTAAGACTATTGCTCATGGACCTACTCCTCTTTTCTTTCACCCGCAGGTTTGGAAAGAAGAGTTTTACTCCTTTGCTTTTTTCTTCTTGTTGCATCGCCATCTTCTACTCTGGTTGGAGGATCTTCACCCAAAATTTTCCTTATTCGATTCAACTCTTGATAATGAGACGATAATGTGTTATTACAAAATTAAGATATGTAATATATTATAAATCCTCGTACTTAAAATTAATATCTCATGAAAATTAGGTTGGAACTTTTCTTTTGAAATAAACCGACATATACTTATTAACGTAGTAATTATTGTTTATAATATTATGATTAATAAAAAATAAGTATCAAACTAATATTTTTTTAGTAGATGTTGTTTGGTCCAGATCATATGTAACAAATTCAGTACAAATATTTGATATATAAACCTAAACTATAAATATAAATTTAAAAACTAATTTGTAATTAACAAACAATTTTGAAAAAAAATGATTACAATTAATATTTATACTAGAACTCCAATAATATATAAAATTATATATTATTTTTTGGTTCATTTAATATATAATATTAAGGGAGACTTACCATTAAAGACCCATTCAACAAATTTATTACGGATAAAAACCTAAATTTTTGAGAGATTTTATACCTTAAATACCCTTCTATATAAAATACAGTAATCAATTCTTTTTCTTTGTTTTTTTAATTTTATAAAGGTTCGTATCTTTTAAACCGTAATTCGGAAAAAGAGTTTGAAAATACCATTGGTTTTGTTTTTTAAGACGAACAAAACTAGTATCATTCATGATATATTTTGAATTTGTTTTTAAAAAACATATTTTACACACGTTTCTGAGTTATAGAAGGTTTCGCATCTATCAAAACAAAGAGGTTTCTCATCTAGTAAAATAAATAAGGTTTCGCATCTATCAAAATAAAAAAAAATTCGCATTTACCAAAATAAAGAAGGTTTTGCATCTATCAAAATAAAAAAGGTTTAGCATCTATCAAAATAAAGAAGGTTTCGCATCTATCAAAATAAAGAAGGTTTCGCATCTAGCATAATAAAGAAGGTTTTGCATCTAGCACAACAAAACAAGTTTCGCATCTATCATAACGAAGAAGGCTACGCATCTTCTTCGCGAAACCCCTATAAATTTAAAAACTTTAAAAGTTTGTATCTTTTAAACCGTAACTCGAAAAAAATCCTAAAATATCATTGGTTTTGTTTTTTTAAGAAGAACAAAACTTGTATACTCATGATATCTTTTAAATTATTTTTTTTAGAACAAATAGCGTTTCATATCTATCAAAGACTTGTTTTGCATCTACCATTACAGAAGAATTACACGTTTCGCAACTATCAGTAGGTATAAATACAAATGTTTCGCATATATCACAAAATATGTTTTGCATCTACTATTGAAGAAACATACAGATTTCGCATCTATACTTATTCACGGAAATTAAACGTTTCGCATCTCCTTCACTAAAAACACAGAAACTGTTACGCGACTCCTTCACTAAAAACATAAAATAAAGCATTAAAATCAATGAAACACTAATAAAATGCTAAAAAAAACTATATTACCATAATTCGAACTCAAAACTAACAAGAAGTTAGACTCGGAACACTACGAAAACGAACGAAAACAGATCTTAAAAAAACAACGATTTCGAGCTCAAATTCGAGTTTCAAACACACAAACCATCGAGTATCTTCTCATAATCAAGTATAAACACAAATCAAAATCATATGAAAGCAAAAAAAAAAAGATCGAGTAAAAAAATATAAAAGAATCGACTAATACAGAGTTGTTCTATTCACGAGAAGAGAAAAAAAAATTGGGAAAAAAGATGAAGAATGGGTCTAAAAGTCTTCTATATTATAAAATAGGGGTATTTAGGGTATTAATGGATCTTTAATGGTAAATATTTAACTAAAACACGTCTTTTTTAGAGATTAATAAAAATATGGATCTTAGATAAATAATACTTTGCGTACTGGATTTAAATTTAAATGGTACTTTACCCTAAAATTAATTAGAAACTTAAAATTATTGTCGGTTGAAAATCAAATCTTAAATATAAAGTTTTCCCCGTTGTAAAATCAAAATAAAAAATAAAATGATAAATGAAAAATATCTCATATAATTAAAAGTGTTTATATTTATTTAGTTTTGAATTCAAACTAAATGAACCTAATAAATTAATCCACTTTAATTATTTTCAAAATATGCAATTCGGCATAAATGACAATTCTCCATTATATATCAATTTTGTAAAATTCAAGCAGCAAAGACACCAGTATGATTAAGAGTCGCTTAATTATATATTAAAAATTTGCCTGAGAATGAGGTGATAATTTTACAACCGCTCTTTTTTTTCGCTAGAACCAATTTCCTTTTGAGAAATAACCTGTTTCCGGCCGCCGTAATGTTTCTCCACTGATTTTTTTTTTCCATCGATGTCACCTGATTTGTGCTTCTTCTTCAATGACTACCATTGTCGAAAGCTGATGCTGGTGGTTTCCGTATCTCGTCTATTCGGTACATTTAATATGAAATTAGCTCTTATATTTTCACTTTCACCAGAGTTTTAGATCAGACATTGCATTTCATCTTCATCACTGTCTAAATTTTGTCTAGCACCACTTCTTCGAGCATCGCTTTTTATCTTTCCTTCGATGCCTCAAAGATGCTTTTGTGTTCCAGCTCCTCTATTTTCTTCGGCCACAAAGAGTCTTTTTCGACCTCCGTATATCTGGTGGTCTTATCTCCGACCTCCGTATTTCCGGTGCCTTATCTCCGACCTCCGTCTTTTTTGTTTTTGACCATCCATCGTGTTTTTATCGACGCTCCAAATTGGATATTTTGGTCGCGGATGCCGTCACGCCTTTGGCCAGTAAATCAATGGTTGGCGATGGTCGATGCTCTCCTTGTCGGAGATGTTGAAAGGTAAATGGCAGAGATTGAATTCAGTGAGGAAGTTGATTCACTTTTTAAGAGGTTTCGCTCTTCCGAATACACTACTCATGGTAAAATGGACCTGCCATCCATCTGGACCCTCGTCTGACACATTATACGAATACTGCAAGGTTGTCTTCTTTATCTTCGATTTACAAAACAAAATATTGTCGTCATCCACTATTGGACCTCTGTCTCTCACTGGAAGTCTTTAATGTATATTGCATCATGGAATGTCCGTGGGTTAAACGACCCTGTTCGATAAAAAAATGTCACTGATTTTATCATTAGAAATAATATCACGGTTATGATCCTTGTGGAGACTAAGGTTCGTATTTCTAATGTTAACTCCATTATTAGAAATATTGCGCCTTTTTGGAAATATGCCACTAACCACTCTTCTCATAGGTTGGGTAGGATATGGGTTATATGTAACCCTATTGTTTTTTCCATTTCTCTTCTCTCTACCTTCTCTCAATTCATTCATTGCAAAACTTGTAGCCTTAATTACCCTGCCCCTTCTTCCTCACGGCTATCTATGCATTCAATGATTGGCCCGAGCGTCGACTTCTATGAGCAGATCTGAAGGCAATTTCGGCTTCTTACTGTAATTATCCGTGGGTTGCTCTCGGGGACTTTAACGCTATCGTAACCCCGATGAACGTACTATCTCGTTCTCTCAGGCTGAGATTAACGACTTCAATCTCTGTTGCTATCAATGCAAATTTAGTGACCTTCGATCGTATGGTTCTCATTTCACTTGGATAAATAAAAACCTCATAAACCTTATTCCTTCAAGAATTGACACGGTTCTTGTTAATAGTGCTTGGGATAATTTCTTTCCCATGTCCATTTCCCACTTTGGATATGCTCAATTTCTGATCGCGCGATTATTAAGCTTATTTTGGGTTCCCCTAGGCCGCCTTTCAATTTTTTTAATATGTGGCAAACCCATCCTTCTTATAACGAGCTGGTGTCCTCCTCTTGGAACCTTCCGGTCTCAGCTCATGGTATGAGATTGGTTTCCCACAAGCTCAATCGGCTTCAATTTTCCCTCCGCGAGCTTAATCATAAGGAATATAGGGATATAAGCTCTAGGGTGTCAATTGCCTAAAATCATATTTTCTCAGCCCAAACTCTTTTAGCAAATGACCCATTGAATCCATCTCTAGTAGTTGCCGAGATTGCTGCCTCTTCCGCCTTTATCTCTCTTAGTTGTGGTGAAGAATTTTTCTACAAACAGAAGTCTAAAGAGACATGGCTCAAAATTGAAGATTGTAATACTAAATTATTTCATAATAGTATAAAAAACTGGATTCTAAGAAATAAAATTGTCTCAATCTCTAATGGTAACGGGGACCTTTCCACTTCCCCAAATGAGGTGGCGAGTGTCTTAGTAAACTATTTTTCCAACATTCTTGGCTCTAGGTCTCTCCTAGGTTACCATGGGTTTGCTCGTACATCCAAGCTTATTTATTCGAAAGTGAATTCTTAGGAATATTCTTCTATGATTTGTTATGTTACTTGCGCTGAGATTAAAAATTATCTTTTTAGCATTGATAGTTATAAATCACAGGGCCTAATGGCTTCAATGCGGGATTTTTCAAGAATTCTTGGAATCTCATCGGCAAAGATGTTTGCGATGGGATCTTACTGTTCTTTAGTACGGGTCGTCTCGAGCATTCTTGGAATGCCACCATCATTTCTTTAATCCTTAAGAAAGATAGCCATTTTATCATTGAGGACTTCAGGCCAATTGTTTGTTGCAATGTGGTTTACAAAATTATTTCCAAGATCCTGGCCGACAGGATCAAAGACTCTTTCCCCTATCTGATTGACAAATCTTAATCAGCTTTTGTCGTTGACCGTAATATTACGGATAATATCCTTCTATCCCAAGAACTCCTTAGGGGCTACTAGACTAACGGTAAGGGCCCAACGATCGCTCTTAAAATCGACCTGATGAAAGCTTTTGACAACGTTCATTGGCATCTTATCCTTGACATCTTGGTGGCTATGATTTCCCTAAGCAGATGATCCCCACGGGCATTTCCAAGGTAGAAAGGGGCTTAGACAAGGTGATACCTTGTCGCCCTTCTTATTTTTTATTAGTCATGCAAGTTTTGTCCACTATTCTTAATGAGAAAAGTAGAGACGTGAACTTCAATTTCCACTGGAAGTGTCACAAGCTCAAGATTGTCAATCTCTGCTTCGCAGACGACCTGGTGATTTTTTTTTTCGTGGTTATATTAATTCTCCCAACCTCATTAAGGATGGTCTTAATGAATTATTTGATCTATCAGGCCTCAAAGTTAGCCCTCATAAAAGCCATATCTTCCTCTTTAGGGTTAACCCCTCTCTTAGAGTTGACTTGATCAATATCATGCGCTTCAATGTAGGCTCTCTCCCAGTTAAATATCTTGGAGTCCCTCATCTTCCTGGCCGGCTTTTCCATAACGATTGTCGCCCTCTTCTTGACAAAATTACTACATGTATTGCCTCTTGGAATTTAAAACACCTCTCTTATGTGGGTAGGCTTCAACTTATTAAGTCTGTGCTATTTTGAAAGAGAGTGAAACGTAGCAGAAGCTTAAAAGAGGGATAAAACCCTAATTTTGTTTCTTATTTAATCAAAATAGTCTCTCGACAAAATAAGGTATATGATGCTTTATATAGCATCTATCCAAAACCCTAATATCAAATAAAGAAAATTACATAAATGTCTAGAAACTAAAACAAATAAATAAAATAACGTCTAAATATGAAAACTGATTTTCGAAGGTTTTAGAGGTCGAATTTGGGTATTAAACTTTGTGATAAATCACAGTTTTGAAATCTTACGGTCTCGTCGAAATCTTCGATTTGAGTACCTATTTCACCTAATTCCGATACCTGACCAAGAAACCAGTTTATCCGCAATCTTCGCTACATCATCCTTCCCCGGTTGGAAAGAATTCGACCTCGAATTCAAAACGTGGAAACATTGGATGAACTGCACTACGACATTCGGAAGTGACTGACTCAACTCCCATGCTATGGAAACCCCGAGTTATAGCATCCAAGTCAGCATCGAAAGAACCGAACAGCAAAAACCTGCAATATCGTGTGATAGCAGAATCCTCCAATCTCTTGAAACCCAAACTTTCTATCCCATACTTAGCATACATATCGACCACGAAACTGTCTCTTTTGGACATTTCATCAAATACCTTAGGTGCACAAGAATAAGAACGAAACACAACGATGTCATCCAGTGAAGACCCGATTTTAGAGCTCACAGAATCCGTAATCTTCATATAACCATTCCAACCCAATCGTGTATCACAATTACAATTACTATTGAATGTAATCGATTCATGTAACATCAAAGTGTCAACACTTCTAAGAACATAAGCATGGCGATACATATAACCCGAATTGGGATCGGAAACGCTAGAGAAAAGAGTGAAATCGGACAGACCATATGATTTCGGCTTACCTATTTCAGCTTCGTACTGGTTGGAGTATTTTGTGAGAGCCTCATTAATGAGGCCAGTTTGTTTTGTCTGTGTTCGTCTACCCTGTGTGCGTTTTCCTCGTTTTCGAACCCGTACCCTTCTGAATCTTTGTTCTCTATTGGTCCCAGACGGTTTGGTTGGTGGCAAGAACAATGGTAAGAACCCGTACCCTTCTGAAACTTTGTTCTCTATTCGAACCCGTAACCTTCTGAATCTTTGTTCTCTATTGGCTCCACTGATATATTTTCTTTTATTTTTTATTTTTGGTTTTGAGTTGGAGAGGGTATACTGGATATCATATCTTTTATCCACCGATTCATCCGTAGGAAAAGAAGAGAAACTTGAATTCGAAATTAATTCTTTGTTTTTCGATGAAAAAAATGGTGTAAAAGGTTTTGTTTCTTTATCCTTAGCTCTAGAACCTCTGGTGTTTTTAGGAGTAGAGAAAGAATTATTGTTTACCTTGTCGAAAGAAGATGCGATTTTTTCTGGTGTTATCCAAATATCATCGTCTACATTATTAATCGGATCATCTTCTTCCTCATCACCGTATACATCATAAATCGGATCTCCTAATTCCGACCAAGTTTCATCAGAAATTTCACCTTCGTTGTCAGCCTCATACTCATCAAAGAGTGGATGTTTGAGTATCAGCGACTCCTCCATGTCACCATCAAAGTCAGGAATGTTGACTTTCTGGGTCCGGCGAGCCAACTGGTGCGGTGACTCGGTCACATCTGTGCGAGCCAACAGCTGATAGAATTCGTCGGTATATTTATCCACAGATCTAGGTTCCTGACGAAGATTCTGACGTCGCTGGTAGAGTTCCCGCTCGAAGTTGTAGGGAAGGAAAGCCTTGCGGAGTTTTCTTTTGAATTTCTCCCAACTCTGGACTTTATCCTTGCCTTCACGCGCGCGGTTCTGCTTCACCTGCTGCCACCAAGCCTGTGCCCTACCGCGTAGGTGAATGGTGACTAATGCGACCCTTCTCTCCTCGAGAACTTCCTTGAAGGCCAGGACTTCTTCAATCTGGGATAACCAATCGATAAGTGCCTCTGCCTTAAGGCTGCCATCAAAGTCCGGGATGTCTATCTTGAATCCAAGCTCCCAACAACGTGGGTGAGAAGTAGTCTGGTCGATCCCCTCCCCAAAAGGGTGAACCATGCCCTCAACCTCTGTGCTTTGTTGCTTGGCGGTAAGAACAGCCACCTGCCGGGTAAGATCGGCTACCTGACGGCGTAGGTCAGCATCTTCACGATCATCTACATCACTTGTATCTCGGTACACTCTAGCGCCACCGCGACCGCTGGTTCTTGCTTGTACCATCGCGCAGGACTGCCTGTGTCTGATACCAAATGAAAGAGAGTGAAACGTAGCAGAAGCTTAAAAGAGGGATAAAACCCTAATTTTGTTTTTTATTTAATCAAAATAGTCTCTCGACAAAATAAGGTATAGGATGCTTTATATAGCATCTATCCAAAACCCTAATATCAAATAAAGAAAATTACATAAATGTCTAGAAACTAAAACAAATAAATAAAATAACGTCTAAATATGAAAACTGATTTTCGAAGGTTTTAGAGGTCGAATTTGGGTATTAAACTTTGTGACAAGTCACACTTTTGAAATCTTACGGTCTCGTCGAAATCTTCGATTTGAGTACCTATTTGATCTATCAGGCCTCAAAGTTAGCCCTCATAAAAGCCATATCTTCCTCTTTAGGGTTAACCCCTCTCTTAGAGTTGACTTGATCAATATCATGCGCTTCAATGTAGGCTCTCTCCCAGTTAAATATCTTGGAGTCCCTCATCTTCCTGGCCGGCTTTTCCATAACGATTGTCGCCCTCTTCTTGACAAAATTACTACATGTATTGCCTCTTGGAATTTAAAACACCTCTCTTATGTGGGTAGGCTTCAACTTATTAAGTCTGTGCTATTTTAAGGGCGAGTTTACTGGTCTTCGATCTTCATCCTGCCCGTTAGAGTTCTTAAAGAACTCTCTCAGTCTCTTCGTCAAATTTTTTGGTCGGGGCATTAGATGAAGGCTTCGGGTGCTAAAGTGGCTTGGTCTGCTGTGGCGTTGCCCTTGTTAGAGGGAAGCCTTGGGTTTCTAGACCTACAAGTTTAGAATCAAGCGGTTGTCCTCAAACATTTGTGGTCCATCGTTAGTAAACATGACAACTCACTCTGGTGTGACCATATTTAATCTTAGAAGATCAAAGACAAGAATTTATGGTCTTTAAAGATTGACTCATCTACCTATTGGACTTGGAGGAAAATTTTAAATCTTAGGCCTCTAGCTAGCAATCTCTATAGGGTGACAATTGGTAACGGGAAGAATACCTAATTCTGGTTTGACCCATGGTTGTTATCAACCTCTTTGGTCAACCACTATGGGCTTAATATTATTCAGGATTCTCGTTTGGGGTGTAGCCTCAAGTTTTCTGAAATCATCCGAGATGGTCTTTGGAATTGGCCGCTTCAGTTAAGGTTTGCTAGTGCTAGAAACTACCACACTTTCTAAAAAATCAACCATCTCATCCTCTCCCTCCCTCCTCCTTGCATCATCTATAATGTGTCCACTTTTGGATTGCTAAGAGAGGAGTAACCAAGTTGACAATCAAGGATACCTACAATACCGTCCGTACTCCTGTCCCCAATGTTGGGTGGGCAGGATTAGTATGGCATAAATTTAATATCCCTCGCCACTCTTTCATCATTTGGCTTGCTATCCAAGGGAAGCTTTCCATCCGTGATAAGCTTCTGAGATGGGGTTTAAACACACCCCGAAATTGTGTCTTATGCAATTCTGCTTCTGAAACTATTAATCATATCCTTTATGACTGTAGTTACACTCAGAGCATCTGGGATTACGCAAGCTCCAAACTTGGTTTTTCTTTAAGTTATAATAATAATTGGGACTCTTTGATCCATGAGGTGTCCAACTGGCCTCCATCCAGTTTACGACACATTTGGCGTGCCTGATTTGGCGCCATCATCTACCATGTCTGCTGTGAGAGGAATTCTAGAATTTTTAGCTCCTCTTATACCCTTGCCTTTACGATATCTTATCGCACGCTTTCTGATCTGCGGTTCAGATTTCATGGTACGAAGGTTGCCTGGCCTTCCCAATCTCTTTAATTTCTAACTTAATGTTGTTTGTTTTCGAATTGTCGCAGAATTTTGTCATTACAGGTCTGCTTGCTTTGCTGAATTTTGAAGCCGCTTCCTTGTCTCTATAAACAAATCAGGTAAATCCAATCATTTTATCTTCTTACCTAATTTGTATGTGTTTCGCTTGAGGAAACCATTTTTCACTACTGGTCTGTAGTCTTTGCTCTCTTTCATCGCTGCTGCTAGTCTCTTTGACCGTATATGTTTTAACATTTCGCTTTGCTTTGTTGTACTTGCTTGGTCAAGTTTAGATCATTTTCTTCGATTTTCTCTTTAACGGTTCTTAGGCTACTCCTCGGAATATGTCCCATATATTTGTAAGAACTAATTTTATTTTTATTTAATGCATTTTTAAAAAAACATAATCGACCCAAATGAGTACAGCTTCACATCATGGTCAGCAGAGTCATTACTTTCGATAGAACGGGAAAAAGAATCAACCGGTGATAGAGCTTTTAAATGTAAAAGATGATCTCTTCCTTTGAATTTTGTTTGTAAGATCAACACTTCAACATTTTATATAGATTGAACAAAGTAACTAGTAGTTTCTAAACTTATATATACATATATAATATGTACTGAGTTTATATATTTGACATTCATCCACGCTCTAGCAAAATGGCAGCTCCGCCCCGTCGGCTTCTAGACAAATGTTGAAAAAGCAATATTGTAAACAATTTTTCTAATGGAGAGATACGTAAGTCCGACTCTCGAACTATATAGTGATTGTTTTATTTCGGCACGAACCATGTACCGAAGTACGATTTTCCTCCTAATCTAAATCTAACCTATTGCAAAAATAAGTTTGACCACTTCTTGTCCAAATATAACCCATTACTACAAAATTCCTTTTACCCAAAAAGGATATTCCAATCTATATGAAAGTGACAACACGCTATCCGTTTATGTATCATAATTGAATATGTTTTTACTAATTACCCCGTGGAGAGTCCATAGTTTTGAACGAAGTTCGAAAATACCAGAGTCTCCGAACAAGTAAGTCAAAAATTAATTAATTAAAAATCCAATCCTCTAATCAATACGGCTATATAAATATGCTTGTAATATTTTATTACAAAAAAAATTATAATTATAATAATAATTATATATTTATTTTATTTTTAATGTTGTTTGATGAATTGAGTTTTAATATTTGATTTTTTTAATTTTTTTTATAAAGACGGTGGGAATGAATATACTAATAACGAAAAATCCATATGAGACTGGTTCGAACAAATCTTAAAATTGGAAATAGAAGAACTAGTGGTCTATTATAGTCTAATAAAATATGACATTCTGCTTTTACCTCTATTTCGAGATTACATAGATTTGTTTTCAGCTTTAAGTCTCGCACCTACTCTATCTTTTAATTCTTTTATCGGTTATCAATACTTGCAAACACAAATTCTTACACACAAAAAGAAAGACATGTAATACGACTTCTACATGTAGAAGTTGTTTTTGGTTCTTAATGATTTCTATTCTAAATTCAAATTTCAAAATAACCAAAATTTGTTGTTGATGTTGATAATATTATCATGAAATCCAAGATTTTTAGTAACCTTAGCTAGCTTGTCCACTGTAATAATTGGCTATTGTGCAACGACAAAAGCAACATTTCTAGCTCTTATAATTGATTTGAGTCTTTTAGTAGTTTTTTTCCACTTCTCTCACATTCCAATTAAGGATTGTAATGGTCTGATGAAGCAGCGAAAATAAAAGAAGAAGCAACGATAGATGAAACCTTGAATATAGAAGAAGAAGCAACGATAGTTTAAACCCTAATTCAAGGGTAACATGATGAAACCATAATCTAAAGGTAACAAAGATTGAAATTTTCAGAGATAAAAAATATATTATTCCAAAAACTTCAAATAATCTAAGGTAGAGGCTTTATATAAGAGCTTCTCAAAACCCTAAATTATATTACAAGGAAATAAAATAAATATTTTAAAATAAAATAAAATAAATATTTTAAAATAAAATAAATATTTTAAAATAAAATAAATATTTTAAAATAAAATAAATATTTTAAAATAAAATAAATATTTTAAAATAAAATAAAATAAAATATTAATATAATTAGATTTGATTTAAATACATAAGATATTTGAATAAAATAAAATAAAATAAACAGGCTTTTGTTTGGACTTTCTGGGCTACATCATCCTCTACAAGAATTCGTCCTCGAATTCATAGCACCATCACCATCAAGAAGCCAAATTATTTATTTTATTTTATTCAATCGTTACATTGGGAATTATAATTGTTGACCTTATCTGAATAAGATAAATTCTTCTCGAGTGTTCCTTATTCGAAGTCACATTGAAGCTACCCGGTTGATGAAATAAACTAATTTAGAAAACCTTTAGCCTGAAGACAACATCCCCATGTCCAGTTGATGAAAAAAAAATGGTTTTGAAAACTTTTTCATAATACGAGACATCATCTCGATAAGCAATTTTTACCTTGATTCGACGATTGGTAGCCAATTTAAACTCCTTCAGTAACCGATCAATACGATCGTCATTGAAACAGTTGGTATGCCCACTCATACTCAAACGATCTTCCCGATCTTCATGACCATGTGTGTTGTTCTCTTCTTTAAACCTTGAATCAGAATAGTCAGGCTTTAGAAACATGCTTCCCCATAGCAGGAACTGACGTTCTGAATACCAAACTGATAGCGCGTCGAGAATAGAAGAAGAAGCAACGATAGATGAAACCCTAATTCAAGAGTAACATGATGAAACCCTAATATAATGGTAACAAATATTGAAATTTTCAGAGATAAAAAATATATTATTCCAAAAACTTCATATAATCTAAGGCTTTATATAAGAGCTTCTGAAAACCCTAAATTATATTACAAGGAAAATAAATAAATATTTTAAAATAAAATAAAATAAAATATTAATATAATTAGATTTGATTTAAATACATAAGATATTTGAATAAAATAAAATAAAATAAACAGGCTTTTGTTTGGACTTTCTGGGCTACATCATGGTCATTTATATTTACCAACAAAGGACCTGGGTGACCCTTTAAAATGTAGAGTTTTGATAGCAACTGAGTCATTGGCGGATTTAGCTTTAGATTTTACTATTTTCTTACTTCAAAACTTCTTGAACTCTTTTACATCTTCCAGGTTACCAACCAAAGGAGAGGAATGAAGACTTCCAATAGCATTTTTATTAGGAGAATTTTGCTCAAAGTCCAAGTTCTTATAATTTGTAGCTATTAAAATTGTACATGTTTCAATAGACTATATGACTTCAATGATTTCTGACTCTTTAATCACTATTATTTCCTTGATTGATTCATCGTTGTTATCAAATGTCTTCTTATCTAATAGATTAAGGTTTATCCTTAATAGCAGATACTTTAAGAGTAGTAGTTTGGTTATGTAGATTTTTCTCTAACTGAACATCTTCATTCCTATTGATGATGACAGAATTGTTCGAAGGACAAATCAGAAGGAATTATTTCACCTATATTAAACATATATTTATTAATTTATTCAATTATTTAAAACTAGTGTTATTATTTTATATTATCTTATTTTGTTTATGGGCTTATGACTAATTTAATTTTAGCTTGGATTTCATTCGAATTTGGGTTTGAATTGCATTCGGTCCATTAGTCCCATTAATGATTATTTACCTATAAATAGTATTTCAAGGGAATTTAATTAAATGATGTATTTTTACTTCACACACTAGACTCTCTCTTTCTAAACATTAACTTAAGCAATTCAATTATCTCTCTACATTTTACCCAGAACTTAATTGCATTTCACCTTACTTTCTAAACACCCTCCAAAAATTATTGACCGCATCAGATTGGCGACCATAGTGAAAGATCTATGAAGGTACCTAGATAACAATATCTGAAACCTTGGTGGGTCAAAATCACCTTCTAAACATACCAAAGTATAGAATTCGGAATACAAACGGATCCAACCCAGGAAAACAAGGGAATCAGGATCAAAGAGTCTAGTCAAGCTTAACATTTGATTGATGAAAAACATGAGCGATTTCTTATACAAGAGGAGCGCGACCAACTTCGAGGGGTAATTGAGGCCTTAAGGTCTAAAAAAGAAGTTATAATACCCCCTCCCTCCCTGAATCGAGTCTAATTGAAGGTTCAAAGATCTAAAGGACTCAAGGGTGTTAATGAATAAATTGTGACTCCAAATATTTAGCATTGTTCAGAAAAAATCATAATGTCCATTAAAATACCACCACTTTAAAAAAAGGTGTAAATTTAAGGACCATTGAGCTCATCGGAGTCCAGCAAGGATTCAATGTCTGATATTGAAGAGTCTTCTTCCTCTTTGAGTAGTAACTATTACATAAGAAGAGCAAGAAATTTCGTGGTAAACATTATTAAAAAAATGTTCTGATTGGTGTGTTAAGTTGAGTAAAAAAACACCAAAAAAGTAAAAAAAATATAGAGTTTGAAGGAAGAACAAAAGGATCATGTAACTACAACTCTAATAACGAAGAGATCGA
Organism: Limnanthes douglasii subsp. nivea; assembly: GCA_036936605.1. Taxonomy (NCBI): domain Eukaryota; kingdom Viridiplantae; phylum Streptophyta; class Magnoliopsida; order Brassicales; family Limnanthaceae; genus Limnanthes; species Limnanthes douglasii. The sequence goes on along the minus strand of JAUPFV010000003.1, from coordinate 79,339,087 downwards.
TCATTTTACTATCCAATCTGAATTAGAGATGTATGCCACCACTAATGAGGATCATCAGTTTAGCCAAGAACATAATTAGAGATAGTCCCCTTTGTCTACAAATATCCTTTCTAGTCATGTGCCTAGACGATTCGATATTTCAAAAATGGAGAATTTTGATGGGCTTGCTCAGGGGTCGATCAAGAGTTTTGATATGTTTTGGATAGCTTTCCGAAGACAGTATGTGGGAAATAAAGAAATACGAGAAAATAAGGATACAATAATTGAATACCACTAGTTGATTAGAGAAAGTTTGAAGGAGTACACTAAGAAATTTGTAGAAACCAAGAATGGTTTACAAGATTGCTTTAAACAAATGGCTACAACTGCTTTTAGACAATGGTTTTTTTCCAGAGAATTGGTTGACATTGTGACTAAAAAGAAAGCAATGTTCTTTGGAATATTGTTATCACAAGTTGACAAACAGATTATAGTGGAATAAACGAAAAGGCTAAAGTTACCATATCAGCAAAAGAATAGTACTTCAGGTTCACAACAACAAGTACAAACAACTGCTAGTTATCGTTTGAAGGATTCCACTCATAATAATTTTAGACCTAGAGAGAACCAACATCCGCAAGGTCAGTAACAACAATACAAATCCAGATGGAGTTAATGGATTTGACCAGATCATTTTGCAGAATTAATAGAGCGTGTTATTGCTATTTTTCACAAGATAAAAAATTATGTGTAGTTTTAAAAGCCACCTCCGATTCAAACTCATAGAGAAAATCAAAATACATTATTTTGTAAATACCACAATGATGTGGGCCATGATAAAAAAAATGTATTGGTTTAAAGAAATAAACATAAAATTTTATTGAGAATGGAAAACTAATCACATTCATCAAAGCGCAAGTGTGGAATCAATCGTAAGCACCGGTTACTAATGAGACTACAATTCAGAGGGAAGCTATAGAGGAAGCCCTTAAATAAGAAAACACTTTTCTTATTTCCAAACCATACAATGAATTTGATAAAGATTCGGAGTATTTAGACCCTAACCATCACCAAGGTCAAATTATGATGATAAGTGAGCTTCAAAAGAAAGGAAGGGTCAAATTTTTGTGTTAATTTTTCGAGTCTAAAACCATCTTTTGATGGGATAGAGTGTCAGCCCCCTCGGGTTGTTATTGGTAGAGAAAATAGTGAGTTTGACTAACCAATTGGAAGGTAAAATTTCTACTCATTTATACCAGAATCTGATGTCATTTATTGTCTTTGAAGGTGATGATTTAAGAGATGTTGATGGACCACATGAGGATGTTGTGGTAATTGAGGCTGCACTTTAATGAATGGAAATTTGAAGAAATTTGATTGACACATGCAACTCAACTAAGATCATATTCTTATCTAGCTATAAGAAAATTAAAAACCCTCCAGTTAGACTCTGATCCAATAGAACTGTAGTGTGATTTATCGGGAAAACTATAGATGTGGTAGGAGAATTTGAAGGTGAAATATTTTTTGAAAAAAGTCCTTTTAAGAAGACAATCATATTCTTTGTGGTGGTTAACGGCCCAACTACGTATAATTATATATGTGGTAGGTTTTGGTTATCAGAAGCGCGCGTTGCTGCTTCGATAGTGTATTAGTGTCTGAAATATGTTGTGAAAGGCCAACAACTATGCCACCGTTTTGGCCCTTAAAACGTCACACATCATAAAAACTAAAATAGATAGCAATTACTAGAGTCTTCTTCAGAATGTGGAAATGTAGATCATCTGAGGAAGACTAATAAGTTAGCTATTCCCGATAAAGATGTTGAGTCATACACAATTTCAGATGGAAAAAAATGTCAAGATAAGAGCCATGTTACCACCAATATTAATGAATTAATTGAAATTTATTTATCAAAAAATTTCTATATATTCTCTTGGTGTAGCGATAATGTAACAGGTGTGCTTCCAAGTATCATTTGCCTTAAATTAGCAATACGGCCCGATTTATGTCCTGTAATACATAAATCAATGGTTTTTTCTGCGGAAAAATCAAAAGCTATTGTTGAAGTAGTAGATCGGCTGACAAAAGTAAAGTACATTTGGGAATCTCAATATCCAGTATGGAGAAAAAACCTAATAATTGTCATAAAGAAGAATGGAAAATGACGTATGTGTGTTGACTTTATGGACCTAAATAAAGCAAACCCGAAGGATCTGTTTTTTATGCTCCGAAATGACCAACTAATAGTTTCTACTTTCGGTAATAAGTTTCTATCATTAATGGATGCTTTTGTGGGATACAAGACCAAGATAACACTACATTCATAACTGGTAAGGGACTCCACTACTATAAGGTTATGCCCTTCGGTTTGAAAAATGTTGGAGTCACTTACCAACGTCTTGTGAACATAGCCATCACTAGCCAAATTAAGAGAAACATTGAGGTTTACATCGAACATATGTTGGTATAAAGTGTTAAGGATGAGGATCATTTATTCGATCTTTAATTTTTTTTGTTCAATTTGGAAGCTATTAACTTGAAGTTTAACACGGAGAAATGTACATTTGGAGTACGATCCGGGAAGTTATTGGGATATATCATCGGTGAAAAGGAAATTCAAGCTAATATGGTGTAATTAAAGGCCGTACTAGCTATGGATCCTCCTAAATGTACCAAAGAAGTTCAAATACTAACTGGAAGATTGACTACTCTAAATAGGTTTATATCGAGATCGTCCGATAAGTGTGTGCTATTTTTCCAGGTTTTAAGAAATTCTAAGGAGGTCAACTGGACTTTAGAGTGTGATGAGGCCTTTAATAAAACCAAAGATTATTTTTCGTCTCCGAGTACATTATCCAAACCAATGATGGGTGAATTTTTTTACATTTACTTGGTAGTATCTGAGGTTCAGGAAGTTTGTGGTTATCTTCGTCTCATTTATTTTATAAGCAAACATTTGTTGGATACCAAGAAAATATACTTAAAGTTGGAAAAGTTGGCTTTAGAGATAGTTAGGGGGTGCTACCGGTCCGGTTTGGTTTGAGTTTTGATGAAAATGGACGTGACCATTAAGCTTATCGGTTTGGAACAGACCAGATCGTTAGGAGTTCGGTACAAGTTTCTGGAAGCAAACCAAACCGCTAAGATTTCAGTACGGTTCAGTTTGGTTTCGGTTTCGGTTTGGTCCAAGTTTGGTCTATTTTGTTTCGCTTCCACTTCGGTCTGTTTCGGTTTAGTCTGGTTTTGGTCCGTTTCGGTTTCGTCTAATTTCGGTTCGGTCCGGTTTCGTCCATTATTAAAAATATTAAATCCACTTATTATTTGATTTCCAATTTTTTTACTTAATTAAATAAAGTAAAAAATTAAAGTTTAGAAGTTAATCTTTGATTTGTTTTAATTGGTATTTACTTAATAATTTTGGCAATATAATGTATAATGTTTTTTTAAAAAAAACCAATCGGATCTATCGATTTTAGTCGGTTTGATTCTGTATTGGTTCGATCGGTTCATCAGCTTCATTGATTCGGTTTCGTATCGGTTCTATCGATTTACCAGTTTTATCTGTTGGATTACAAATTGCTTCTACCATTTTTTCCATCTTGGTTCCTTATCGGTCTTGGTTTTAGAATAGAAGCGTGTATCACACTAATAAGGTTTAGTCCGGTTCTTGGTCCAGTTCTTATCGCTTTGGTTCTGGTCCGGTTTCTAATTTTCAAGAACCATCAACAGCCCTAGCTCTAGTAGTACCAACCTGAAAGATGAGACCTTATTCTCAAGCTCATTCGATTATTGTTCGAACTTCATTCCCACTCAAAAACCGAATGTGTCGCGTCGAACGACTAAGTGGTTAATTAAATTAGGAGATTATGATATTGATTTTATTCTCAAATTGCGATGTAGGCACAAGTTATACTAGAGTTTCTCGTTGAATTTCATTCAAAATGACCACATATTGAATCCCATATTAAAAAATCCACAAAGGAATGGATAGTTTGAATAGATGAGGGGTCTAACATATCAGGCTATAGGGAAGGAATTTTCTTACTATCACCTTTAGGAGATTCAATGCATCAAGCAATACGCTTCAGTTTCAAGGAATCAAACAATGAAGCAGAATATGAGGTAACTTTAGCAGGTTTAAGACTTGCTCAAATTTATAGATCCAAAAGACTTCATTTAATAAGTAATTAACAGTTACTTATACATTACGCCAATGGACAAATCGAAGCTAGAAAATATCATTTGGTAAAATATTTGAAAGTATTAAAAGAACTGATCATTTTATTCAAATGTTCAAGTACGAACACGTGCCCCGAGCTAAAAATTAGAAGTTTGATTCTCTGGTCATGATTGCGTACACTGAAACATACCCATGGATCATAATACAAAACCTCCATTCGATATAAACAAGATTTGAAATTAGAATAAGTACTGAGGAAAATTTCCAAGTTTCAACTAATAAAGAGAGGAGATATGAGATTAAAGGATTCATTACTATGGGGATTTTTCTTATGAATAAAATGTTTGTTAAGAAGCTAAGGCTTAAAATACATGGTTTTGTAGTCCTAAGGGATATCCTCGATAAATAATCTCTTAATAGGCCTTTGTTACGATGCGTTTGGGATAATGAATCGCATATGATATTATTTGAACTACAAGATGGAGAGAGTTCTGTCCATTATGTTTATAATACTTTAAGCAGAAGGGTTCTATTGGCAAGGTATTATTGCCCTTCAATTATGGCGGATACCAAAGTGTTAGTCCAACAGTGTAACCCTTGCTAAAGATTTGCAAATATAATATATATGCCAGCGGTACCAGTAGAGTCTATATCCAAAAAATTAACCATTGACAGATGACGGCTTGACGTAGTAGGACCTTTGCCAATGGCATGTGGAGGTCATCAAACTATTATCATAGAAGTTGATTATTTTTCGAAGTGGGTGTAAGGTAATGTTCTCTTCGACGCTACATCTAAAGAAGCCATAAAATTTATCATGTATAACATATATTTTAGATCTGATCTTCCACAAATATAAAAATCGACAATATGCATCAAATTGAGAATATGGGAATGGAAGTTTTTGGTACATTCTGAGGAATTTGAAATTACTTGTCTTCACCTTTCCAACCCCAAGTTAATGGGAAAGTGGAGGCTATCAATATAACTATTCTGAGGGGTATTAATAAAAGTTTAGTAGGGAAAACATTACACTGGCCAAATTATTTGCAAGAGGTATTATGGGCTTATCGTATTACTCCCCGAAGTGCAACCCAAGAATCACATTTTGTTTTAGTGTATGGATGGATGTGGTAACACTGGTCGAATATATTGTCCCATCTTTTCAAATTTAAAATTATTTTGAAGAAGAAAATGGAATAGCCATGGAAGTTGAATTAAATTTGATTGAAGAAAACAGAATTAGAGTCATATAAGATCCATCCATTATCAATCTTTAATGAGAAACATATATGCATCTAAATTTCAAAGAAGAGAATTTGAAGTAAAGGATATAGTTCTAAAGAAGATCTTCTTACACACCAAAGATAAAAGGTTATGAAAGTTGGCGCCTACTTGGAAAAGCCATATTCAGTTACTGATGATTGTTTGGAGCAACCCACAATATGTTATTGATATGATATTTTTTATGTCCTTACTAGTGTAAGATAGTTAGAATGTCTAACCCTAATGTGGTATCATAAGTATATATTTATATAGACCTTGCCCAATCCATCTTGAAAATAGTAGGGAATACGACTTTAGCTTGTTTGAATCTCTACTGGCCCTGAAGGTAGGTGAGATGTTTCTACACATGTCATAATTTATCTAAAAAATGTGAGAGAGACATCATCCATGAGATTGCCAATGAGTTAGTATTTTTTACATGTTTGTTTGATATCAGTCTTTGAATGATGTTACACCCTTAACTTCTTGAGTTCATTCAACCCACCAATATATGTTTCAACCAACTGATGCATAATTAATAAAGGTTACTGATCGACTCAATAACATCATTTTTTCCTGACACATTCTTCTTTTAAGATGGATAAATTTATCTGTTTCACTAGCATGAATTTAACCAACATAACAATCTTTCTTCTATATGTCTATATCGCACAATCGTAAATTTGTCACCGCCCTTGCCGATTCTGAAAATATTTGCAACTATTTTGTGTATGTTCTTGTGCGCTACTTTAGATATTGTTTAATTTGTTGATTAACCCGGAATGCCTCGATATTAATTCTTTAGAAGTACTAAATTCATATACTTACGTTTTTATGAGTATTGTTGTTAAACCTGTAGTTGTTAGTTATTTATGTTTTATGTGGTTGCAAAGTTCTTTAATTAGTTTCCCAAGCTATCAAAATTAGTGAATGAGATATTTACTATGCCCGATGAGTACTCTAAAGTAGCTCAAAATTTAAATACCCTATCATGTTATCAACCCCACTATATATGGGGCCAAACTGGTTATACGCTTGCCTTCACTGGTTTCCTATAAGGGGGTATTATTTATTGAGGAAGTGAAGTAAAGAGAATGTGGATGCATGTGTCCATGTATGTAAAATAAAGAAGGATAAATCGGCTCACATACATGCGCACATTGTACGAGAGCCTAAAAGTTTGGAGGAAGAAGCTGTGAAAAGACCACATGAAGCTCGAATTTAGAAAAATAATAATTAATTCGCCCCTAGTGCAAAAATGACACTTAAGAGGTTGAAGAAGATTAAAATCAATAGGATGTTAGGCATGATAGTTCGAACTGAATTCGAAGGTATTCCATTTTATATGACTTTTTATTATGAAATTAGATGATCCAAAACTACAACCGGGACGGTGGTGACCAAACCCATGAGAAGATCAAATATTGACTCCATAAGATGTTAGTTACCTTATACGAATGTTATACGCCCATTGAGAAAATATGAGAGCCAATTTCTGAGGGGTTTTTTTTGGGTCTGTACTCAATTTGTGGTCACCATTTGGACGCTAATAGAGTTTCTTAGATGACCTATAGAGTTTGTTGTTAACGTACATTTTCTCCAAATCTTACTTTTTTTTAACGATAAAACTTGTTGACTTTTATTTTGCAGACTACTTTCAATGTTTTTATCGTGTTTTACGAATTCCTAGCGAATATATCTTTTGTCCTACTGAACTTCAAGTCTTGTCTAGGATGATCATCATGGTTTTAAGAAACACTTCGCAAGATAAAGACAATAATGAAGACGTTGATTGTCAAATATTACACAAACAAAGGTGGGAAAGAAAGGGTTAAAGAAATTAGATGCCAAGAAAAAAACCTACACCTAGGTCTAGATAAACATTCAGTTGACTTAACGGTTAGTGATAAACTGGAAGAAATCATACAAATCTTGTGCGGTTTCACTTTAGATAAAGAGGTACATAATCATGATGCTATGTATGCTACCAAAGAACAACTTGAATCCAGACATTAGAGTTATGAGCTGAACTACTAGAATTAAAAGTAGTATGCCAAAAGATAAATCGGAAGACAAACGAAGCTGGAGACCAATATGGTTTTCATAATTATAAAGTCTTTCTCTATCTATACCTCCATCCAAGCATCCATACTAAGTTGTTTACAGCCAATAGTTGACCCCAAAGTTGAGGTCGAGGAAATGGATGAAGGAGAGGAAGAAGAAAGCGTTTTTCTCCACAGTAAAATAAGAAAAACAAACTAATAGTTGTAATTTTATGGAAATTTTTACTTGCATGTGTCAAAACTTGATGTAAGGTATTTTTATATTTAATAGAAACACAAATCATCGTACAATTGGACAATTTTGAAACACAATCTTCTATTTTTATTTATAAAATCATGTTTGTATTCTTTAAGACTTTATAGAATTTACTGACGTGTTAGCCTCATTACACTTAATGTACCTAATTATACACCTGAATCAATCAATTCTCACTTTGACATGTTGGCATTTTTAAGTTTAGTAATTAGTTATTTTTTATTTTGAGTACTATAGGACAAGATTTGTAGTATATGATATAAGTAATGACCTGTGGTCTAAAATGCATCATATGAAGTATTTTTTGTTTGCAGTTTCAAATAAATAAAGACTTTTAGCTCATTGACCCTCAAATGTCCAAACACATATGTAAATGAAAACAATAGTTTTTATTGAAGACAAGAGCTTCATTAAAACCTTCCCACACCACTAAAAAAAGAGTGTACGTTAGTTCCAAGAGTAAAAACTATAAGTATGAAATAAAAATAAGATCTGAGATTGAGTTAGATATTTAAAATATATATGTTCAATACTTTTATGTTTCATGGATGAAAAAGTGACCAAAACTCTTCACCAAGCAGTATGTAGGTTCTTTGCTTGACCTTGGTCGATATAATGTAGGTTTCAACCCAGTTTTGACCTAGTTTTCAGGAGCGTTATCATTTATATGAAGATTCACACATCTAAGTATATGATCGCCTATCTCGAAGCTATAGAAGTAAACTTCAGAGTCATACAAACTTATCATTAGTATTTTGTAATGATAATATACAAGTGAGTGCTTACCATATTTTCCTTGATTAGGTAAACTTTGTTTATGTGACCCTCAAAATTCTTTCCCTTACCACAACTATATTTTTAAAACGAAATAAATATTTTTTATGCTAGGACTATATCTTTTATTCCATATATCAAAGCGATAATCATTTCAGTTGTCATATTCATAAGTTTGTTTACCAAATGGTGCAAATATGAAGGTAAATATGGTTTAATATCCCAAATTTTCTAAACCAATAATAGGTAGATATTGAGAAATTATAGATTATTTTCAGTTTTGATAAATTGATATATAGTATACGTACAATATATATTTATTTTTAGGAAATTTTATGAATTTATTTGTCCAAATCTTAGCCAAAGATTATGGTTTTACCCATTTATATAAATAACCCACCCAAACTATAAGGTACTATAAAATATTTAAAACTTTTGGTAAGGGTCCAACTAAGTCGAAGCCCCACTTGTTGAACAAAATCATCATTGATATCGAGTCAAGAAAAACTATTGGGGTTAAGGATGAGTTGGCGAAGCATTCACATGTCTGGCAGCGTATAATCAAGCTTTTAACGTCTACTATAATAGATAAAATAATTGTAGTCGTAATATACACCACTTTATTATTCCTAAAATTATTCCAGATAAATGCGGATTCATCTGAACTCAAATAGTGCATGATTTATTGCTTTTATAACGTCTATTCCAAGGATTTTGATGCTTTGGGCTTCATTTCTTGACATGGCCCTTTTTGTTATAAATTTTTGGATAACAGATTTATAGCTTGTTTTTTCTTTGAGGAAGATTATTATGGACATCTAGTTATACAAGAGAATCTACCATGTTGTATTATTGTTGGCTTCTCTTATAGAAACACCCACGTTGTTAAATTAGCACAACCCGAGGAAGAAAATATATATGATATTGTGTTAACAATTCATGGTACTTATTAACATATGACATATTCAAACATACTTTTCTAGAAATGAAGTTCCCTAAAATATTGGGTTAGGCTGTCTTTTTTTATTTGGCTTGGCCTGTGAGATGATTAATTACGAGTTGTGAGTCACTTAGGAGCTTCACCTAACATGATCCAAATAGATATTTGTTAGTTGTATGTCATTTACAACCGCATCATATTTAGCCTTATTATAAGGGATGGTGGAGTCGAACTTGATAACTTAATTCAATTTTCTTCTAATAAGGATATCAGTTGTATTATTAGACCCATCATTTGTTCATCATCCATGTTTGCTTAGGGTTTTCAAACAAATGTATGGGTCTTTCTAACTTGAGTTTTGTTAAGAAATCTTCCAATGCTTGAGATTTGATAGCACTCCACAATTTAAATTTAAAATCATAATCCCCAATATCCATTGATCATCTTGTAGATATATCTACTTTTTGTATTAGATTATTTTCAGAGGAAAAAAGATAAAAGAATATTGGTATGTACCTAAGAGTATAGTCTTATCTCTATGACTGCAACACCTAATGTCGAGGCAGAATTTAATAGTTGTAAGTAACAAGATTTACTATTATGAATGAGGTGTGCTCCTGATCATCCATATATATCATGCTTTAATTTTAGTGATTATATGCATCAATGAAAGATACCATATGATTGCCCGAGTTTTCATCCATTCACTAATCTATGCAAAAGACTGGGAACAGATCATTCGAACATGTTTTGTTGAGAGACGTATCCTACTTTGCTAACCTATCTATTTTAGCAATAATTTTTTTTTCTTTTTGTTTGAAGAATGAGAGATGTTTTTTTTAATTTATAGCTTGTGGTACATCACATTGGTAGACACATTAGTGATGTTTTGTGAAGAACATGAAAAAATATCCAAATTTTTAGACCGAAATGATAAAATAATATTTTGGATGTTATCTTTAAGGTCTTTATTTGTGCGAATATATATTCCTAACATTATATAAATGGTATTTTTTTCAAGTTTGACCAAAAGAAAGGACTTTCACTGTCGTCTATTTCATCAAGAATGATCATGGCCCATATTGATTTTTATTTATTGGGTACCTAAAAAGTGGAGAATTATTAACTAGCTAGTCTTTGGGTGCTATGGATAATATTTATCTCACTATTGACCACCTATCTAATGTACTGATAGACTATTAAAACAAATATGTGATTCTGATTAAGCCAAGTGATACTAAAAGTTCAATTGTATGACGCAGGAGCATCTACAACCATGAAAATAAATTTGAAGCGTTTTATATGCTTACGATACCTTAGAACCACCTTCAACTTCAATTTGTCAACGACATGTGTTTTGAAAATTACATTAGGTGAAAAATCTTTGTGTTGATAATGATTTTTTAAACCTATATCCTAGTGATTTCGATAGAAATGATGACTACATCTTCATGTAGTATGAAAAATCCTCGGTTGTTGTGATTGTAAAAAATAAACAATGGGTATTCGATTATGATAGAGGTGAGCCAAAGTATATTTCTAGTGTTGGATTTAAAAATAAGTTACATGTATTTTTGAAGAAAATTATGTCACTTGTATTCGCCAAAATGTTCAATATGACCAGTATTTCAAGGGCCATATGTGGTTCGGATAGAATTGTAATTTAGAGAGGTACGACTCAAGCCACTTGTTATGGTTCAATCGTATCCGCTTTTGGTTTGACACGAGAGTTATCTTTCAAATTTTATCAATTTTCGACGTCGATATTAGTGTGGGTTATTTCTGACTGAGAGTAATTTTGTAAAGTGTTTTGGGAATTTAATATTAAGGTGAAATGTAGAGATATAATTAAGGCGTGTGCTGATATCAAATTTTGATTACCCTCATTAATGAAATTATTTGGGGTATTTATACTTAATTAATGATCTATGGACCTTTCAGGTCGGGTTGTGGGCTTGAGTTAAGTTTAAGAACCCATTATTAAGGTGTGATTTGACCAGCACCTAGCTGAGTCATGTTCCACTAATTTCTCCCTGTTTGGTTGCTCATGGAATTGGTCAAGTCCAAAATACCCTTCAGATAGGTGTAAGCAGTAGTATCAAAATTATCCGACCTTATCAGTAACCGTTTAGGTCTTGCAAAAAACCTTTGGAAAAGCTAACTCGGAAAAATAAACTCAATGTATATTTGAAGTGAGCCTTCGATCTGTCTTTGTACCCGATCTGGAGAGATTAACCTTGTTGTTAAGAAGCCAAAGAGTCGTTCTGACCAGATCTTACACAGACTAACTTTACCGTTAAGAATTCCAAAAACCATTTTTTGACGTGGAACACGTGTCAAGTTGTGGTTCGACCTCCCATCCGTTTTTCCACCTAGATTCATGTACCTACTTGGCTAAAATGTTACTTAGGGTGTAAACCCCATACTTCATATCCCCTAATCATCACTTTGATTGGTTTGTCTTCTCCTAGGTAAACTCCAATTTTTCATTGCTATGTAAATCGATTTTACTGTTCTATTATTTCTAAGAACACAAACATTGCTAGAGAGAGTAAACTCAGTAATCTTCTTAAATTGTGTCTGGGTATATTTATGTTCACGGCCAAAAACGCATTGGTAAAAGGAGGTTGGCTGAATTTATCTGATTCGGAGAAAGCAAGAAAAGTTGTAAAAACCGCAAGAATTGTAGTTGGTCTCCCTGTCTCTCATGGCGAAGAAATCGCTCGATCAAAAATAAATACATATCGAGGCTCATCATCATCAAAGACACCAAAGGTCAGAAAATTACCTTTTGTTCCAACCCTGTCTCTTCTTCAGTCAAGGTCTTATGTTCAAAAATCCCAAAACCCTTTACGTAAAGAAAAATTTGTTTCTAGTGTTAGGAAACCTTCGCCTTTCCTAGTAATGGGTTCAGATGCTGAGAAGTCTACTATGAAAAACACCCATCGTCGAATAACTTGTCAATCCAAAGCTAAAAATACTCATAGTTCTTTGAAACCTGCTAGTTCGGAGACGATAAATCCCCTGGAAGAAACTAAGCCATCCGAACAACAGTCAAGCGTAATGGAAGAGACCTTGGAGGATAGTATAGAAGATACTCTTTTTGAGACATCCGGACAGACTAAGGACACTGCAGCAGACCGGATGGGTAAAGTTAAAGTGGGCCTGCCCAATATTGAGTCTGAACGCACGGTACACTTTGCTGGCTGACATAATGACATCAAGGTTGTAAAACATTCCTCTGCCCATGGAGCAATTCGCTGTTGTGGCGAGTCTATGTAAGAACCACCATATCCCCTTTTACCACTACAATATGGGGAACAATTATAAGGTGATAAATGACTTATTGGAGTCTGAAAAACCATGGAGGACCCAATTCATTTTTATCCGTGGAGCATTAGGGAAAAAGATAAAAGCTAACACTAATCCAAGTCAACTGACCTGTCACTGAAAGAATATAGGTAACCTTTATTCATGTTTTCCTTATTTTTTAAATACCGTGTTTTCATTCAGAACTGACTTGTGTTTCCCTATAATTGTTTCGAAGAAATTTTTATAGCACTTAAAGGCAGGCCAAAGCACCCGTGCTAAGCTAAATGCATGAGTATCGGAGAAATGGGAGAATGGTTTCCACAATTGCTTCACTTCAGGGAACTTCATAAGGTCTCACCTGTGGAAAACTTCAGGGAATAAATACCTCACTTGGGAACAATTAACCACTCCTTCTCCTGCGGATGTCATCCTGAAGAGAACTGAGGTTAAGGATGCCAAAATTTATCTGCCTTCCATGGTCAAACCCCCTAGCCACATGGACAAAATGAAGAACAAGAAGAAGAAGAAAACCACAGCAGACCCATCTCAACAAGTCACCAAAAGGGTCAGTTTGGAAAATCAAGGGGGAATCAACGTTGCCTTGCTTGTGGCAGTTAAAGTTAAAATCAAAGAGGCTGGTGGATCAGATGATCCGCCTCAGATCACAAGGAAGGATAAAAGATGCAAGGAAAGCACTCATGAAAAAGATGCAAAGAAAAAGAAAGTTACTCTAGGATCAGATATAATTCTGCGTCCTTCTAAACTTCCTCCTCCTATTCTTGCTGATCCTACTTTGAAAAAAGAAATTCCACCTAACCTTCACTCCGAACAGGTAGTTGCTGAAGGAAATATCAAGCTAGATACATTTCAAAATATTAATATGTATTTTAGTGATCTGGAGAAGGATGATTTTGCGGGGCCTTATCCACCTGCAAATTCGGCCAACGCTGCAACTCATAATGGTGAGACATATATGATATCGAGGGAACAAGACACTCTGAGTCATGCCCTCTTAGGTTATATTCGTCCGGTAGTTGACCTAGAAAGGAAAGTGAGGGAACAAACAACTACTATAACTTTCTTGACTACAGAAAACCAAGACTTGACGAATATTCTCTCTACTGCTCAGCAAAGCATAGAATCCTCGAGGAAGGAAAATGACGATTTAGCTGCCAAACTGCGTAAGTCAGAAGGTTCTCAGAAAGATATCTAGACCAAGTACTCCGGACTGGAAACATTTTCCTCCAACAAGATCAAAACTTTGAAGGGGCAACTAGAATCAGCGCCAGTACTGTCAAAACTTTATCCAAAGGCAGAGTCAACTTGTAGAAGCTCCTTAAGGAGAAGAAAAATGATAATGCTTCTTTGGTAAGCAAGCAAACCCAAGAGATAGCTACAGGTATAGAGAAGTATGTTTCTGAAGTTGTGGACTCTTTGGATAAAAGAGGTGACGGGATCAAGTCCGATATGGTCTTGCTATTCCACGAGACATTTCTCAAGAGGACCCTTGATCCTTTATGGAAATTTGTGTAATATGACGACCTTTCTTTTCATACAATTGCTGATGGTGACAAGCATAACTACGCAAGTGGAAAAGACTCTGAAGATAATGAAGGAACTGGTGTGAGTTCAAGTGCTAAACTCAAAAGTCCCAAGACAGATAAAGGTAATGAAGATACCGAAGGGAAAAAAGCCCTAAGGTTTTGTTGTTATTTTGTGTTTTAAAACTAAAGTCTTTGGACGACAAAGGCATTTTTTGCATTTCTATCTTACAAACCAAAGTCCTTGAAGGGTCAAGGCATTTATGAACTATGGATCGGGTTTTTTCCGATCAAAATTTAATATTATATTTTTCTTTGTATGAATATCGTTTGTCTCTTTATAGCCAATGTTTAAAGAACTTTCAATAATTCCGATTTGTTAAATAAGTATCTAACAATCATTAAATAATTCCAAATGACAAATGTTAAATGACTATGATTAAGTTTCTAACATATCCGATCAACTCAAAGATGTTTGAGAGCCGAGGTGTTAATGATTATTTAATATCCGACCACCTCACATTATGGTTAAGTCATGAAGAATTTTGCACTAGACTTTTGAAGAAGGCATAAGATAGTATTGAATAACTCGGACACCTAGTTAAAACCTCCCCGCGCCACCAGGGTAGAAAAGAGTATACCCCCTAATATTTACATTGACATTCAAAAAGTAAATATTTACAAGAGAGTTTTATTCTAAGTATAACCTGAGATGTTCAACGTTCCATGGACGGGTTAGTGTTCTACCCCCTTTGTCTTGAAGTCTATATGTTCCTGGTTCAACTTTCTCACATACCATATAAGGAACTTCCCAATTTGGAGCCAACTTGCCGAACTATTTTTCCTTGGTGTGCAAAAAGACTTTTCTTTAGACTTTGTCCCCCAGTTGAAGATATCTTCTTTTAAATTTGGAGGCAAATCTGCTCCTCATCAAACCCTGATAATGTGTTGTTCTTAAATGCGCTTTCACTCTTTTTTCTTCAATCAAATCCAACTGGTTCCTAACTTCCATATCATTTGCATGTTCAGAATAGTTTTGGATTCTATACGATGGTAAAGTAGCTTCCATTGGTGTGATTGCATCCATCCCATAAACAAGGACAAAAGGAGATTCTTGTTTAACAATCCGATGAGTAGTTCAGTAAGCCCACAGTACTTCTTGTAGATAACTTGGCCACTTTCCTAGTAGCTCCCTCCATATTTTTATTCAGCCAGGACAAGATTATTCGATTAGCGACTTCAACTTTCCCATTGCCTTGAGGGTGGAAAGGAGAAGAAAAATAATGTTGAATTCCTCTAGAGGTGCAAAATATTTCCATATCTGTATTATCGAATTGTGGCCCATTATCGGTGGTGATCTTCCGGAGAACCCCAACTGTGCAACATATGTTAGATAAAATGAATTTAATAATTTCCTTAGTAGTGGTTCTAGCTAGGGGAGCTGCCTTTATCCACTTAGAGAAATAATCGAAACAACTATTATCGTTCGACATCGACCGGATGCCATAGGAAGAGGCCTAACCAGATCCAACCCCCATGTATCAAAAGTTATCGGTTCAGATATGGACTCCATAGGAACTGCTGGCACATAAATTTTATTTCCATATCTCTGGCAAGGATCACACTTATGTACCATATCTCTGGCATATGCCATTTTGGTTGGCCAGTAGTATCCTGCTAATAAGACTCTTCTGGTTAGGGCTTTGTAGCCACAGTGTGCAGAACCTTCCCCGTCATGCAGCTCAGATAACACAACTTGGGATTCTTCAAATCCTAAGCAACACAAGAGGGGTCTGTTGGAAATATTTATTGTAAATAATTCCTCTTAATACCCACGAGCCGTATATTTAATTTTCTTAGCCATGGCTTTATCCGGAGGTAAAATCCCATCGGAAATAAACTGAAGACTATCATACCTCCAATCCTGGAGTTGAATGAAAATTATGCTCATACTTTCTTCATTCTCTTTACCTTTTTCTTGGCCCGTTTGTATTGATGGGCATTCTAACATCGGAACCCAAGGGTAAGAAATCAAAATAGCTATAGTTAAGAAAATTAAATATAAGGCACAGTATTCTCCGATCTAGGGATGTGTTCATAGTGGATACTCTTGAAGCTTGCATCAACTTCTCTCAACATAATCAAGTATTTTATCAATTGTTCTTTCTTTGCTTCAGATTTCCCTTGAGCATGGTGAATAAGTAGTTGGGAGTCACTCATTAATTGGACTCTTTTGGCCCCACATATAAGGGCTAGCTTAAGACCATCTATACTTGCTTCATATTCAGATTCATTGTTAGAAGCTCTAAAACCAAAATATATAGCATGGTATATAGTATCACCACAAGGAGAAGTTAAACAAATTACAACCCCACATCCCACAGTACTAGATCTGTCATCGGTTCGAACTACCCATTCTTTCTTAAGCTGGTTTTCTTGCATCTGTCCGGGGGACCTATCAACATGGAATTCTACCAAGAAATCGGCACTGACTGGGCTTTAATCACCGTTCGGGGTGCAAAATCAATATCATAATCACCCAGCTCAACTGACCACTTGGTCATTCTGCTTGATACATTATATTTCTGAAGAACATTCTTCAAGGGAAAATATGTTCGAACGACAATGGAATGAGTTTCAAAGTATGATCTCATTTTTCTTGCCGCAATTACCAAAGCCAAAGCCAACTTTTCTAACTTCAAATATCTTCTTTCAACATCCAACAGACTTTTGCTAATATAATAGACTGGGCGAGGGTAATTATCCACTTCTGTTACTAGCACAACACTTATAGCTTATTCTGATACAACTAAATATATGTAGAGCTTTCCCCCTGAACAGGTTTAAAGAGAGTCTTAGGTGAAGACAAATGTTTCTTAATTTCAAGAAATATTTTATCACACTGTAGAGACCAATTAAAGTCCATGACATTCCTTAATACCTGGAAAAACAGAGCACACTTGTCTAATGATCGTGAAATAACCCTGTTCAACGCAACCAATATTCTAGTCAGTCTTTGAACTTCTTTGGTGTTCCGAGGAGGATCCATAGCTAATAAAGCATTGAGCTTATCCGGATCAGGTTTAATTCCTTTCTTACTTATTATATAACCCAAGAATTTTCCAGACCAGACCCCAAAAACACACTTTTCAGGGTTTAACTTCAAGTTCACATCTTCTAAATTGGAAAACATTTCTTGAAGGTCAGATATGAATGGATCCTCTTCAAAGCTTTTTACCATCATGTCATCTATATAAAATTCCATATTCCTGCCAATTTGACTAGCAAATGCTTTATTTACTAACCTTTGATAGGTGGCCCCAACATTCTTCAATCCGAACAGCATCACTTTATAACAATGAAGACCTTTATCTGTAATAAAAGTGGTGTGATCTTGATCCTTCAGATCTACTTGTATTTGGTTGTACCCCGAAAATGCATCTATGAAGGACAACAGTTTGTTTCCAAAAGTATAGTCTACTAACTGATCTATCCGAGGAACAGGATAAGGATCCTTGGGACATGCCCTATTAAGATCAGTGAAATTGATACACATGCGCCATTTGCCATTTTTTTTTCTTGACCAAAACTGGGTTGGCAATGTATAAAGGGTACTGAGATTCTTTTATGTGGCCCATCTTGGTTAAACAATCAACTTCTTGAACAATCACATCTTCTTTTTCTTTAGAGAAAGACCTTCTTCTTTGTACAACCGGTCCAACATCTGTTCGTAAGGACAACTTATGACAAATTATATCAACTGGCACACTGGTAACATCATCATTACACCAACAAATACATGTAGATTATTCATTAGAAAAAACAACAGCCTGTGTTTAAAACTTGATGCCAACTTGGTGCCAATTTTAATACTTTTTCCCTCAGCTAGGGAATGAATTTCAATCTCTTCGACAAATGTTATGACACTGAGAGCCTCATTGGAATCGTCAATTTTATTTTCATCGGTGGAAGACTCCAATAGTTGCTAATCTTTGTTAATTTTGACTGCCTCTACAGACTTAGAGGCAATAATCATTGCATAACATTTCGTGGTTACCTTCTAACTGCTCCGGACAACACCTACTTGTCCCTCAACATCGTATTTTAAACATTGATGGACCGTAGAGGCCACAACATGCATTCTGGAGAGCCAAGACCTCCTAAATATTGCATTATAAGATGTTGGGCAATCCACCACAACAAACAATATTCTCACCATTTTCTTAGAAGATATTTTACCCAGCAATACTTCTTCTTCCAATTCCCCAATCACATCTGCAGAACTCCATGTGAAGCCTAAGATGGTTATGTTCGAACGTTGTATAACCGAAGGTTTTCTCATCTGTTTATAGCAGCTTAAAAACAAGATGTTTGTCGAACTGCTTGTGTCAATCAGGATTCAACGTATATCATTTCCCCCTATTGATACCCCTATCACCATGATGTCTTCATGAGGCCTTGTAATGTATCTTAGGTAATCCTCATCGAAAACTATGAAAGATGATGAAGTTTGGTATATGTGGGTGGACATTCTTCCATCCAACTCGGTGGTCAAACTGTGGGTATGGTTAAAGATTCAAAATATTTAATCAAACCAGAGACAGTAGGTGTCTTGTCTGGTATTACCCCCACCCAATTCCGACTCAGATCTGGATCAAGGTACTCAAAGTCTATATCAAATATTTCAGTAATTACCATAGCATCTTCATGTCTAGAGGTTCCAAGATTGCTTGAAGGAGTAGTTCGGGGAGTGTTGGCATTGGATTGTGTATAATCCGGTATGTTTTTTTGATATAGACCCCCAAATTACCCCTTTCAATGAGGTTCCGAACCTCTTGCTTCAAAGTTATACAATCATGGGTATAATACCCTATGTCATTATGGTACTTGCAGAAACGAGTAATCTGGTTTTCTCTGGGATACTGCAACGCTGCTGGTTTTCTAAAGTGTACTTTGTTTTTAGTTTTGTCATATATTGTAGCCACACTTTCTCCCAATTCAGCAAACCACTCAGGTTGAACCCATGGTCCCTTTTGTTTATGACATATTGGTTATGGCTCTCGTTGGACTGATTTTCCCTTGATCGGTTAGATCCTTGTCCAGTCTCCTTTGATCTATAACCGGACTAATTAGCAGCTTGAAGTGTTGATGCTGTAGTGGTTGACCCAATCTGGCGAGGCACTCTGGATTTCTTTGTTTCTTCAACATTACTATGTTTTCCAACCTGATTCAACAACCCCCCCTCCCCCCCCAGGTCATAGCCTTCTTCCGAGTCACTGAATCAGCTAAGTTGCCCGGATTCATACCCTGTCTGAGTGAAGCAATCGCAACTTGTTCAAAGCATTCTGCTAGACCATTCTTAGTATTCACAAACTGGTTGATGTACTCTTTAAGAGACTTATTTGGCTCCTGAGCGCAATGAATAATGGTATCTCTATTTCCCTTAAGCTCCTTCCTTTCAATGAATTGTCTCCAAAAGACAACCCTAATTATGTCAAAACAACTTTATAGATCCCTAAGGGAGACTATTATACCACTTGATGGCACTTCATGTAAAGGTTTGGGAGAAGATCCTACATAACAATCTGTCGTCGTGATCGAAGTTCATCATAAAGTTCTTAAACTGCTCCAGATGATTGTCCGGATCTCTGCTCCCGTCGTATTTCTCCATCTTAGAGCTGTCAAACCTCTTGAGAAGATGTCCGGAAAGTATTTTTGTAGATAAAGGTGATTGCCTCCAGTTCTTGTTACGGTTAAAAACAGTATCCTCATTTAAAAATGGAAATTAAAAACTGCCTATACATTCCTTCACTATCCTTAAAGTTATTATCTGTATCCATTTTTTTGCATTTTACAGGACATTCGTACGAAGGAGATCATTGGGCGTGGTACTGAACAAGGATGTCTCTATTATGTTAATGAGGTTCATAAGGGACATGCCATGCTCGCTCACGGAACAACCAAAAAACAACTTTGGTTATGGCACCGACGACTTGGTCATCCTTCTTTTAGCTATCTTAAAAGTTTGTTTCCTAGTCTTTTTTTGAATAATTCCATTCATGAGAAATGTGAAACATGCATTCTTGCAAAAAATCGTAGGGTCTCATTTAATCAAAGTAATACTAGAGTTGATTATGCTTTTTCGCTAATCCATTCTGATGTTTGGGGTCCAGCACCAAATTCCACTAACAATCAAAAATCAGATACTTTGTTTTATTTGTGTATGATTTCTCAAGAATGACTTGGATATACTTCATGAAACATAAATCGGAAGTACAAGAAATATTTGTTTGTTTTTACAAAATGATTTTGACTCAATTTGAGAAAAAAATACAGAATCTTCGTTCTGATAATGGAACAGAGTTTGTCAACCAAACAATGCATAATTATTTTAAAACAAATGGTCTTATCCATGAAACCACTTGTCCAAACACACCTCAACAAAACGGTACTTCAGAACGAAAAAATTGTACTTTACTTGAAAAAACTCATGCTATTATGATTGAATCTAGAGTTCCTCATTCTCTTTGGCCAGCAGCTCTTGCTACAACCACGTATCTTGCAAATCGTCTACCAACGCGATGTCTAGGAAATAAAACTCCATTCCAAGTGTTTGCCACCCAAGTTACAATTCCATCTGTTATGACCTTACCACCTCGTGTCTTTGGTTGTTCGGTGTTTGTTCATATCCCTAAAACTAGTCGAAACAAACTTAATCCGTGTGCTGAAAAGTGTGTATTCGTTGGGTACGGTGTCCATCAAATGGGTTATCGGTGTTACAATCCGGTTACTCGTCGAATCCATGTCACCATGGACTGTGACTTCTTAGAATTCGATTATTTTTTTGACCACCTATCTCGTGCTCAGGGGGAGAAAGTAAGTGAATCACTTTACTGGTTGCTATATAAAAGTAACTTTGAGGATATGCCGATAGAGCCGGTAGATGGCGCCACCGAACACACCTCTTCCAACATAAAGGATACTGACGAGGTAGTTCTTACCACAAATGATTCTCCTGAAGACAATGTCCAACAAGAAACAAATTCTATGGATACTACCAGCGAATCAGCCGAAGAAAGTGTCCATCAAGAGGTAAACAATTTACAATATCATAACTCACAAAATGCTACTGATCATGACATTTCAGGAAGTTCATTTGTTGAAACTCAAACTCTGGTTCTCCCCCAAGAAAAAATAGAGGGGTTTCTCCTGACCGGTATTCACCGGAACACGTTCCTCATGCTTTTACATATCCGGTAAAAACGGACAGGAAAGGAATGACGAAGATTACAAAGGCGTTTTCAGCTACTATTCTCTCTGAACAAATCCCTAAAACAGCTCAAGAAGCTAAGAAGATGACTGAATGGCATGAGGCAGTGAATACCGAAATGGAAGCTCTAAAAAGGAATAGTACATGAGAGAATTGTGTGTTACCACAAGGGAAGAAAGCAGTCGGTTGTAGATGGGTGTTTAATATAAAATATAAATCCGATGGCACCATTGAGCGACACAAGGCAAGATTGGTTGCCAAAGGATATACACAAACATATGGTATAGAGTACTCTGAAACGTTCTCTCCGGTTGCAAAGATTGACACTATCAGAGTTTTACTTTCAATAGTCGCGAATAAAGATTGGCCTCTTCATCAATTTGATGTAAAGAATGCTTTCTTATATGGAGACTTGGAAGAAGGGGTATATATGGAACCCCCACCAGGGTTCTCTGATGGTTTTCAAGAAAATGAGGTATGTAAACTCAAAAAGGCATTATATGGGCTCAAACAGTCTCCTCGTGTTTGGTTTGGGAGATTTACAATGGCAATGAAGCACTATAGCTACAAACAGAGTAATGGGGATCATACCTTGTTTTACAAAAAGATAGGAGAAATAATCACTTGTCTTATAATATATATGTCGACGATATGATTATAACAGGGAATGACGAAGAAGAAATTAGCTCTCTTAGGAAAAAAACTCTTCAAGGAGTTCGAAATGAAAGACCTTGGGGGATTGAAGTATTTCCTAGGAATCAAGGTTCTTAGGTCAAGAGGAGGGATTTATATCTCCCAACGGAAATATATATTGGATTTATTAGCTGAAGTTGGCATGGTGGATTGCAAACCAAATGACACTCCTATGGTTGTGAATCACAAACTAAAGATAATTGAAGTGGCCAGACCATCGAGTAAAGAAAGGTACTAAAGATTGGTGGGAAAATTGATTTACCTGGCTCACACTCGACCCGACATTGTATACGCGGTGGGAGTAGTTAGCAAATTCATGCATCATCCTCAGGAACACCATATGGAGGCAGTAATGAGGATTATTCAATATCTCAAAGGCACACCGGGACAAGGCATAATTTTTAAGAAAAATGGACACCTTGATGTTGAAGTATTCACAGATGCTGATTGGGGAGGGAATCCTAACGACAAGCGATCAACTGCTGGCTACTTTACTCTTCTTGGAGGTAACTTGGTGACTTGGAGGAGTAAGAAACAGAAAGTAGTTTCACTGTCAAGTTCTGAATCAGAATTTAGAGGAATCGTTAAGGGGATTACCGAGATACTTTGGTTAAAGAAAATAATGAAAGAAATCGGATCCCCTCTGAAGTGTCTAACTCAGTTAATGTACGATAATAAAGCTGCGATTAAAATTTCAGAGAACCCGGTACAACACGATAGAACAAAGCACGTTGAAATAGATAGGCACTTCATAAAAGAAAAAGATTGAAGATAGGATAGTCAAACTCCCGTTTGTTAGCTCTGAAGACCAACTGGCAGACATCCTGAAAAAAGCGGTTGCTGCAAGAACATTCGAATCAGTTTTATCCAAGTTGGGTATTGGTGATCCCACTACACAACTTGAGGGGGAGTGTTAGAATATTCGACTAAATTTGGAAAGTTGGATTCAAGGAGTAATAATTGGGGTCAACTATTGACCACTATAATTTGGGATTTCACATAGTGTCCTTAATCTTCTCCCTATAAATGAGTGTATTAAGTTTCCTTGTATAGGCCTCTAAGTTCTCTATATATTGAGAGCCTTATTACCATTGCTAGTGAAACAAGCGCAACTTGTAATGATTTGATTCAATAAAAAACAGTTCAATACAAAAGGGAATTTTCTCTAATAAACACAAAACCCTAACCGCCTCCTGCAGCTATTTCTCTCTTTGTTTTTTAACAACATACATGCAAAAACTTCAAACAACTCTCTATATAGTTTTTTATTCGAAAGAACCATTCGGTGTACTCCCAAAGGCTTTTACTGGGCTCATGATTGCAATAGATGATGCAATTATTGTCACTCCAGATGAACTTATTCCCTATGACTTGCGGTCGAAATACCATTTGTAATATTTCATATTATATATACAACTTGATAATAGCTGGTGAACCATGCGTGATCACTGCCTTAAAATATCATAGTTCAGAAATGATAAAGTAATGTGTCATGTTCCCAAAATTTGAACATCTCGTTTCAAAATTGCTCAAAATGATGGTCGATGTCATTAGTTTCATCATACTTGTCCATCTTGTTTTCATTGGAATTACGTGATAAATCGTCCTGAATAATTTTAGGAGTTATATGTGTTTGATTGCAACGAATCTAAGATATACAAGGTTTGTCAGACCGATGAAATTGATATGTATTTGTGACGGCCGACTAAATCATGACTGGATTAGTAATGGTTATGGTTATTTTTTAGGATAAGTGGCAGGTAGGCTTGTGGATCCAAAAACAATGTCGGATTGATTTGATGCATGGGTTGGATGAGGTTTCGGAATATACACATTTTTTTTCTTTTTTTGAAATAATAAAATTGAAGGCTCGATATTTTGGTCAAATACTTGTTGGTTGATTTAAATATATTATTTTTTAAAATTATTATTTTCAATCTTTTAACACAATAGCGGTTAAAAATATGATAACATTGCTTTTTATTTTAAATTTATAACCTGTTTCAAATTTGATCGGTTTGATGAATACCAAAAGATTCGAATTATTTTATTTACTGAACAAAATATTTATTGTTGTAGTTCATTTTCCCATATGGTTTTCAAATTAGTTATTTTAGAAAATAAATATATCGCGACTTTCATCTGTGAAAATTCTTATATATACTATGGTCCCTACTAGAAATTAACGATATTGTCGGTCAAAGTGTGTTATAGTATAACAAAAAAGTAAGTGGATAAATTATTAGACGAATGTGGATTCTCACATGATTGAAGAAAGGAGTGGCCACCATTTTGACTTTGATCATCAACTCAAGGCATTGTTAGGTAAAGAATTTGACTAATTTATTTCCTAATTTTACTTTTCCGAATTAACTTTTTTACTTTGTGGGTAAATCACTTTTATGTTCTACAACTTCAATTTTAATTGAATGCAAACTTTTCTAGTAAATCGATAGTTTGGCTTTAGGATCTTATGGACCATAAATCATGTGTGTCTATATTAAAAGGTTTTTTTGGTTGTTGCGAAGCAAATTGGATCTTTGTTGATTTTTTCCTTTACGTTACGTGTTCCACTTGAAAGGTTATAGATTACCATTGCACATGCTTCTATGCATATAAGAACAAAATCAATAAACTCGATGTCTAATTAGACGGTAAAGTAACCTTGATTGAACAGATTTAAAATATTTTAAATGATACGATTGAATTAGAAAATATATAGAATGATTCAGTTAGGTGGGACTCGTAGAATTTCTTTTGCAAATAAATATATACATTCACGTTTTCCATACTTTTTAAATATTTGTTTCCAATAAAAATCGGGATGATTCGTACTTGAAAAGTGATTGGGATTATTGGACTAACTAAGGAATGGTATAAAGTTCAAGGGAATGTTGTGTTGTATGATTGAGATGCATGACCTACTTTCTTTAGACTTTTCATTCTCAAATGTAGGAATTAGGTTGTTGCACATTACTAGAAAGGAAAAACCCGTTCGTCTTCGAAAAGTAAACTTTGCCAAACATTAATTTAGAAAAGAGTTACTAATACCAAAAGCGACTATTTTAATATAAAAGGAGATGGAATTATAAAATCTTTTGGGACATGCATAAAATAATACTAACGGTGATGCCAATTTCTACTTTCTAACGTGTAAATAATTAATAGTATTTATTACCGAAAGATATATTGATATTTTTCGATATATTAAGGTCTTCGCACATCACAATGGGATAAGATTGGCTGTGTTTGAATTTCATATTTAATTGATATTATTTTAAAAATAAAAATTGCAAATAAATTTTTGGGAATGAGGCGAATTGTTTTTAGTTTTTAAGTTAACGATTTATTTTGTTTATAGTGATTTTTATGGTTATGGTGATTTTTTGTATTATTATTTGGAACCATTAGGTCATTATCTAAAAAGGTGAAGCTATTTCTACCATCAAATATGTTATTTCTTCCATAATTGAGAAAAGACTCCATGTTGTTATTTCCTCCGTAAATGAAATGACATGTTTACCGTTTTCTTATTTTTAATCATAAACTTCAATTTTTGTAGGTTTTAGCAGCAAACAACTGATTCCGAGATAGTATCTCGGAATCAATTGTTTTGCACACAACAACTGATTCTGAGATTGTATTTAGGATTCAGTTGTTTTGCACAGAACAACTGATTCTGAGATGGTATTTAGGAATCAGTTGTTTTGCATAAAACAACTAATTCTTAGGTGGCATCTCGTAATCAATTGTTTTTCACAGAACAACTAATTCCGAGATACCATCTCGGAGTCAGTTGTTTTCAGAATCAGTTGATTTTGCACAAAACATCTGATTCTGAGGTGGTATCTCGAAATTAGCTATTCTGTACAAAAACACCTGATTCCAAGATACCACCTCGGAATGAGGTGTTTGTCGCTAAAACCTACAGAAATCGGGATTTGTGATTAGAAGGATTTTTAAATACGGATTTTCAAGTTACATGAATATACAACTTAAAAACAAGATTAAATTACATTGTTGGTTGATTGTGTGATGTTTTTTGGTGTTAAATCTTTGGTTTCGGTGTCTTTCTTCTCTGTGAATACTTTTTATCAAATTTAGGGTTTTTTTTTGTTTTTAAGGTTTAATTTTATAAGTTAAAATATATATATATTGGATTCAATTTGGCTAAATCTTTTGTTTGTTGATATAAGTGTTTGAGAATGGTTAGTGGCATAAACTTATAAATTAAAAGATAAATAAGGGTAAAATAGTAAAAGCAAGTGATGAGTGTTTTTTAGAGTTTGTATTAATGGAGGTAATAAAAAAAGTGATGGGAGAAATAGCTTCGCCCTATCTAGAAATCTATTACGGTTGTATGGTCGTTCCCATATAAATAAAATCTTATAGTTATATAATATATAATTATGAAATTTGTAATCTTTTTATTTGTTACTGTGAGTTTTTTATTTCGGTAGACATTATTGTAGGACCATGTTGAATTTTTTGTTTTTTTGTTTTTATTTTGTTTTGTTTATGAGCCATTTGGAATAAACATTACATCTTGATTTCTAAAAAAATTGGTAGCATAACATAGATTGTTGTAATTAAAAGTTACAATAGCGTCTACATCAATAAAATTCAAAATCGAAAGAATTGTTGGAGGATCCAACTTTGCATTATAGAATATTAAGTTGAAATATTCCTTGGTACTACAAAGGATGTGTGTGGAGAATAACAAGTTATCTATAGAGATAGAAAAAAGAGAAGAGATGATCTTTAAAAAAATGCTCTATATTGGATTTTAATGGATGAAAGGGAAAATGTTATTCGCGAGATTTGGGGTAAGAAGACTGGTGCATGTGCACGGAAGAAGGTGATAAAAATTTACTTACAAAATATGACTTGTGAATCGCTTATACTTAAAGAAACGCTTGTATGATTTCATCTTGAAAGAAAGTATGTACACGACGTAACCCTTAATAATTTGAAGTAGATATTAATGGATTTGAAGAATATCAATATCATAATCGATGATGAAGATAAATCCTTATTTGTTTTGAGATCCTTATCAACTTCCTATGAGAATTTTTGATGTAACCGAAAAAGTCCAAACAAAAATCTTTTATATTTTATTTTATTTTATTCAAGTATCTTATGTTATTTAACTCAAGTCTAATTATATTGAGATTTGATTTTATTTTAAAATATTTATTTTATTTCCTTGTATTCTAATTTTGGGTTTTGAGAAGCTCTTATATAAGGCCTCATATACCTTAAGTTATAATTATGTTTTTGGAATAATATAATTTTTATCTCTGAAAATTCCACTCTTTGTTACCCTTAGATTAGGGTTTCATTTGTCATTGATTCTTCTTCTATTTTTTCGCGTCATCAGTTTGATAGCAGAGCCTCAGTTTTTGCTACGGGGCAAGCATATTTCTGAATCATGATTTTATCTGATTTAAGATCTGAAGAAGAGAACATCATTTATGGCCATGAAGATCTCGAAGATCGTTTGGTATGCGGGGACACACTAGGCGTTTCGATAGACGATCGTATTGACCAATTACAGAAGGAGTTTAATGGCTACCAATCATCGGGTCAAGGTAAAACTTGCTTATCAAGATGATGTCTCTCGTTTTGAAGAAGTTTTCAAAACCATTTTTCATCAACTGGACATGGGGATGTTGTCTTCAGGCTATGAAAAGGCTATCGAAACCATTTTTTTCATCAACCGGATGGCTTCAATGTGACTTCGAATAAGGAACACTCGAGAAGAATTTATCTTATTCCGATAAGGTCAACAATTATAATTCTCAGTGTAACAATTGAAAAAAAATAAAATAAAATAATTTTGGATCTTGATGTGATGGTGCTGTGAATTCGAGGACGAATTCTTGTCAACAATGTAGCCTAAAAAGACCAAACAAAAACTTTTTTTATTTTATTTTATTTTATACAAATATCTTATAGTATTTAAATCAAGTCTAATTATATTAAGATTTGTTTTTATTTTATTTTAAAATCAATATTTTAATTAGTGAATCAAATCTGATTGCATTCAGATTATATTTGATTTTTATTTTAACATATTTTTTGTATTTTTTAGAATATTTAATTAGAGTTTTGGATGTCTTATATATAAAGCATCTTATACCCTATTTTACCGTCACACTTTAGTTAATAGAATTTTAGACTATTTATCTGATTCTACTTTACTCTCTAACCTAGGTTTAGGGTTTTGTCGTTGTTTCTTTCTTCGAATCTCCCACCACGCTATCATTTGGTAGTAGAGTCTAAGTTCCTGCTATGAGGCAAACATGTTTCTGAATTTTAATTTCATCCGATTCAAGGTCTAAAAAGAAAGAACAACATCTATGGTCAAGAAGATCTCAAATATCGTTTGGTATGAGGGGACACCAGGCGTTTTGATGACGATCGTATTGACCAGTTACTGGAGAAGTTTAAATTCGCTACCAATCGTCGGATGAAGGTAAAACTTACTTATCGAGATATTATCTGAGACTATGAAGAGGTTTTCGAAACTAATATTTTTCATCAACTGGATATGGGGTGTTATTTTCAGGCTATGAATAGGTTTTCGAAATCAATTTCTGTTTCATCAACTGGATGACTTTGTGACTTCGAATAAGGAACACTCGAGAAGAATATATTTTATTCCAACAAGGTCAATAATTATAATTCTCAGTGTAACAATTGAAAAAATAAATAAAATAAAATAGTTCAGGTTGTTGATGGTGATGGTGTTGTGAATTCGATGACGAATTCTTATCAACCAGGGGAGGATGATGTAGCCCAGAAAGTCCAAACAAAAATATTTTTAATTTTATTTTATTCAAATATTTAAATCAAATCTAAATGTATTAAGATTTGATTTGATTTTATAATTTTTAATTTGTTTCCGTTTATTCTAATTTACGGTTTTGAGCAGCTCTTATATAAAGCCTCATATACCTTAAGTTTTAAATAAGTTTTTGGAATAATATATTTTTTATCTCTGAAAACTTCAGTCTTTGTTACTCTTATATTATGGTTTCATCATGTTACCTTTGAATTAGGGTTTCATCTATCGTTGCTTCTTCTTTTATTTCCATAGCGTGATCAATTTGTATGAGAGACCAGCAATTCCTGCTGCGCAGATACATGAGTCATGTTTCGGGTACCTCTTGATTTGAGGAGTAGAATAGAGAACGACATATTCCAGTATACTTGCACAATTGGAGGAAGAATTTGCAAGTTTGTAATCGATTCAGATAGTTATGAGAATCTGATTTCAAAGGAGGCTCTTCAGAAACTGGCGTTGAAGACTGACGCTCTTCTATACCCATTCATACTGTCAGGTATGATAGAGTACACTGAGGTAACATTTCTAAATATTGTCAAATTGTATTTTCCGTTGGTAATTACAAAGATACAACATGGTGTGACGTAGTTCACATAAACGTTTGTCATCTAGTTTTAGTGCGTCTATGGCGTTTTAAGAGGAATTCTACTTATGATGGTAGAACGAATCAATCAAGTTTTATGAAAGATGGTTGCAAGTTTATATTGGTGTAATCTAAAGTAATGTCTCCATAAATACCACCAGTTAATGAGGTTCATGCTCATACTGCATCAGCTACCAATCTTAGATTTGACGTTCAAACTGTATATGAGCCCATGTTTGACAAGACAGTCTATGATAAACATATTTTTGAAGATGTATCTGGGCCGGTATTTGAGGAGAAACTTGTAGATCGAGATATTGTCTCAGGATTCAGTACACCAGACTACATCGCTTCAAAAGTTCTACTGAAGAAATACTACAAAGTAGCAACTTTTATTATGGAAATGCATCTTCCAGGTATTTTATGTTATCCTAAAATCAAACCTTTGATGTTGTTCTCTGTGGATACATGTTGTCGTGTTGGAAAAATGGAAGATGGTTTTTTGTGTTTGAGATTATGAATAGATTGATAGAAGAAAAAAAATAGTGTTTTAGTGGATAAAAGATTAGGTTTTGTAATAGAACCTGGAGGAGTTTTGGGTGATGGTTGGGGATATAAAAGAAAGAATAAAAAGTTAAAAGTAGAACATTGCAGTGTTTTGAATCTACTGGCATAAATATACTCTGAAGAACTTGAGAAGCCATCTACTATTCAACAAAGAAGAATTGTTCCTTTTTGCAAGGGTCTTGATGTGATACAACAAGCACAGTCTGGAACTGGAAAGACAACAACTTTTTACACGCGCAAGGGTGCTGTTGTGCTTAGTAAATGGGTTGATAAAGCTGACATAGAGCAAGTGGGTTGAATATATCTTGTTACTGCTGATCATAGTAATGTAGGGGACATGATAAAAAGGGACAAAGTTGGGAAACCACTTCTTGACAGGAGCAGCAACATTTAAATTAGCACATCTCACACACTTATGTCAGTACCAGTTGCAATCGGAGGTGAAAACGTCTATTTTTTTGCAGTTCTTTCAATGTTTCAACGTTTTTAATTCGAGGTCGAATTATTCCCAACTGGGAAGAATATGATGTAGCGAAAACTACAGACAGACTCGTTTCTCGCTCGGGTATCAGAACTAGGCGAATTGGTACATAAATTGAAGGTCTCGACGAGCACAACAACTGTCAAAAGCGTGACTACGTCACGAAATTCGGACTTCAAATTCTACTGTTTAGGGTCCGAAAATCCTACTCTATTTTTTTATATTTTATTTTATTTTAAAATCAATATTTTAATTAGTGAATCAAATCTTATTGAATTAAAATTATATTTTGTTTTTATTTTTAATATCTTTATTGTATTTTTTTAGAACATTTTATTAAGGTTTTGGATGTCTCATATATAAAGCATCGTATACCCTATTTTACCGTGAGACTTTGATTAATAGAATTTTAAGATTATTTCTCTTAGTCTCCCTTATTCTCTAATCTAGGTTTAGGGTTTTATAGTTGTTTGTTTCTTCGAATCTTCCGTCACACTATCAGTAAAGTGATGACGCGACGGAAATAGAAGAAAAATCAACGATAGATGAAATCCTAATCTAAGGGTAACATGATGAAACCCTAATCTAAGGGTAACAAAGACTGAAATTTTCAGAGATAAAAAAATATATTATTCCAAAAACTTAATTATAACTTAAGGTATATGAGGACTTATATAACAGATTCTCAAAACCTCAAATTAGAATAGAAGAAAATAAAATAAATATTTTAAAATAAAATAAAATCAAATCTTAATATAATTAGACTTGAATTAAATAACATAAGATATTTGAATAAAATAAAAAAAGGTTTTTGTTTGAACTTTTTGGGCTACATCAATTTTGTTGATACCATCATGTATGATAAGGACACGATGTCTCTACAAGATATCAAAGGGGATTTGAAATCAAATGAGTTGAAGAAACTACAACCAAACAATCAGGAAGAAGGGAAAGATCTTATCGTTGAGTATTTGCTATGTTATGAAGAGAGTCTGATTATGATTAACCATAAATATCATGATTTTATTATGGCCAGAAGCATCTATGAATAACAACATGCGACTTCCTTAGATAACATCTATTAGCTAGTCTATACAAACGAACATGGATGGATCCTTTAGTCATGCTTTGCTGAGATCAATAAATTCAATTCACTTTTATACTTTTTTTTATTAAGATTGGATATAACGTTTATTGGTCATGACCTACTTTACTAAGCCAATATATTTAGGTTATAATTAATTCGTTTTTTTCTTGGGAGAATAAATAAAGTTTTTTTAAAATTTATTGGTGGTGCATCAACCGAGAGAGCACATCAGTGACGTCTTGTACATGCCATGCAAAAATATCCAAAATTTTAAACTGAAATGACAAAATGTTGGTTCACATGTTACCTTGTAAGTCTTTATCGATGCAATAAACTTTATATGTTTCTAACATCATATTTTTTATGTTCTCCTAAAGTTCTACCAATTAAGGGCCTCACACGGTCAGCTATATCAACCATGTCTATCATCGCCAGTACTTTGAGGGATTCACGTGGCTCGATTATATTTTTAATTTGGAGATATTCAGCCTAAACCACTTCATATGGATATATCATGCATATTTTGGTTTGACACAATAGTTACAATTCCTAAATGCTATAAATTTCCCATCATCAATTCAGGTTTTTAAAACTAATTTTTAATGCTCGTGTTATGTTTATGCTAAAATTGACTGAGAACAAAAGTACTACCAAAGACTATAAGTGGTTATAAATAGACAACCGAAGACTTGTAGAACATAAACTATTTGAATCTCTTGATGACACAAGTTGGATAAAGTTTAAGTGCAAAGACATTTACTGGAACTTAAGGTAGATCTTTAATGAAGGTAATCAAAAGGTTTATAATGAAATCAAAGGTGCATATTGATCATCTATGAAGTCGAATGTGCAAAACATGTTTGTCGAAAGACATCTGAATATA
This sequence comes from Limnanthes douglasii subsp. nivea, assembly GCA_036936605.1. Taxonomy (NCBI): domain Eukaryota; kingdom Viridiplantae; phylum Streptophyta; class Magnoliopsida; order Brassicales; family Limnanthaceae; genus Limnanthes; species Limnanthes douglasii. The sequence goes on along the minus strand of JAUPFV010000003.1, from coordinate 79,306,359 downwards.
CCTATTTACTTCTTGAAGAGTCTGAGTCACCAAAGGTCTAAATGGATGGTAAATATCATTCATTGATCAAATATTTCATGATCTAAGTGTGCTTATTTTGTGGCAGGGTAAGAAAATGAGTTGTCACTACCTATCATACAAATGTTAGTATTGTCATTTGTCTTTTATGCTGGTTTGCTTGACCAAATGAGAAAATGGGTTATCATGCGATGTTGTGAGCATAAATAATATTATGTACATATTTTATCTTCTATAAATAGGGAAATAATGGTATGAATCCACTCGCATACTGTGCGAGAGAAACCTGAAAGATTTTGGATAGTTGAGGTAGAAGATAAACACTAGGAGATACTTTGAAATCCATAACTCTTTTTTTAAGTAGTGAGTACTTTGTAACAAAATATGAATGTTTAAATATTTACTGTTGGAGAGAGTTTTCTTGTAACCATTTATTTATATATTATATATCTGTTACTCGTAGATGTAAGATTTATTCATGATCTGAACCATGTTAAATATGGATTATGTGTGATTGGTTTAACATTCTCGTTCTATACCTTATTTTTTGGGGGGTTCATAACTAATCTTTGAGTACGATATGAAGCTAGGGCCTCTCATAGTACTTGTTGTAGGGTATATTTTATAAAAAATAGGTTTTGACTGAGAAAGTAGTTAAGATTTGGTTATTATTGTCTGTAGTTTTATTTTGTTGAAGCTTGGTATTATTTATTATTTTCAAAATGGGTTGCTCTTGTATTAGAAGTTTCCCGAACAAGTTGTGCATCCATTTCTATAAAGAACTCTATGTCAATTCAATTGTATCTCAAGAAACAATTTTATACTTATCAATGGATGATAACAAATAGATCAAAAGAAACCTAGATGATTTCAATAGAATCAATATTTATTTGAATACAGTTGCCCTTAAAGTAGAGACAAAATATAAATCCATAATCTTATTGAGTTATCTTCAGATGTGTACGAGCATTTTATTGACTTAATTATCTACAGAAAGGGGAGCTTACAGTGGTCAAGGTAAAAAGTTCCTTGAGCTTGGAGGATCTTAAAATTAAGAATCTGAAGGTCTAGGACTAAGTGTAAGGGGCCGACAAGGAATGAGAGGTTTAAACAAGAAAAAGGGAAATTATTGATACATATCTAAGGTATTTGCAATGGTTTTTTAAAGTGAAAGGTTGGTTGTGCAAGAAAAAAAGTCATATCAATAGGAACTTCCAAGAGAGAAGAAATGAAATAATTATTTGAAGACCAAAACAAAATGTTGCTATAGTTTTGGATGGTTATGAAACGTTGGTAAATTAATTCATTATACTTGCAGATACAGTAGCAAGTGGGTGTTGGATTTGAGTGCTTTATTTTATATGATTTCCGATCAATATTGGTTGGAAAACCTACCATTTTTAATGGTACAAATATCATCCTCGGGAATAATAAATCATACATTTTCCAAGAAATGTAAATTATGCGACTTAAGTTTTCTAAAAAAAACTCGAGAGAATGATAACAAAAACGAGGTACATGTCCAAAATTAAACAAAACCTTACTTTTATTAGAATGTTAGACATGGAAGTGTTTACTTATAAGGATGGATACGACAAACTTAGGATCTTTAAGGCTCACTTTTTTATGAAAGCCTATAAGACCAATGGTGTATTAATTATTGAAGGGTATATAATGGTAGGGGGTGTGTCTAGTGTAGATAATGATCCAACCAAGTTGTAAAAATATAAGGTTTGGGCATGTAAGTGAGAAGATCCTTGTTGAGCTTAGAAAACAAAGGTTTTTGGATGGTAGCATAGTTTAGAAGTTGATCTTTTATGAAAGATGTGTCATAGGTAAACGCAAGGGGTGAAGTTTCTTTCTAATGACCATATGAACATTGATATGCTTGAGTATGTTCATTGGGATCTTTAATATCCGATATAAAAATCTATTAGAGGTGGTGTAAGGTACTTTATGTCCTTCATTGAATGATTATTCCAGAAATGTATGGTTTATACTTTTGAAGACCAAGGATAAAGCATTTCTTTTTATGAATTAGAATATATAGGTAGAAAATTAAACCGGAAATATGCTGAAGAAGTTACAGACTGACAATAGCTTCGAATATGTAAATAAAGAATTCATTAGCTACCATATGAAACATGGAGTTTCTAGACACCAAACTGTAAGAAAAATCCAATATAATGAGTTTGCTCAAATAATGAACTGAACCTTGTTGAAAATGGTTAGGTGTATGCTTCAAAAAAATGGAATAAGTTGAAGATTCTAGGGAGAACCGTGACTATAATTGTGTATATCACCAACATGAGTCCATATATGGAACTCGAGTTTCATTGTCATGAAGGCACCTGAATTGGAAAGAAACTTCAGTTAGAATATTTGACAATGTTTAAATATGTTTCATACACACATGTGAAGCAAGACAAGTTCCAACAGAGAGTACTAAAATGATCATTCATCGACTATCCGGGAGGAGTAAAAATTTATAAGTTATGGTTCCTTGAACCTAGACGTCAAAAAGTTGTGATAATCAAAGACGTGGTTTTCAATAAGGAGTACATATCATCGAAGAATGAAGTATAGACCAAACTTAGTACTACCGAGCAGATATCTGAAATTGGTGATAAGTCTGATCTAAAAAATGATGTCAGAGATGCTTCTGCGGAAGATGAGTTTGAACCTGGTCTAGCTTCGTCCCATGTAGATAAAGTTCACTCATTGCATGAGCTCGAAGATAACCGAGGTTCTGGTGTTCTAGAATCTTTGGATGATCTTACTAGAGAGTAATATAAGCTTGACAGTTACTAATTGGTGAGAGACAGAGCACATAAACCAAATAAATTTCCACATCAATATGGTTATGTTGATGTTATTGGTTATATTTCATCGATTGAAATATAGGGATATGTTTTTGAAATTGAAAGATATCGATGTTATTAAGAGAAATGATAAAGAGAAGGAGTCGAGGGACATGAGAGAAAAACTAAAATCTCCGAAGAAGATGAGCATATGGGTTTTGTAAAGCAACTAAATGGTCTAAATCTTTTTTCCGGTAAATGGATATTCAAAAGGAAGCAAGGTATTCTTGGATTTGAGTTATCCAGATACAAAGGTAAGGTGGTGGCTAAGGACTTCACGCAAAAAAAAAGTGTTGATTTCAATGAGATTTTCTCATTGGTTGTGAAATAAACCTCAATAAGGTCATTGATTCTATTGCTTCTAGACTTGATCTAGAGTTAGATAAAATATATGTTATTACTATCTTCATTTATGGATAATTGGAAGAGGCAATTACATGTCTCAGTCGAAAACGTTTGAAAAAGAAAATGATGTAGATGTGTATTGGTTGAAGAGATCTCTATATGAGCTGGAAAATTCGTTGATGCAGTAGAATAAAAGATTTTATTCTTTTGTGAAGTCAATCAAGTATGTCGAAGTTGTTATGATAACTGTGTCTATTATAATGGGGAAACATACATGGATAGACAAATCTTGTGGCTATTGTGTGTGGATGATATCTTAATAGATGGAAAAGACAGGAATATTATTGAAACTATAAAAACTAAACTGAAGAGAATATTTGAGATAAATGATATGAGAGAGGCTTGGAGGATACTTGGTATTGAGATCAAGATAAACATTTGGAATGTGTATTTTTTATCTCAACAAGAATACATACATAATATTCTTTAAAATTTGGAAGGTCTTAAACCAAAGAGGTTGGAATTTCCATTAGTGCTCGTTTTAAACTTAGTACCACTCAGACACCAACCCAATTAACAGATAGAAGTTCATGCAAACGATACCTTATGTCAATATTATTGGTAACATCTTGTATTATTTAATATACACAAAACATGGTTATTCCTACTATATTAGTATTTTGAGTATATTTATTTCAAATCTGGTAAAAATTTTATTGGTTAGCACTTAAGTTTCTCATAAGACACTTTGAGCGTTCTGATAAAGTTTGGTTGTGTTATAATCAGAAACATACGAGTGATATAATGCTGAGAGGATATATAGACTATGATTATGTATGCTGCATTGATACAAAAAATTCAACTTCGGGTTATCTATTTCTTATGCTTAAAGGTGTAGTTAGTTGGAAGTTTTATATATAAAATATCATTATTTTGTCATCTATGTAAGCCGAATATATGGCTGTTATAGAATCAATGTAAAAATTTATATGGTTGAAGAAATTGTAAAGCAAGATCACGAGTATAAAGTAATATGTGATAATATTAATGCTCTTCCTTTAATGAAGAATCTGAAGTTCTGTAAGATAACTAAGCTCGTAGATATCAAGTTGCAGTTCATAAGAGACGTGATGAAGAAAAAGAAAGAGAAAGTGGGAAATATTGAAAGTAGAAAAATCCCTCGGATGCTCTGATCAAGGTATTATCAGTTTCAAAGTTCACTAACTGCATGAAACTTGTGCAAGTCTTGGATGCATGTGAAATGGTCTCTACAGAGTGTTTGAATAGTGGGTTTAACGAATACCAAAGTTAATATAAGCGTACGTGTAGAACTTTTAGATTTAAGTGGCTGGAGATGGAAAATCGAAGATTTTTAAAGCATAAACTGTTTGAAATTTTATGATGGCAGGAGTTGAGATAAAGCTTAGGTGAAAATAAATTTGCTAAAACCTTAAGGAGATCTCTACAAAGGCAATAGAAATGCTTATATTGAAGCCAAAAGTACAAACTAATAATCTGTGAAGCTGAATATGTTGAACATGTTTACCGAATGACTTATGAAGATATTTATGTTCTTCTAGAAGAAGCCAAGTCACTGAGGGTTTTAATTGATGTGAAATCTTAGTTATTGTTCATAGATTCGTTTGGCTCTTGTTAAGACAATGATGAGCCAGTACATGTCATACGGATGTCAGCGTTGCTGCTTATCCTTTTGTGCTGGTTTACGTAGCCAAATAAGAAAAAAACATTGTGAGGAACTATTGTAAGCATATGTAATATTATGCACCTCTTTTATGCTCTATAAATATTGAATTGATGTTATGAAATCACTCGCACGTGCAAGAGAAACACTTAAGATTTGAGAGAGAAAATTGAAAGATTTTAGATAGTTGAGGTAGAAGATAAAAACTTGAAGATACTGTGAGATTTATAGTTCATTTTGCAAGTTGTGAGTGTTTTATAAAACAACATGATTGGTTGAGTGTTTAGTGTTTGAGAGAGTCTTCTTGTAACCTTGTATATCTATAATTTGTGTATGTTTCTCGTGGAAGTATGATTTCTTCATGATTCAAAGCACGTTAAATTTATGTTGCGTGTGCGTATATTAATATTATTATTCTATTTTTTGCTTTGTTGTTTTGAGGTTAATAACTAAGCTTTGAGTACGAGTCAAAGTTATGTAGCTTTCTAACTTCTTGTTGTAGGTTTTAATTGAGAAAACGACTGAGTTTTAGCTAAAGTTGTTTGTAGTTTAGTTGTAGTTATAGCTTAATATTGTTGATTATTTCGATGTGGATTGCTTTTGTATAATTAGTTTCCCTAACAGCTCGATAGTCCTGCTTTAGATTCTCAGATTATCGTTACACTTACAAAATTTATTCAGATTACGATGATATTTGGGAGTAAATATATATTGCAAGAACAAACCAAGTTTTAGCCTTAGTAAAGATACCACTAAGGTTTAAATATAACAACTTATATCATATTTTGTTACTTGGCTCTATCTTTTGATTGTTATTTGTTATCTTTGTTTATTTCCCAAATTTTATTATTTAGAATTTATTAGAGTGTGTTTATATTTTTATATGTCTGGAATGAAGTCATAGTTAATGGTTCGTTAATATTAGTTGCAATATGGTAAGAAGAATATAGTAAGTCGCATACAAATTGTCTCACTTGATTTTCAATTCTATCCGAAGATAAATATATCACTCAAGGCCATGTTCTTCCTCTTTATAATATCCTATGTTAAGAGCCCCAATATAATTCCATGTCTGCATGCAACGACTTCAAGACAGTTCTCTAGATTGTTCTTTGTTCGGAAAAAATATTTGGTGTAGTTCTTGAAGCTTTTATTAGGATTTTACTTGCATAAATGATGTAGTTACTATAAATCAAGATGAATTTTCAGCATATGAACTCGTCATAAAAGGTCGTTTGTGATATTTCAAAATTATATATACAACTCAACGGTATCTGGTTGAACTATATGAGGGAACGATCTTTAAATGCCATAAAACAATATGATATAGTGGTCGATCATCACCCAAAATTTGAACCTCTCATTTTGGAGCTACTCGATATGATCCTCGGCGTCCACCAATCTCATCACACTCATTTTAAGAGATAACAAGGACAACGCGAGGTTGTATTTCGGTTCATTAGCAAAATATTTATAATAGGCAAGGTTTGTCGGACCGGTGAAGTTATGAGTCATTTGTGAGGGTGATAAAAAACATGTCTGGATTACATGTGGTTAAGGATAATTTTGTTGGATAGGTGATGGGTAGGTTTGTTGACCCAAAAGTGTCGTTGGAACTAATATGTTAGGGGTTCGATTTTGACCATCGTGTTAATCAATTGAGAATTCTAGTGGTTTGACTTAGTGCGTCTGGTTGGACGAGGCTTTGCATTGTATGCTCATTCTTTTTTCTTCCTGTAATAATGAGACGAGTGGGCTCAAATTTCCTTAACCATATTAGGGGCGATCATGACGTGAATGACGCCTTCTAGATATGTCATTGATTCACAATTAGATAACTTTTTAAAACTCTATTGTTTTTGAATTTTTGAGACAAAATCAACATGTATGCTCACGTTCGGAGAAACCTAATAGCGGTGTTGAATCATAGAGGTCTCCCGTCACAATTATTTAGGTTACTGGAACGTGGATGACATAAAGCGATCTTTGTTGGCATTTCAGTCGTAATTTTGTCACCATAAAATGAATTGTCATGAGTTTATCTAACATAGTAGGTCATCTAGTAGTTTTTTCCTGTTGATGGTAGGTAAAATAAAACCTATTGCTACCATAATTGAGACTTTTACCGTCGAAGAGCAAACATGAGTTTGAAAAAAATGTTTTGATTTAATTTCTTTTTTAATAGCGAAATTTTATGGAAATTTTAGTCTTGTATGGTATCAATTGTATCTGATTCAAAAGTAAAATAAGCAAATAAAAATAGTTATCGAACATAAAAAGCTTATAATAATAAAAAATAAACTCATAACATAATAGCATAAATAAAATTAAATGATCAAAACTAAATCAAGAAATACTCGAAATTAATATATATATATATATATATATATATATATATATATATATATATATATATATAATTTATATTTATAAATGTTCTCTTTCAATTTTATAAACATCAGACTTAATTAATGATGCATATATTATTTATTATTTTATAAAAAGTAGTTTTTTATTCTTTTATGTTTATTCAATTTTATATTAAATAGATTTTTATAAATAACAAATTATATTTTAATCTGTATGTTTGTTTTATCAAAATTCTTTTAATTACAAATTTACAAGAAATATGTTTGATTATAAAATTAAACATGGAGACTATATTCGCTTTTGATTATACATCTAAAAAAAGAAAAAAGTACCGGTAAATACCTTCTCAACTATGTTATTACCCGGCGGTACCCGTTTTTTGGATAGTGTAATTTGGTATCTCGAACTGAAATTTGGACAAAAATACCCCCGATCAAATATAGGCGCGCTGGTAAAAAAAAACTGGTACAATTCTCAAGATGCGAATTGCTTGCAAATTCTCAAGATGCGAATTGCTTGCAAATTCTCAAGATGCGAATTGCTTGCAATTTCTGAACGATTCTCATGATAAGATGTGAATTGCTTGCAATTTCTGAACGATTCTCATGATAAGATGCGAATTGCTTGCAATTTCTGAACGATTCTCATGATAAGATGTGAATTGCTTGCAAAATTCTGAACGATTCTCATGATAAGATGCGAATTGCTTGCAACTCTCAAGATTTCTGAATGATTAAAAAAAAACTGGTACAATTCTCAAGATGTGAATTGCTTGCAAATTCTCAGGATGCGAATTGCTTGCAAATTCTGAACGATTCTCAGGATAAGATGCGAATTGCTTGCAATTTCTGAACGATTCTCATGATAAGATGCGAATTGCTTGCAATTTCTGAACGATTCTCATGATAAGATGCGAATTGCTTGCAAATTTCTGAATGATTCTCATGATAAGATGCGAATTGCTTGCAACTCTCAGAATTTCTGAACGAAAAAAAAAAATTGGTATGAAAAAAAAACTTGTACAATTCTCAAGATGCGAATTGGTTGTAATTTCCGAACGATTCTTGCAACTGGTGAAATTTTATTTTTTTAAAAAATCAAAAAATATCATCAATGGATCTAGTTTTGTTCATTTTTAAAAAACAAAAGTGATGGTACTTTCATTTATTTTTTTCGAGCTCCGGTTCGAAAGATACGGATCTTTTAAAAATAAAATTAAAAAAAAAGTAGGAAAGAGAAGGAAAGAGAAATTTTGGTTACGTGTTCATGAATGGTGAGGGTAGTCAGGGTATTAAAATAAAGTTAGGTACTATGTGACAATTAGGTAGTTGAGTTGGGTATTAAGTGACAATTGATCAAACCTTGAGTATTAGATGACAATAAAATAGTTGAGTTACCTTTGGTACAATTTCCCTAAAAAAAATGGAATATAAAGGAACCTTTAAATTTTAAAAACAACGATAATTTTTTCCATGCTTCAGGTTAAATATTTTCTAAACGATATACTTTATTAATCATGATATTTATTTGGCGTAATTTATTTTTTTTATTGTTCTCAAATATATTATTTAAAAAAAAGAACGTCACTTCCATTCGTGAAAATTCTATCATATATACTATTGTCGCTACGAGAAATTAACAATGTTGTGTGGGTCACAGTGTATTATATTATATATTACAAAAACTAAGTGGATAAATTATTCTAAGAATGTGAATTCTCCGATGCTATAATAGTAGCGTATTACAATGATTGAAGAAAGGGGTGGCCACCACTCTGACTTTAAACATCAAGACAACACAAGCCATTGTATTGTAGACTTTTAGTAGTATTAGGTGTATATAATTTGACTAATTTCTTTTCCAATTTTACTTACTTAATTTTTTGGCTTTTCGGTAAATTAATTTTTATTTAACCCAAATTTAATTTTAATTGAATGCGGGATTAATTAATAAAATAATAGTTTGAAATGTATATGTATAAAAGAAACTCTAATATATGTTTATAAGTTTTTTTTTTGTTGAAGTAGGATTTTATTAATTATAATTCATATGCCTTTATAATTAAATCCTAATTGTTGTTGTTCAGCAAATTAGATCCTACTTGTTGAATCTTTCTTCATTCAAAAGATTATAAATTTGATTACAAATGCTGACTTGCACATAAAATAAAATTGGGAGAGTTCAAACGTTTAGTCGGACGGTAAGCTAACCATTATTGAACAAATTTAAAATGTATTAAAATAATATAACAACACTGAAGTTGGAAAATAAATAAAATAATTTGGTTCGGTGGACTTTTAATAATCTTTTGGGATAAAAGTTATATTTTGTTAAAATTTTGTTGGAAATTTTATAGTTTAATTTTATCAAAACATTGTTAAAGTTTTTTTTCAAAATTTTATGAAAAACATTATATAAATTTTTTTTTTGTTTTTTATCCTATAAATACTACCGTGGATTTTGATTCGTTTCTTTAGATTATTAGATATTTAAGTTTTAGTTTTATTTATATTACAAATTTAATTTTGGTATAGTTTAATTTGTTTTGTTGGTATTTGATTAGTTGTATAGTATATAGTTGATGCTTTTATATATATATATATATATATTGAAGGTTTTGTTTTTGAATTTGAGATATAATTGAGAGAGTTAGGTTCTCGATTTCGGATTGGTATGTGGTGAACGATTTTGTTTACAATCCAATAATTTGTAGATGTTCGTTGTTTGATCCTAGAAATTCTTGTTTATGTAGTCGTGAGCGAGAATGTTCAACATTCTTTATCAAATTATAGATGTTACAAACAAATAAAATGACTCCATAATTCAACACCTTATGCTAAAGTAATTGCAATTTAAGATAAAGTAATTACAAATTCGATTATAACAAATACCGCATATTAGGTTCATGAACTCGTTTCATTAGTTATACTATACAAATTTAATAATTTTACTTTTATTGAATAAATCAATAATTGTTATATTTGCTACCTCTACCTATATGTTTTCTTGAACATAGTAAGGGGTCAAAAATTGCGATTCAGTCTCATATTCTTTGCAGAACGTCTTCATTATTTCATTCTAAAACTGAGGTCCATTACTTAGTCATTAATATATTTGGAACCCCATACCTCGACAAAAGCTAACTCTGTAAAAAAATCACAAATGCCATGCACCATTATCTTTGACAATGCCTTTGTCAAAGATAATGGTGCATGGCATTTGTGATTTTTTTACAGAATTAGCTTTTGTCGAGGTATGGGGTCTCTATATCCACAATGTTCCAAAAAAGCACTCTCGTGTAAATCCCTAAGAGTAAATAATGCACATTCCTTATTTGAACATCGTAAACACTGGTCTTTTAAAACTTTTTCTATAAAAAATATCAAGAACCATGGATTTAACTGTTCAAATTCTCAATGCTTTGGCCTTAAATTTATCCTATGGAACTATTTGATCCATCTAAAACAATGTATATTCTTTCCTCCAATCATTAAACACTTCAGTATTTAATACCTCAATATCTTGATTTATTTTTTAGACGAGCGGATTATCCCCCAAAACTACTATATTTGCCAACGAATCCGCACCCGAATTCGTACTCAACCCTTTTTTAAAAAATTCCACTTTTTTAACACATCCAAATATTTTCTCATACTTTTCTGTTTTGCTTTATACGTACTAACAACTTGACTTATTACTAACTTTGATTCTGATATTACCCGAATAATCTTCGCTCCACAAATATGAGCTAATTTCAATAAATAATTTCATACTCACCTACATAATTGGTAACTTCAAACTGAAATTTTATTGACTGCTTAATTTCCTCACCACATCGTGCTATGAAGATTACCCATACTCCACCTCCATCAATTCTAGAAGCTACGTCTACTTTAACTATCAATTCCAAATCATTTGCTAAATCTAACTGTGTATTTTCATCATCATTCATCATCTCATCACTTAATTCACTTTCTTGTTGCTACCACTAAAAACAATACTGGTTTTTCCAAATTTAAATACATGCTTAAGCATCAATTAACCTTTTACGCACATAGTAAATCAGACGTTGTACATTATTGACTTTCCTAGACTAAGATAAAACTTACAACATGATTAGACATTAAGAGATAAATATATAAAGAATCACCTCGCACCTGAGCTGAAATGATCTCTGTTGAAGTAAAAATACTACTTTAATATGTGAAACGCGTTCTTACACTCTTCACTCCAACTAAATCGTTTAAGTTTGAATGAATCTTGTTAGAAGCTTTAAAAATAAATCGTGATAGTGCTACTAAACGTCGTATCAACTTTTGAACTTTTTTATGGGTTTTGGAGGCTACATATCTAACAGTTCTCTAAGTTTCTTTTGATCATCTTCAACTTTATTTTTACAAGATATATATCCCACAAATTTCCCCTTTCAACCTCTAAAAGAGAATTTTAGAGGATTTAATTTGAGGTTAAATTTTCTAAAATTCTCAAATATCTCTGACAAAATTTCATTTTTTTAATTCCCAATATTACTTTTCACGATCATGTCATCAAAGTATGCTTTCATCTTATTTCGTAACTATTTCTCAAATATTCGATTGATAATACTTTGATAAGTTGACCTCATGTTTCATAAACAAAAATGCATTACCTTATAGCAATATAAACCTCTTTCTGTCTGGAAAGAAGTATACTTTTCATCATTTGGATACATTGGAATGTGGATGTAACTTGAATACGCATCCATAAATGATAAAAAAAATTATGACCCGTAGCTGGATAAATTAATTTTTCAATACGAGGCAAATGAAATGCATATTTATGACACATTTTATTAAGGTTTCTAAATACCACACACTTCATTCATGTAAATTTTTCTTCTTAACCAAAACCAATTTACCAATCTATGTCGCATACTTTGATTTTCATAAATATCACGGTCTTAGTAATTTTTTTACTTTCTTGACGATGGCATCTGAATTTTCTTAAGAAAAAAGTCTTCTATTTTAAATGAATTAGTCTCAACATTTTATCAATTGTCAATCCATGAATGATAATCGACGAATTTACCCCAGTAAAATGATCAACCTTCTAAGTAAAAACATCCGCATTACTTTCTAATAATTCCAAAAGCACTCTATTATGATCTTAACCACTCGTCGACTCGATAATTCATATTTAATTACTTTATATAAAGGCTCATCATATTGCACGTTCTTTTTAGGATCGTTAACCATTTTCTCAAATTTACTACATTCCCTTTCGTTGACAATCTTTTAATTGTTATGGGCCAATTTTGAAGAAGTTCTTTGAGTTATCGTGTCATCGCCATTGGTAAGAAAGAAACTAAACAACTTTGAAATGAAAAGAATTCCCACAAACTGTGCTAGATTTTATAAGAGAATTCCTCTTCAAATTAATAGCCAAGATAAGAAATTCAAATCGAGAAAGAAAGGAAAATATATTCGATATATTTTCCATATTAAGTGTGTGGTCAGTCTTCAAATGCAGACCTTGGTTTCTTTTTATAGAGTTTACATAAAATATTTGACCAATCATTAAATTATAAGCGTTCTCAATCACTAATTTACACATATCATTCAATTATAAAATTCTAACAAACTTTCTTGATAATCTCTTATATGATGACACGTGTAAATTTGATTATAACCGTCTTGCAAACTTTCTATAACCCTCGTCATAATTCTTCATTTAACCCTCGTCATAATTTTTCATATAAATCTATTCATAACTCTTCATATAATCCTCGTCATAATTCTTCATATAATCCTCGTCAAAAATCTTCATTCGACCCTCGTCATAATTCTTCATTCGAACATTGTCATAGTCTTCTTCATATAACCATTATCTTGTACTCCACTTTTTGACCTTCGTCTTGCTCTACTTACTACCCTCATTTTAATCCTTATAATAGTTATGATCTTGTCTACTCCTTGCATCTTATTTATTATTTAGCCTTTCTTACCTCGTCTTTATAAATTATATATTATGCACATGATATAGCCTTACCAAGTGTAATAATCACTGTTTTTTAATATATTGTATCTAACAAGTACTTGAGTACAGCATGATCTATATGAATGATTACTCTAGTACCTAAAAAGTAAGATATAAATAAATCTTAATGCAAAAACAAATACAAGGAATTCTTTTTCAGTAGTCAAAAATTTTAATTGAGCATTTGTGAGTGTTTGGCTAGCATAGTAAATAATATGAAAAATTATTTTAAGATGTCCAAGGACAAGTTCAATCGCATAATTACTAGCATCATACATCAATTTAAATGACAAATTAATATGTAAACTATATATGGTATACTTAAGAGATGGTTAGCAAAAATTAGGGGTTTCGAGGTCAAGTTCGAATCACGCACTGCTATCAATAGTTAGATTATAAAGTTTTACTTCACCTTTTCCAAACATATAATATACTTAAAATATGGTTAGTAAACAAATTGTGGATCTAATAGTTAGATTATATCGTATCAGGAAAACTAACCTCTATTTTGGAGACACATTGAATCAATCTATCACGTTTTTCTTTACCTCTTCCAATAATGAGGATGAATAGAAGACGTCTATAGCAGGCTCGCGACTCTCTAATATCATTCATGTCTGGTGGGTGAAGATCTTAACTAACTCGTATCTCATGATCATTCTTTAATCCAATCCAAAGAAAAAAATGACAACCTCATCCAATATATGAATGAGCTCAATCATATGAAAATGATGATTGAATAGTCATGTATAAACATGTATCAGACATTGAGAAGACGGTAGTATACGTGCTTGTTTCCTCGAGTTGTGTTGATTTAGTATCGTGGGTGATCCTACAAAATAAGCCAACAATAATATAACGTGACAGATATCTTATACAACCATATTGAAGAAGGAATAGATTGGCGATCTGTTATATGAGCTTACCTAATTGAAGAGGTCCTACCAAATGATTGAGTTGAATTTTAAAACATTAAAATTATTTAGGTAAGCTATGTATGGTTGGTAACGAAATTATACTGTTCAAGACTTACCATACCCTTCTCTTCACCTTTTCACCCGCAGGAAATAAAACAAGTAAACGTGAAAATATAACCATCTTGGAAAACATATGACATATCTTGAAGGTGCGACTGACAAATGACCATATTTTTTTTAAGAAGTTGTATGGATATGTGAACCTCTTAACATAACACCACATATAAAGTTCCTTTCGCTTTGGTACATTGAATGTAACTTTTACTCCCATCATATATAATATTACTTTTGTTTAAAATATCAAATTATGATGAAAATAAAATTGAGGATTGTAAGTCGTAAATTGACTTAATTAAAGAAAAATGGATAAAATGTCACCTATAGATTAAACACTACAAAACACAAATAAGAAAAATGTATGATTCTAAACTCAACGTTTGCAACTTCGAGATAGATGATCAAACACTTATGCGTGTGTTACTTTATACAAAAGATGCGAACCTTGGAGAACTATGTATGAAACGAGAAAGACTCTACACTATATCAGAAAAAGTCAAGTCATAAACCTAAATATTATTTAATAAAGAGGTTCGATCACTTCTTCATCGATAAAACATAGAGCAATTAAAGTTATAATTGAGTTTTATTATTTCTTATCCTCATTGCACGAGAAGAGTTTACTTAGATAGGTGTCGTTAATAAAAACTATTTTACCATTAATATTTATACTTGGATAATCAGTTTTGAAAAAATATATCCTAAACTTGTACTGAGCCAACGGGATCCTATATTTACCTTATACCTTCAGAATTTATCACTTCGTTGGGAGGGACTCCGGGGTCTACAAATAGCACTTCTACTCGTTGTGGTGTACAAGCATGTAAAAATAAACATAACAAGTCCAACTAAAGGTTTTATCACATTATGCAATAATTTATGCTTACATCATATTATGCATCTAAATTTGGCCACATCATGCAATAATTTGTTTATTTCAAATGTCAAGTAAAGATAGGGATGATAAGTCAATCACTTGAACCTTTACGGTTGACATAACTTAAAGTGTCTATTTATTAAACGCTTCAAAAAATGTATTCGTCCAAAATAGTTTTTACTTTATACTATTAATTGCATCATACACTATGAAACTTATTTTGCACTACATAAAATCATGAAGAACTAATTACCAAACCCAAATTATCCTCACATCATCTGTGATAAATTATTAGTTTAGATTTATGATTACCTGCGTTAAGTGTAGTAATGCTAACGCATAAGCAGATTCTAAATAGAATTAAATAATACAAGCATAATTTTATAAATAAAAATAAAATACTATATTAAAATAAAACTGTTTATTATGTAAGTATAGCAACTCGTTTATATTCCCTACTTCGGTTTTGGGAATAACACTTTCTTCATCATCTTCGACTTTATCTTCGGTTATGGAAAACTCTAATGTGTAACCAACATATTTGGATTGTCGAGATATATATAAATTCAAAAACAGTCTAAGTCTAGGAAGACTTTGTAAACATTAAGAAGCATATTGACCTCCAAATTCAGCATGTCTCTCGAGTTGTCATTTCTCCTATTTTTTAAAATTATAGAGGTTTGGTCTCATGGATCTGTCGTTCAAAATCAATGTATACAATGGTAGCCTATAGAGCACCATAATTATGTATAACTGTAATAGAAAAAACAACAGAAGCTTTATATAATTTCTTATGTTTTATTACTAGTTGTTGAGCCAACTAAATTTATTATAGCTTGGAAATATACTTATTCCATAGCACCAACTACTCTTAAGTTTAATGTTTACTTTTATTTTCGTAACTATTTAACAGTGGACCTCAACTTATTTCTGTCGAGTCTAATGACCATCTTCCAATATTTATGAAGTTGCTCAACATGACAGAAGCATCAAACAGTAAAGGACAAAAATGACAAAGTTGATTTATAAACACTAGCAAACAAAGTAAAAAATGTAATTAAAAATCACATTCATGCCAAGTTTTATATATTTCTCATCAAGTTCTATTAATGACTTGTCAGCAACCACGATTCAGGTGTAGATCGAAGCAATAACCTCTAATATTGTCTTTATGGCCATATGTTATTTGTCCAATGAAACTTTTGTTACCTGGATTCGCTCTTTAGATGTTCTCATGGGGTTTGGTTAAAACGATTGGGGATGCAGTCTCTATATTCAGAGTCATACACTAGCTGTAATAAAATAATTTAGAATGTTGTTTAGACGACCCGATTTGGCATATTTGAAGCCTCGTTGGTTTAACTTTCTTCAACCCCCTAAATTCTAGTCTCGTGGATTATCTTTTTTAATTTGGGCCTCTTGTATTATATTAGAAGCCGCTTTACCATCCATTGGGCCATCTTAATGACGGGCTCCTCTGTGTGAGCTAATTTCTTCTTTTTTATTTTTCTCATAAAAGAAATTTTATCCACTTTTTTATTATGTTTCTCTGCAACATGATTTGTCTCATTTTCCTTTGTCTGACCACCTCCTTGAATAACGATCATCTTCTAGGAAATGAGTAGAAGAGAGTGTATAACTAATTTATCCTCTTTGTTACCAAAGTGGATACCACGATATGAGAATATATCGTCTCGCTTGTTGGTTCATAACGGTTTAGCTAGGTTGTTGTCATCGCTGCTTGGTCTAGAGTTAGTACTGATTTTTCTTCCTTCAATTTACTTCAAATTAGTTTCTGAGTGTAGAAAATTCATTTTATGATTCTAATAGCTCATAAAAATTGATGGGTCTTGTTACGATAGATAATGTTATGTTGGTGTAATTATCCACAATACGATATGAATCCTTTGTTGTTGATTTTACTTATATTCTCGGGATCGAAGATCCTCTACGGATAGAATACAACACTTTGTTGTTTAGGTTAAATTTGCCTTATTCTCTCTCTTTTTGTTAATATTATAGAGATGGTTCTCAAATAGTGATTAATTACTTTAAATATCATTCTAATTTTGTGATTTGAGTAAATATTTGGACATTAACGAACTTTGTTTTGATAATAAGTTTGAAAATTGCTGTAGAAAGGTTAATAATTTTGTTAAAGTGGGTCATATGGTCAAATAAGACGTAATCATCTTCGATCACGATGATGTTGAGTTACAAAACCTTTAATGGTTATATTCGTTGGTGTTGCGTACAATTAGAAATGGTTAAGGTTTAGGATGTTTACCATTTTCTCACTATGTCAACTATGATTTTTTTTGCAGGGGATATATAAAAGATTTCTTGTTGGAAATGAAATATTATATATTGGGATTTTGTTTTACAACATGTGCTTCTTTAATGATATTTTTTATTTGTGCATGATAGATCTAGACTGTTACTCCATCACAGTCTTCATTTTTATATGTCTAGTTTTTTTGTTTTCTATGCAATTGTTGTTATTAAAAATTGGTATTATGGTTCTTGAAATACTTAAGATGCTTGAGTCTAGGTGATTTTATGTTGCTAAGTTAGACATGACATTTCTTAATTTTACAAGATTTTACATCTTTTTAAGTAATCGTTCATAGTTTTTTTGTTCCTGAAATGATAAAGTAGAAGTTATGTGTTGTTTTTTTGTATTAGTTTTCTTTGTAGGTTCTTGGAGGTTGTTTTACATATTTTAAAGAGTGTCTAGCATATCATTTTACTAAAATATATATTATATTAAGCTTTATCTTCTTTTTATTTTATCAACGACCAAATTAGAATATGAGTTGCTCTGCTCATAGTTTATTCCGTTTTATAGATTCATTGATTATAGTATAAGGTGGGTTGGTTTTCCTATATAATCTTATTACAATAGAATTGTGGTGTTTGTCTAGTTTACTTATTTATATCGATAATGTGTTTATGTTAGAAGATTCATGTTATTAATATAGGGTTTGGTCCAATTTTGGTTGAGAATTTTTGCTTATTTCTATTTATGTGGTTGGTAATTTTGTTTTATTAATAAAATGTGCTCACGCCATCAAATTTATGAAAAGAAAAGTAAAAAACTGATGAATGAAATTTGAACACGCATACTAACACAAATAGATATTCATTAAAAGCTTCGTTATAGTTCTTATCAAACAATAAAGAAAGAAACATAATTTCTTACTTTTGAATGATCAGTATCGTCGCGGTTTGAAGAACTAATCAGTCTTCCAATTACCACTAAGAAATAAAAAAATAACGCTTCCATAATTTTTTGTATAATCATAAAGGTTGGTGACGACTTTATGGAAATTTGACAGTGATATATAAAAGTATATGGTTTTTCTAGTTGAATTGATGCTAGTAAAAAAGAATAATTCCTCCTTATTAAGGGGGATAATACGTTAAAGTAGAGTATACTATTAAGGTGACCCGTATTATTCAGTCATTCAGGAATCAATTGACTGATACATACATTGGCAACCTGAAAAAATTGAAGTAGTAGGATGTAATGGCAGCCATACCGAGATATGAAACACATATGTAAAAAGGACTACTTTATGTGAAATATATTTCATATTTAGTAACCGAACAGTAATATCGTCAAGAATGTCCCATTCTGCCTCAGACCCAATAGATCTTCAGACCCCTATTAAGCATAAGTCTTGTTTATAACTTTATCCGTGATGGGTAGAGCAAGGTTCATCTGAATGCGTTCTTTGGCTATCACAACGAGGTCTATAAATTTTGACCCTCCACTCGCGTAGATGCAGAAAAAAAACCTGATAAACAATCTATAGTGGATTACTTCATATGATCTTTAGAGTAACATGAATCGGGACAAATAACCTAAAGTTTTTCAATGAAAATTTTATAGACCAACAAAACCTAAACGAAGATCCCAAAAATTCTAAAACAAATAAGTTTGATGGTCAATATAAGTACCTTATCTTTTTGGGTATCAACGTCGTATTCATCATCGGCCATTACTTGATGACTAGAAACGAATCCTCAAATGAATGGAATGATAATTATTTCGACCATCCAAACCATCATTATCAGAGCTGTGAGCAATGAGTATAACTTTACAAACAATTTTTAGTTGAAAATAAAACCTAAGCCTTAAGGAATAATCAAGGTTAAAAGACGAGGAAACAATATAGATATAGAGAGAAGCGAAATCAAGGAGTTTAACTACAGTGATAAATAACTTGGGCACCTACATATTTATTATTTCTAATTCGTTAATTTACATACTTGACGAACATTCCAGTTATTTCTTGCGAACTACTGTTGATGTCGATCCAGACCTCACAATCCAAAGGTTGGGAAACGTTCATTGCTAACAATCATGCACGTCAAAGCTAAATGTTTTACAAAATACATTGTCAAACTAATGATTGTTTACTAGTAAACGAAACATGTCAAATTTTATTGTATTCGACTAGCACGTGCGAACACCAATTTCTATGCCTAATCATTTACTTACTATAATAATCATTTTATTTTTCTATGCCACTTTGGACCTTAATTGGTTGGTTCACTCTAAATATTGATATGGCTTGTATGTGGCACTTCAGACCTCAATTGGTTATGTCACTATAAATTTTGGTAGTAATTGTTTGTCGTAGTTTGGATCTCAAGTGGTTCTGTCACCACTACATTTCTGCTCGTATGTAACAATGATTAGTTCTCCAACTTCTATGTCGCATACTCTCAATTTCCCTTTGTTTGTTTTAGTCTTTATGTCATGGTTAAAAGTACTACGAGGGCTAAAATGGATAAATACAAAACAATTTTTCAAATATACTTTCAAGTTTCTCCCAATTGAACCCGGTTATTAATTTTGTTTATGATATACCAACTACCGGGAAATAAAAAAAAGTAAGGAATTACTATTATGCTTGTACTCTTCTTCATTCGGAATACAAATTTTTATGAAGGAAAATTTTGGTCGTCGACGATTTCAATAAGACAAAAGTAAGGACAATAAATATTAAGATTTTTAGAATTCTAGCCATAATTGGCTCGGTAGCTCGGCTCAGAAAATGGTTCGAGTGATTCAATTCTTGTCACATCATAAGCTTAAACTTACGAGCAGAACAAAGATTAGCCAAAACATAATTACTCGACTAAATGATGTTAAACTTATGATTTCAAATTTATAACGATGTTATATCTCTTTTTTATTTGGATAATCTTCTGACAACCACCTCGATACAAAAAAAATGATAACAATTCATGGTTTGAAAAAGTACTGATAATCATCCCATTTTAGAACTTAACTAGTTGATAACAACCTGGATTTTTTTTAATACATATTCTACCCCATATTGTTATTACGACCATGATTTATTTATTTATTGTCTTCATTCCATAAAAATGTTTTTAAATTTAAGATCTGATTTTCATCTTCCTTCTGCCATGATCTTCTTCAATTGTGGATTTTTTGTTTTTTTGTTTTTTATTTTGCAATTACCGATCATTTATTGATTCTACATAACAGCTTTTGAGATTTTTTTTGTTTTTCCTGGTTTGGTTGCATAAATAGGAACATTTTGGTTGTGTAATTAGATATTGAAATTAGTTATAAAATTATGTATACTATTTGTTTTCATAATTAGAAAGTGTATTTGGTTGCGAACTCACATGTACTTAGGTTATGTAATAACTAGTCTCTTATTGTGTTTTAGGTGCGTAATTATATAATAGTTGGGTGCAAAATTAGTATTAACTTGTATTATGTAGGTCTGCAATGTCTTTAATTGTTGTATATATATATAATAGGTTTTCATTCCTCTACTTAGTATTTTTAAAAATTATCAAAGCATGGTTGATTTTTTAATAAGAAAATAGAATTGGTTAGTCATGGATCGTTTTAGCTTCACTTATTCGTTTAGTGCATATAAGATTGTTTCTTAATTTATGAAAATGACTTTATATCATTGGTTGTGTTAGTTGTCATAGTAAAGGTGAAGATATTGTTACTGAGATTGATGAAATTGTTGAGATTAGAAATTTAGGTGTTGGTGTTACTGATTCAGATAATGTTGATAGAGTATCATTACATAATGTTGGTTCTATAGTTGAAGATAACATACCACTTGAAGAACCATTTATGGGCGTTCATTTTTTTAAACATAAGAAAAAAGAGTTTGCTACTAGAAGTTAGGTTGATGTAATTCAAGGTGTAGGGCATATAATTGAAGGTGGTGTCATATCTTTGTGTCTTATTTTATCTCGAATTGCTAGCGAGCACGAGTTTACTTATACATTCGCTCATAATCAAAAAGAAAAATTTAGTGTTCATTGTTCGATGAATCATAGCAAAGGATATCCTTTGAGGCTTTATGCTTTCATTCATAAGTCCAATGGATAAATAGTTATCAAAAAGTATGTTGATGATCATAATTATTATTATGGTTTTTGGATCGAAAATACAATGCATTTGAGTTCTTGTTTAATATCAACCGAGATAAGTGATGGTATTAGATCAAGAAATAACTTCACTCTAAAAAAAGGTTCAAGTGCTTGTTAAATTTGATTATGGTTTGGATATTTCTTATCGCGTTTTATAGATGGCTTTGGAAAAATCTACAAGGAAAGTATACGGTGATAGCTTTACTTATTTGGGGTTGTAAAAATATTATTTTAAGATCTTGAAGACTTTAGATAAGACAATTGATTTTATATTGGAGTATGATAGAGGCAATTGTTTTAAAAAAAACATGTTAGCTTGCAGAGCTTGTCTTCAAGGATTTCATGTTTGCCGTTTGATGCTCTTTATCGATGGCACATATTTTACAGGGACACATCGAATGGTTTTACCGTCTGCAATAGCTAATGATGGTAAAAAAATAATAAAAAGTATGTGTACATAAAAATTTCTATTTTCTCAAATTTATATTATTTACTAGATAATGATCCTAATGGGCTTGTATACATGAGACCAAAGATGGCATTACCCATTTTAGCTTCACAGGCAATGACACAAAACTGTACTGCCGAACACGGTACACTGTCAAGGCACAAAAAGTATATTGATGATCATAATTATTATCATGGTTTTTGGACCGAAAATAAAAAGCATTTGAATTTTTTTTTAAACATGTTAGCTTACGGAGCTTGTCTATAAGGATTTCACGTTTATCGTCTGATGCTCTTTATCGATGGCACATATTTTACGGGGACACATTGAAGGGTTTTACCATCTGCAATAGCTAATGATGGTAAAAAATAATAATAATAATAATAATAAGTATGTGTACATGCAGATTTCTATTTTCTCGAATTTATATTATTTTCCCGAATTTACATCTTATATAATTGGTTTTGAAATAATTTTATCCAATTTATACTTATTACTCTTATATCTTTTGTAGGTCTTTTTTCAGTAGAATTTGTTGTTATTAGGTCTAAAGATGGTGATAATTGACAATGGTTTTTGGAGACATGAAAGCCCCATTTGTTTGGTTATGAAAAAATTATTTGCCTCATCGTCACATAAGTATTGTGAATGTTATGTCAGCCATTTTCTCTGATTGCCACCATTCATATTGTATTTATCATATTATTGCAAACCTAAAACATGCGTTGAGTCGCACATCAAAGAATTTAAGGAAGAATTTGGTTAAGATTTTGAGATAATGTGCTTATGAACGCGTTGAGAGTTTATTTGACCAACATTTGCATGAATTTCTTAAAGAATATGGTAAAAAACACTTACTTTCATGAAAAAAATTCCCTTCGAAATGTATGCTTGCACGTTTTTTTTCTATAGCTTCCAGTCCAGCTGAGTCTCTTAATAATCAAATTAAAGAAAACTGTAGCGTGTCTATTTCATAAATATTAGATAAAATTAGGATTAAGCTTATAACTCATATGTCAAAGCGTCATTCTGATTGTCAATGTTGGAATAGCGAGCTATATCATGATATTTTAAAGAATATTAAAAGTAACACTGAAGAAGGTCGTATTTGGGGCTTCCACCGAAGTACCGTTTGAAGTTTAATCGGAACCGGTTATGGTTGTTGTCTTTCGAACTACAAACTTACTTGTGGTAGTTGGAAAATTGAGTATTTACGTTATTCTCATACTCATGCTGCTACATTGAGTATTCAAAAGAATATTTTGGCATATGCGCAGTCATGCTATCGTACAAAATTTATAAGAAAACTTACTCTCGGACCATACCAGCTTTATCTACTTTTGGTGAAGCTTCTAGTTCATATCCATCCTTAACTTTTCTTCCACCTAGCTTGAAAAGGAGAACTATAACACCTAATAAGAAACGTATTATATCCTAATGTGAAGAATTGTTTCATAAAGTAAGGTGTGAACGTTGTCAAAAACATTGTATATATATATATATATAACAATGTAATGTTGTTTTGTCTTTTGTAATTGGATATATTCTTTCTTACCTTTTGTATAATTTTTTATTGAACAATTTGAAATTAGACATTTTATACCTACGAAAGTAAACATTTTGTTAGTTGCTTGCAAATTTATGTTATAACAGAATGCGGAAATAGAGAACTGTTGTGGAAAAAAATTAGTATAAATGTCGTGCGTAATTATGTTTTTATGGGTTGTGTAAACACGTTTTAATGGTCGCATAAATAAAATTTTGGTTGCATAAATAGAGATTTGTTGTGAAAAAAATAAAATTTTAATTGGGATGCGAAATAATAGAATAATTGGTTGCATATTTACGTTTTAAACATGGTTGTGTGTTTATTGGTTAATGGGTTGCGTAGTTCTGAGTAACTTGAGTATGAATTTATTTTTGTTTTTGTAAAAAAAAACTGAAGTTAGTTGTTCAAATAATTTGTTGTGCGTAAATATGTTCATTTGGGTTGTGAACATGTTTTTTAGTTTTTTTTAAAAAAAATTACAGCTAAAAATCGTACGGTATTTGGTTATGCAAATACATACGACTGGATTGTAAAAAAAATCATCAAAATTTATTTAACATGTACACAAATAGTTCGATGTTACTAATTATATTTGTTGTTTTCTAAAAAAATATACATATCATCCAAATCAAACTAGATGAAATTTAGATGAAATTCAACGCATTAAAAAAACCCAAAATTACCTCGTGAAAATTTGTTTTAGTAATTGAGTTGATTTTAACTATTCAAAACTTCATTAGAGTTTATCACAAAAAAAAATTAATAATTTTAAAATATTTAAATGTTTCCACGTTAAAGAGGCTCCCGAAGGTAAAAAGCAATTTTGTTTTATACGCGAAGGATGTAGTTGGAAAATTTATATTCTCCTTTTTTATTTTATTTTTTTCTTTTATGCCAAATAAAGACATGGTAAATACAACTAATACAGAAAAAAAAGGATCTAAAGAGTTCAGCAAAACCATCAATCAGCTGTCCACCGCTCCAAATCAAATATAATCATCCTTTTGGTTTAGTTTTGCTGAAAGACATTGGAAAAACAGTTGGTTTTTTCTGGGCATTTCTCTATAATTCGTGGCATTAGTGAATAAACCAGTTTGCTTTTGAAACATAACCCAAAAACTTCTGGAACAATCAACCCCACCAACTATAATCCCAACAAATGGATTTTATTGTTTATACGAAATCAACTTCAAGATTCAACATTTAAAATTAGGTAAAGAGCCATTTTTATTCCCAAATCAAAGTTGCAAAATTCACAAAGAGCAAGCCTGGGGAAAATGTGTCTGAGAAATCTTTTACATTTATCACAAGGGCAATGGGTTCGAGATAAATTTTCATTGGTAATAGGAACAAACATAAAACCTTTCACTGCTCTCCAGATCCAAGTTCCCTGTAAGAAAGTTGTACCATGTTAGACTTAACATGTAAAATAGATATAAAATCCTGCATATATTGTTACAACAATTTAGTGAAAACCAATACACCAAACATGCAAATTGTGCAAGAACCGTATGAAATTTTATCCTCAAGAACTCTAATCTTGCGCACAATCAACTGATACTTACGCTCAGTTAGAAAACCCCGTCTATCAGAATATGCTTCTGGCAGTTCAATCTTTTAGAGTATATTTGAAATAACATAAAGATTTTGAATAGCAGAGAAAAAGTACTATGTTTTCATCCATGAAACTTTTTTATCACTTCCGTTTTTCTTAGGCATGAACATGGTAAATTCTCATTTCTCAAAATTTCATAATACATGAACTAAACTAAACATGGGTATAGTTTGGCAGGAGACAAGACCACAGGCTTTAAGTTATACCACTTGAAGTTCGTGCAGCAGACTCAGAGAGTTCTAGAATTTACCATCAATGTAATAGATCATTTAAAAATGAGAATTAAAGATCAGTGCCTAAAATTGCAAGTCAGACTAGCTCAAAACCTTCAGGACCTAGCTAGCTAGGTTGTTTTCCATAGCTGTATTAACTACCACACAAATCACTCGCATATCAACTATTCTAAGATGTAGATTAACACCACAAAATAGGCATAAAAGTTGATGCATAGCACCAAAATACCACAAGCAGCTGAATATAGAATAAATGATGACCAACAAATAAAAATCACATAGCTTCCATATATGTGTCTAGTGATTGCCTTCATCTAGAAAATATGTAGTGTGTGACATTGCTAAACAGGCTGCAAGGTGCATTAGTTGTTAGTGACTATACTTATATTGTTCCAAGTGATGGCTCACTATCAAGATCGTAGCTAAAATTTCACAGACAACTCAACAGATTTTGCACCAGCTCTTGCTCACAGCCTGAGCAATACTACTGGATTTCGCAGGTTGGTTTATAAAAACATAAGATGCATATTCATTCAGATTCAGTACAAAAAAGCAATGAGCAAGGATTTTGTTACTAAACATATGATGCATATTCATTTAGATTCAGTACAACAAAGCAATGAACAAGGAATTTGTTGATAAATATGAGAAGCAAGGATCAAACTTCAAGAAGTGGATCATTTAAAACATTTTTCTCTTATTTGCTAGCCTTCCTGAAACAATGAAGCAGACTAAGCCTGTCCTATCAACAAGTGGCCCTTTCCGAATATTAAAAAAATTGAAAGGAAAATGAATGAGAAAAAAGATCAATTAAGCACACAAGGGAAAGCTAAAGCAAAAGTTTTAGTTTGCAAAAAAAACACAAGTATACATATATGTTAGATTCTAAAGAAGGCAAAATCTTTTGTTTTATATTTTATCTATCGAAGACAGTAGCACAAGACACATATTATATAAGATACTTAAGTCAAAACATGTAACAGACAAAATGTGCTGATTTTATTTAATAAAGATGAAATCAAGTCTTTGAAAGATTTAAAATTTCAGCTCAAAGAGTGGTTATATCTTATCAATTGTTTCAGTAGCATCTTTCTCACGACCAGCAAACATGACTATATTTCCTTCCAAAACTCTCAAAGATTTAAACGTCGTGTACGTGACTAATTTGAGCAAAGAGCATATATTAATGAACAGAGTGCATGTAGAGAGGATGACCGTATACCTTGTATGAAAATAGCACCGAAAAGTTGTATCTAACTCCATTAACATGTCCAACAAACTAAGATTAACTATAGCATGTCGCATGGTTGATTTTCGTTGATCATACTCTACTAAGAGTACAATGATACGAGATTCTAACTCCAGTATTGGAGTCGGTTTTGAGCCATGAGCAAAGGGGCCTACAAAATTTTAATTTTAAATATAATTAAACGATTTTGATATTTTATTTTGGCTTATTTAAACTTTGGTTTCCGAAACTTCAGTTTAGGCCAATACCTATATATATATATAGGGTATTCAAATTAATAGATTGAAGCATCCAACAATCAATTTGGGGTTAATAGATAGTTTTGCTTTCTTTTACTTCTCTCTTCTCTCTAAAAAATTAGGCTTTTATTTTTGTTCTTTCCCTCAAAATTTGGCTCATATCATACATATAGCTATGATTAATTGATTAGTGTCATCACTAAAACATGTCAGTTAGTTTAAATTTAAATCCAATATTGGTAGGTACAGACCAATTGCATGCAACACAAGTCTTTAAAAAATGTGCGCCTATATCCTACAGCTTGACTTTTAAACCTGACTATGTGTGTGCTTTTCGCTGACAAAAAAAATTAAATCAGGAGATTATACTTTTTACAAAAATTGTTAAGACCAGTTTAATGTCATACCCACCGATCACAGAATATCAGAATGATATCCTTTGATGGCCACATCTGAAGACAGAAAAATGTTATTGACACCAATAAACTTAGATCCATCCTATAACTTGTAAGCATGCTTTTATAGAACTGAAACAAAGGGGAATGACAGACCGTAGGCAGGAAAAGAAACTATTGCCCCCATCGTGGAAGGGAACAATTATATAATTGTTAACCCGAATAACCAACTATATCTTCCAAATCAAAGAAAACTACTAAAAGAGAACAGTGTTCTACCACAAAAGAGAAAAAAACATTCAACCAAGAATCCCCTAGGATGCATCTAAAGAAATTTAGTCAAACAAAGCAATTTTGTCGATCACTAAAAAACTAGAGGAAGAGGAGGGAGCCTGCAAAACTCCTCGAACAATATATAAGGCGTCAACCTATAAAAAAGGCACAAATTACTATTATAGTGGCAGGCAAAATTTGCGCCTTCTTCCGTCTACCAGTAGGGCAGAATTTATGCACAATTTTCCCATTTTCTGGCTGATGCAACTACAAATAGTAAAAATGGCTTTTCGCATATCCATTCCCATATAAATGACAAAGCTTTCCCTTTGGAAACACAGTCTGCATATATACCTATACCTATATGACTACATTATACAGAGCAGACACAATTCAATTGAGCAACCACCAAAACTAACACTACGAATTGAAAAGCTCCTAATTAATACCAAATACGTAAGCTACTACCCGGAAAACTAGCTCACTGAGATAAAACCTTAGAACCTTAACCAAACTAATACATAGATCATAATGACTCCATAACTTTATCACCACTCTCATTGAGATAAACGAATAATCTTAATAAAAGAGCTTACACGCACAATTTTGATGAAAAGGATTAACAACATAAACCCGTCAAGTGGATCAATAACATAAACCCATCAAGTAAAAGCACATAAAAATCACTAAAAACTAAATTCAGTAATCTAGTACAATTCCAATCAAATCCAGAGACTCTTGTACGTAACAGTGAAATAGCATACGTACCGCTAAGCATTCGCAGTATTGGGGATGAGAGGTATGGCGTTGGCCCCTTTCTGCTTCAACTTGGCTTCTTCTTCTCGGATCTTCTGCATCTGAAGCATCCTCTCCATGACAAGCTCGTACTCGCACTTCTCATAAGTGTGACGCTCGTTCTCGCATTTCCATGGTAGATAGAACTCCGATTGTCTACACTTGTTCAGCGGGATCAGCAAGTGCGCACATTGGTCTCTGTACGTAAGAGGGACTCTGGCTTCCATCATTTCGGCTTGTGTCGCTATCATCTTCTTCGATGAACCTGGTACCTCCATTGATTGGCCGACTGTTTTGTTTCGATTAGGGATTTTGAACGAAGGAGTTTCTCAGGTTTTTAATCTATTGAGTTCGCATATGGTTGCAGGACTGTTTGGGTTTTGGTTTTTCTCTTGACTTAGCTGGTCGGGTCAGGCCATCTCGAAATTGATCGGACCGGACCCGAGTTTGGCTTAAAAGGGATATTCAGTGTCCAGTCCTACTTTTATTCGATTTTACAAAATCTGAAGAAAAAGGTAAAATAATTTGGAACCAATACAATAACTAAATAACTAAATATACGACTTGATCCATTTACTGGATAAGAACTTCAGCTTCAAAATTAAAATTGATGGTATAACAAAATAAAAATGAAAATTTCTCATATTCTTTCGAAATATATATATATATATATGGTAAATTTTAAATAAATAAAAAAGAGAATTAAATATTTTATTAAAATATAAATTTATATTAATAATTTTAAAATATGAAATGAATGACATTATTAACATACGATGGGATAAATTTTGGGTGATTAAGTGAATTTGGTGCTAAAATTAAGATGAAAAAATGTTCAAAACAAAAAATTATCAATGGTTAATATTATTCAAAAATAACAAAATAAATGGCCAATGACTATTAAAGTTTTATTTAAGAGTTTATCACTAGAGAATATATATTCAAGGTATTATGGAAATTTGATATTATCTTATTCTAACCATCGATATGTCATATTCTTTTTTATATTTTCTAATGGTTGTGACAAAAATATTTATTTTTCCGAAGGAGAATAGTACAACTAACAGTTAGTAGACTCATATGATATTACCTATTTTTTATTTACTAACTTATGTCTTCTTGTTTGCTTCAGAATGTTTCAATTCTTCATTGACTGTAATTGAGTAGCCTATTTAGTTCTTGGTGAATGATGAAGTAAATACTCATCAAGTTGAACTAAAACATCAATACTAATTTGAGATCTTTGGGTAACTAAAGGTGTTGTTATTTTACGTTCGGCCAAACTTCTTCTAATGGTATTCTATTACTCGCATAACCCTTGGTGAAAGATGAAGGAAAAAATATATGAATTAAACTTTAACTTCAAGAATTCTTGAGTACAGAAGATGTTGATATATATATCATCAGTTGTGACTTGTTTTTGAAATTTATTGAGCACCCTTGTAGTTCTTTGTGAAGATTGAAGTCAGAGCTGAACGATAAACCAAAACATCTCAGACTTTGTTAATCAACCGAAGTTTGCATTTTCTTTTTGTGGGTTTGACCAAAGTTATACTCATGTAAATTTATTTAAAGAATAATAATTTTTTGACTCAATATTATATTTTTATTATTTCACCATCATATTCATTTTTTTTTATTTTGTTACCTTCTTGTTTTTATTATTATAATAAAATAATTATTTCTTCTTATAAATGGGTAAGAATGGTGAATGTAGTGACTAGTGAGACTGTTGAGAATGAGTCGAATCATGCCTTGATAGCGTGTCGTATTTGGTGGTACAGTTTTGTGTGATTGACACCTTTGTGTCATTGATATTGTCATCTTTAGTCTTGTGTATATGAGTCAATTAGGCCTATTATCTAATAAGTTCTATTTATTCCTTATAAATAGATTATTAAGACTACATAAAAAGCAATCTGAAATCTGTAATCCTTTTCTATCATAGTGAAACACTTTTCTCTGGCGGCGCTCATGGACGTAGAAAATTTTCGAACCACGTTAAATCCTGTGTTTTTTTATTTTATGTCCTTTATTCGTGTTCTGTTCTTTATCTGTGTTATGGGCTTGAGCTATTTGTAATAAATTACATAGTGATTTATAACACAAAAAAATTAAAATATTCACGATAGTAGTTCAATCGAGTTGAATCTTATGACATTATACAGGAAAACGTTTGTAAAATTACTCGTCTAATTCGTCAAGAACCCCAAAAGAAGAAAAATTTGGTGAAGAAAAAGAAGTCGCTTAAATCTGTTGTTCTGCTCTAAAATGTTTCTCTTGCTCCTTCCACTTTTGATGGTATAAGTGTATCCACATCAGGAGATAATAGCAGGGTAATGTTTGTAGTCACATAGATAAATCAGAGTTTGAAGGTGAATATTTGAAAGAACTTCAGATGAAGAGTATTGTGGAGCATTCATATTGTTATCTTAGTAATAATAAATATATAAAAACGTTCGTCGATTGGGCAATTCCTCATTATGTAACTATTAGATTCAACGTAATTGGGGGAAATCCCCTCGTCACTCGTGTAAGTGAGGCTGCTTTCTTTAACTACTCTCTTGATCATGGGCTTCAATTCCCTTTTGCTCCAAACCTTCTAAAAAAATTCAAGTTAAAAATATTTTAATAGCTAACTCGTTCCCAATTTATGGGGTCTATTACTTTCTATTATGGTTCTTTCAAGAAAGGTCTTTCAACAGTTTTCGACGAATGAATTTTGCACTTTTGTTAAGGTTTCCAACCAAAATAATAATCCATTTATCTATTTCTTGATAGATCTGTATACAAAAATTATAATGACCTTCCAACTTATAACAAAGTATGAAAATATAATTTTGTATTTATCTTCGATAATTGAGAGACCAAAAATAGAAGATAAGTTCCTTGTGTTAGCTGAAATTGGTTCTCCATCTTCTCAATAAACTTTTTTTTACGTACTTAATTGTGGTGTTTTATCTTTTTTTAGCAGCTCATGTTGTTAAGATTCTTTTTTACAGCAATAAAAAAAGTTGTACTTGCATGAAGTAAACTAATTTGATGGATAAAATTCCAAGTTTTATCATTCCTAATATTCCATTTGGGTACCCAAAGAGTTGGTCGTAGTGGGTTATGGTTGAGTATTATTGTGCGAGGAAGCTTTTCAGTTTGTGTTTTTTGGAAAAAAATATTCTATGGTAACAAAGATTTGGAGAAATAATCTTTGAGAAAGATTGTGGCGAAAAACTCCAAGAAGAAAAAGTTGTTAGAAATCATTCTTCAAATATAGAATTGTGTAGAAAATCGAATGACCAAGGTTCAAATAAAATATCTATTGTTCATTTAGATGTTATAAAGCTCGAAGTTGAGGCCCATGATGCTTGTAAATCAATTATGGTGAACGGTCTTCGCTTAAACAAGAAAAAAGAACCCTGTCCTAGTATTGATAAGAAGGAGGCCAATGATAAAGAATATGATATGTCCTTGATTAAACAGCAAAAAACCTCGGCGACTAGAGGTAATGATTCTGATAATATTATCATTACCAGTAATGACAAGTTAAATTTTGAAAATGAAAGTGGCATACCTCTAACTCCCATATATGAGCAATAAAGTACTTTTAATGTTGATTTTTCTCCAATTTCTCAACCTTATTATGTTTTAAAGTATGTTGTTGAGACATGTGTTTCAAGTTCTTCATCTTCTGTCACTTTTCTTCTGAAACGTGTTGCTACCAAATATGCAGTTTTGTGTAAAAATATGATTGGGCCAAATATGTTAACCATGAAAATCATTTTTCCCTACCTTTCTAAATAATTTTTTATATATGATGGTTGTATGCCTAAAAGAGTTTATGGTTCAATGGGAAATGTAAAGAGGTCATGCTAGAGGTTAGGTCAAAGACTGACTTTAAATCTATAAAATTTAAGAAAATTTCTGAAGCTAAGACGACATGTAAACGGGATCGTAGTGAGTATTTTCATTTAAATTACGACAAAATAAGGACAAAGATTTTCCTAAGATCGTAAGGTTTCAATCTACGGAGCTTGTGTTCCATAATGATAATGAAACTATTTTCAAAGTTTCTAAGACAATTATTATTATAATTGATGATCACATAGACTCGATACTTATTTCGGTTGTTAAGACAATCAACCAAGAGGTTATGATGGAAGAGGATGTGGTTTTCACAACTAAATATTGTGTTAACTCCTCAATGGTTCCACAATCTTATATGACTGTTGTTGTAGATCCTTCAAAGTTGACCGAAACTACTTTATAAATAAAGGTTGTTACATATACATATGTTAATGATGTCATAATTGTATATCCAAGCAATAAATTATCAAATATCGATACACCTTTGACATAGACTACTATGACAATATCATTTATTTTTCCATGAAGCAAATTGTTGAGATAGTTACTCAGTTTGCCACTTTAGTAAGCTAGATGAAGCTTCCAACCCACATTTCTCTCATGGACATAACTAAAAGGGAATTAAATTTGGGACTTACCTTTTCTTTTCTTCTGCTAACTTTTTTGTTTTTTGCTGTAGTAAATGAGCTAATCATATAATTTTATATATATGTTACCTCATCTTCAGGGAATTCTTAACTGTTTGACTATGCCTCATTAGTCAAATGTTTATCTTGTAACTTATATTTCCAAAATTTAGGTGTTTCTTGATGGTGATGTTGAACCCTTGAAGAAAACTCTTTAACCTGAGATACTCTTGAGGCTAAAGTTGAAAGTGAGAAATAACTAAAGGTCGATCTTGAAAGTTTTCAAGAAAAGAATAGTTTGTTTAAACTTGAACTACAATCCAAGTCTGAAGTCAAGGTTGATTTAAATAAAGAACTGGAGAAAAAAAATTGTTTGTTTAGTCTAAGTTAAGGAGTTCATTGCTTCACACCTATGCAAATCTCTTGTCTAGCTGTTTGGTAATATACGGAAGAATTATAAATATATTCAAGGTAACTTCTTTTCTAACCATAAAAAGAAACTAACTACTTCTAAGGTCGAGCTGACTGTTGTTGAGGATCTTTGGTCATTTGTTGAAAGAAGATCATTGACTCTAAGGCTAAAACTGAGGTTGTAAACTCAAAACACTATGTAAATTTATATTTTTTGAAGTAAAAAGTAAGTCACTTTCAGAGCGTTTGCTTGGTAAATATCAGGCTAGTACTCAAGATGTTACGCCTTATCAACAAAAATTATTCATTTTGCTTGTGTGGTTGTTATAGTAACTCGTTCTAGGTTATTCCTAGATTTGTATGAAGAATACCTCAATGTGAAATCAAATGGTCGAAAGACTTAACATAGAGTGATAAATCTCATAGCTCTCATTATTTGTCGAGTTTTAGTAAAGGTGATGCTTATTTTTGTGACCTCCTTTCAGAGATTAAAAAAAAGATCAAGTATGACCTAAATTTTTATAACTTTCTAAAGGAAATAATGCTAAAAATATATTGTCTAAAAAATATCTATTTAGACTGTCATTGTTCCAAACGAAGATATACTTACTTTTAAAAATAATGTTCGTGATTGACTTATTATTATTCTCATTTTCTGTAATGCTCAAATCATTTGTTGTAACTTTTATATACTTTTGTACTAAATTTTTTATTTTGTTATGGAGTAATATTTATTACACTAATTATTTGTTAAATGAGTCTTTGTGGTTTTGTTAAATAATCAACGTTTTTTGTTTTTTGTAATGATTGATTAATCTTAATTAATTAGGACTTTTTATTCAACAGTTGTGTTCTTAGCTTGAATTTGTCTAGAATTTTTAAGTCATATTTAGGGTGCATGACTCTTGTTAGGGTTTTTCTCTCCTTTTATTTTGTTTTAAAGAAATTAAAGCTTGATTTTCGATCTTAGTGTTAATTTTTAATCATCCAAGATTTGTTATTTTTATTATAAATTTTATAATTCCTTTTGTCCTCCTGATGGAACACTTTATTGTATAAAGACTATTTTTTTAATTGTCTAGGACTTGTGTTTGTTTCTTTTTTTTTATATAACCTTTGGTGTTCCTCATGGAATGCTTTATTTTGGCACGTTGGTTTTTTGTTCTTAGAAATATGCTTTTGTTTGAAAATATGAAACTAAACTTATTTTTTGGGACGAAATATTTTTTATTGATGTCAAATGCCTCCTTAAAACCTTATTGTGCCACAGAGGTAGGAAATAATACATCATCGTGGTCTAATAAACATGTTTTACATATAATAGTAAGTTACAAACTCAATTATTATGGATTGTGATAGAGCTTTAAGATACTTTGTAATCCAAGGGTGTTAACTTTGGTTTCCTTCTTCAGTCAGTAATCTGTAAGTTATTGGTTCACTTTAGTCTTGATCATGAAGGGACTCTCGCAATTCGGAGCCAATTTTCTGAGATTTTTCTCTTTTATGTGAAGGAAAACGCTTTATAACATATTTTCTACTGGTTCAAAACTCATGAACCACACTTTAGAATTGTATTTATTACTCATTAATGTCTTGTGGTATTTCGGCCAAATATATGTTTTGACTTCTCTTTCTTTATTTACATCTAGCTCATAGCTGCGGGCTTGTGTATTACTTAATTCATCATATTTTTTAATCCTGTGATATAACATACATATTTCAACTAAGACTGTTGCTTTCATTCCATATACTATGGCAAATGGAGTTTTATTGAGTTGTGTTTTATGTGTTGTAATCTATGATCATAAGACCTCTTGTAAGAACTTCAGCCAGGTTCATGTTTCTCCTTCGAGCATCTTCATAATGTCTTCCAAAATTGTCTTGTTAGTAATTTTAATTTCCCCATTGGTTTGAGGTAAAAAAAAATTAAGATAATATATCTTTTAAGTCATTTAAAGCCCATAATTTTATGAGTATTTATTATGTAATTGGGTTCTATTATTTGTAGTAATGATCATTGAAACTCCAAACCTGTAACATATATTGACTTTTAAAATAATATTATTACTTTTTTTTCAATGATGTTTATTAGTGGTTGTGTTTCCACCCACTTGGAGAAGTAATCTACGAAAATAAGTCTAAAATTTCTTCGAGTTCAATTTATTGATAAAGGTCCAATAATATCGAAAACATATATGTAGAATGAGATTTCTTGGTTATGGTTTCCAGTAATATTGTCGGGACTTGTATGGAGTTGGCGAATTATTGGAATATGTCATTTTGTTTTGTTTTTTTTTTCTTTGGATACTTCATTATTGGTGGCCAATAATACCTCTGGAGGAGGACTCTTTGGTAGAGTATCTTTTATACATAGTGCACACTTTATTCACCAACGTGAAAATGGATATTTATCTCAAATAATTAGTTGGAGTATCGCGGTAACATATATTAGTATCACGGTGAGCCTAATTAGAAAAATGTTAAGTATAGGCTCAAAGTGGTGACAAGATCATTACCGAACGCTTGATTTGATGTCAAATTTTGTAACTTAGGATTGAAGCTGTAACGTGGTATTGAAGTTATAACTTAGTGTAGTACGTCGTTACTTAGAGTTGAAGATGAACTAAAGACTCAAACTAAATGGTGAAGTTGGAACTGAGTGTTGACACTGGAAGTAGGTGCCAATGG
The DNA here is from genome assembly GCA_036936605.1 of Limnanthes douglasii subsp. nivea. NCBI lineage: Eukaryota > Viridiplantae > Streptophyta > Magnoliopsida > Brassicales > Limnanthaceae > Limnanthes > Limnanthes douglasii. The sequence goes on along the minus strand of JAUPFV010000003.1, from coordinate 79,270,317 downwards.
ATAGTATTAAGTGTTGTACCTGGAGAAATGTAATCAGAGTAGTTCAATTGGAACTGTTAACTCTTTATGTGACTGAATGCTCAACCAGACTTAGTTGTATATGAAGTATAGTGGAACCTAATAATTGAGCATATTTGAAGAAATCTCGACTAAAGTGAACTACGCTGAAGCATATATGTTGCACCAGAATATTATATTGATGTCGCTGGAACGTGGTGTTTTAATATGATGAAGTTGGGCTTAAGTTCTTGATGAAATTAGGGTTCTTTTTTGTTGGGAAGTTCCATATTTAATTTTATCTCATGTTTTGATCTTCCTATATTAGTTGGATTTTATATTAATTAGATTTCATATTAATCGGGTCTTCTATTTTGATTAGGTTTCCTATTAATCCACATTTTCTATTTATTATGTATCTATCTATGATTAGGATTTTATTATAGTCGTTGATTATTGTGATTTAATCTGGATTATTTGTTAGATAATTATAGTTTTACAAAAAAGTCTATAAATATAAGCTGCATAGCGTGTGGTAAAAGTGTGGCGAGGTGAGATAATTGACGAGCGATATTTAAAATCATCGAGTCTTTTAGAGAGTCTAGTGAGGTAGAAGATAAACACTTGAATATGTATTCAGAGATTCACGGTTTCTTTGTAAGCCCATAAGAGATATTTGTAACAAAGTTGAGTGATTGAGTGTTTAATGTTTGAGACTCTTCCGGTAACCTCTTATAAATATATTGTGTCGGTTACATGTTGATGTAGGATTTCTTCACGATCCAAATCACGTTAAATCTTTTATTGTGAAAATGATTTACTTTATGTTCTTTCTTGTTAACTTTGTTTTCAAAATAAGGTAAAATATGAATCTTTGATTACCTCGTACAACCTCTTGTGTAGGTGTTCGCCAATTGTCGACCATTGCTTCGAATGAGTGGTTAGGATTCAGTCTACCGAGTCTTTTTAGAGTTAGGGGGATCTTGTTCGGAAATTGTTGATTTCCATAATAAGTGGTACGGTGAGCGTGCAGATCTGAAACAAATGTTTATTGTTGGTGAAAAAGATAAAGTAGAAGGAGATCAAAAATCTTAGAGTAAATCAATCGCAATCATTATGATGGATTATATGAAGTTTAACCTCTAGAGAATTAAGTTTAAAGAATTATTTGTAAATATGATAATATATTTTTTGATTGAAGAGAATTTTATAAAGAATATTGAGGTTGAAGTGTTGTATAATGCCTATAATATGTTGATCTTGAGCTTGGTAAAGAGGTGTCTGAAGAGTTTTTAGCCATGGTAATATGGAATAAGGTGAAATCTATCTACATTAAATAAATCCTTGGCGAACATGTTGTCTCTAAAGAATAAACTTTACACGTTCCATATGGATGGTAGCAGAGATATCTAAAGACACTTGGACAATTTTGATGGAATCATTATTGATTTGAATGCAGTTGAGGCCAAGGTAAAAGATGAGGACCAAGAAATTGTCCTTCTAATATTTATGTTGAAATTGTATGAGCACTTTTTTGACATCATGTTCTATGTCAAAGAGTCCCTCATGATGGTCGAGGTGAATAGTGCTTTGAACATGATGGATCATCAAAGAAAGTTGGCATAAAAGAGCGACACGTATGGTGTCCGACTGAGTGTGAGTGAAATGCCTCAATGAAGAATATCAAACAAAAAAGATGATGGTTCTAAGATACAATGTTGGTACTTCTAGAATGATGGCCATATTTAGTAAGAACTACCCTGAGAGAAGGAAAGATGATAGTTATCCAAATTACGATGTTGGGGATGTTATGATGGTCTCAAATGACTACGAATATGCAAATGGTTTATTGGTTTCTTCTTGTAGGCAAAATAAGAAGTGGGATCTCGGTTCCGGAGCTTCATTCCATATGACTTCTAACAATCATTGATTTGAAAATATGGAAGTGTTTGAAGGTGATAAGTTCATGTTATGCAATAATGTGTGTTATATTATGAATGTCATAAAAAGTATTAGATTCAAGTTATTTACTATATTGGAACAGCCTTTAACAAAATGTGAGGTATTCCCAAAAAACACTTAACCTTTTATCTATATGTATGTTAGACGATGAAATATTTGAGTATAAAGGTGGAGATGGCAGATTTAGGGTCTTGCAAGACTCGTGTATTTTTATGGATCTTAGCTGAACTAATATAATTTTAATTATGGACAAGTTTGTAGTATAAGAGGTTTATAAGTGTTGGGAATGAATGTGTTGAGATTTGGTTAGAGGAATTTGAGAGTTTGTCGAAGTAGATGGAGATCAATTTGGAGAGTACCTAAAGAGATTTAGGATTGACAACGGCGTGGTATTAGTGAACTGGTCATTCACTAACTATTGTTCTAAACTTGGTATTGTGAAGTTAATTTTGGATTAAAGGATATTAAAATTATTATGTGTGCAAGGTATTTAATTTTTGGATGGTAGGTAGAGAGACAATTTATGTGCTTGTTTTTAATTAGTAGAGAGGAAAAATTTACCAACCCATTTAATGCTGTTTTTCATACGATTTATAGGATAATTTTGGATCCATGAGCCTATCGGGTCGGGTCATATGTTTGGGTTAGCTCCATGAGCCTCAGGCCCAAGAAAAAGTGAACTAGGCACTCAGCTGAGTCACTAGACACACAACTCACTCACCATGAATTTTATCATAGGTCTGTATTTCCCTCTAAAAAAAATCTGACCATCTTTACGCTTTTAGCCTCCAACAAAATATGACTCTATCACTAGCCCCTTAACTCTTTTAGAATCATCTCGGAGAGCTAACATATTCAAAATAGAATCTGAGCCGCATCCGATGTGTATCTTTAAAACGGCTACAACCCAAAAGTCACAAATTTTAAATTGGTTACTTTTTTGGGAACACGTATCAAATCTTAATTGGATCCACGAACTTGTTTTGCTCTAGGTAAAACCATTGAATCAAAGAAGTGAATCGGTTACACTCCTCTATAGCCCCCTAGCTATCGTTGTTGCTTCCAATATCTACATAGGGCATTCAAGTGTTTCTTTAGTCTTTATAAGAAATTCCTTTCGTTTTTACTGTTATTATTTCGAAAGTGAGATAGAGCTTAGTTTCTATATAGAGAAAACATTTTTATTAGATTAACAAACACCATTTTCCTTCTATTTCTACTTGTTCATCATTAATCACATTTCCTGGTTCTTTTTAGGGTTTGTAAGTTTACAACCATGAACACTCTTACTAAAGGAGGTTGGCTTAATTTATCTAAGTTAGAATAAGAGAAAAGGAAAGACAGGATTGTTGTTGGGTTACCTGCTTCTTCAGGCGGAATCGTTATAACTCAATTTATAGAGTAAGTTGGATTTTATTCATATAATGAGCATCGAATCCTCTTTAGACCTAGCTTGATAGATCATTCATCTACATCGCCAACTCATTCTTCTCATTCAGCTAATTCATCCCAAAACAGAGGAGTCACTAGTCGTAGAACTCCTTCAACTTTCCTCCTTGTGGGATCGGATGGTGAAACTACCCCACGTAGAGTTACTAGGCTTTATAAGGAAAAAAACAAACCTTCTACGCTGGATAAGCCAGCTGAAAACCTCACTGAATAGCCCGTTGTTGTTGGCAATTCCTCAACACAAACTCCGCCCATAAGGGGAGAAAGAACTACAACTAAAATACAACCAGAGTTAAGTATAATGGCAAATCCCACAATTACAACAACTAAGCCCGCTCAGATCGAAAAATAATATACTAATGTCCATCCCAGTGAAATTTTGGAGCAAAGACCAAAAATTTGGAAAAAACATTATGGATGACAATGGTCAAGATACTCTCCTAGACACATAGGGTCAGACTCTGGACACTTCGAAAGCAACAAAAGATAACAAAGACAAACTTGCCCTACATGTTAAGTATCTTTGACCTTACAAACGATATCTTATGTCTATTTTCATGAATCTGAAGTAGAGAGGATTCAGAAAAAATAAGGATTCTATGAATCAGGCAGAGTTAGGATACCCCAATCCGGAGAGACTCTGATGGATAACCAGGTTGGTGAGTTGGTGGCTTATATCAACGTACCTAAATGGGGTCTTCAGTTTCCCATAGAACCAGAAACAGCGAGATATTTTCATTTGGTCAAGTTATACCCATAACAAGTTAGCCGCAATGATTGGTTCATGTTGGTAGCAAGTATCATAGCCTCCAGGTTATCAAAAATTGTGATGTCCATGGAACAACTGGTTGTTGTGGATGGTTTGTGTTGTAACAGTTATATCCTATTTTATTATTTTAATATGGGGAATAATATAAACTGGTAGACGACATTTTGGAGGCAGACAGGTTTGGAAGACCCAATTTCTTTTTGTTAGCGGTTCTTTAGAAAATGGTAAAAATATTACCTCTAAGTTGAATCCGAGCATGCTCACAAGATATTGGAAAAGTTCACGTAAGTTTTTAATATTTTTTACTCTTATTTTTTATGGTATTTACCCAGGACTTGTTTTATCTTAATGTTTTCAAAGCCCTTTGTACAACACTTGGAGGATGGGAAAGAAAATTTTATGAAGCCAACCAATGGGCCAGTGTAATTTGGTGATGACACGTCTTTGGAGGACTAATCTGATTTGTGAACTTTTATGGGAATAATTTATTACATGTTCCCGACCCACCAAAATCCTCTAAATGACTGAATTTGTTGATGGAAAACTCTATCTACAAAAGAGGAATAGATCTCCTAGCTATCAGGACAAAAGCAAAAAAGAATAAGAAGAAGAAGAAGAAAGATGGCTCGTCCCAATTTGTTCTCAAACTAGGAAGTGAGGGACAACCAGATGAGATCGATGCCACTTTGTTAGAAGTCGTTGCTGTCACCGTTGGAGAAACTAAAGTGTCATCGGATTCTCATATTTCTAAGAATAAAAAGGGTAAAAAAAGTAAAGAGGGTAGTGGTAAGAGGGAAAAGAAAAAGAATAAATCTTCTTTCGGTTGGGAAATAATACTCCGACCACAGGTTCCTCCTTCAACTACCTCAGTTGATATTCCTCCTCCTACAGTCTCTGATCCTCCTTATTTATTTCTTCTTCCAACCGATATGCCAACTTTTGAAAATGGTGGTCAAATGGAATATCTAGGGAACTTTGTCTTTGAATATTTCGAACAAGCTTTCCCTGAATCCACCAGTACTGCAAATGATGTGATATACAATGGGGTTCCCTTCAAAGTGTCTAGAGAGAATGACCAATTTGGGTAATGAAATTTTGGGCTGTGTGAGGCCAATCATTGACCTGGAGAGACAAGTAAGAAATCACTTCCCTTCAGACTGAGAACCATGGTCTGAAGAACTATGTTGAGGAAGAAAAAAGCAAGGTAGAAAACCTAAGTGGAGAAGTGAAAAACCTTAACATGAGTTAGTTAAATCAAAATCTGATCACAACAAGCTGCAAAATAACTACAATGGTTTATAGTCTTCTACCTTCAAGAAATCATCTCCTTAAAAAATCAACAGAATCATGACAAAACTATCATCAACATTTATCCGATGAGAAGAAAAATCTCAAAGAACTTCTAAGAAAGAGAGAATGTGAAATTACCTCTCTCAAGGCAAAGTCCGCACAATACATAGCTGGTGATAAAGACGCATATGTCAAAAAAGTGATAGAGTCTTTGCAAGAGAGGGAGGAATCAGTTAAATCAGAGATGATTCTGTTATTCCACAAGATGTTCCCCAAATTGGCCTTCAAAGATCTGTGGAAGCATGTACTAGTCAAACAGTTACATTTTCATGACTTGTCTTTAGCTAATAAATTTTGTCTTCTAGATGATTAATATGAAAATGATTCCGATGAACATGAATCTGATGGTGAGAGTCCAAAAGGAAAATAAGAAGGAAAAATCGAAGGGAACGAGCCCTGAGGTCATTATGTTTTGATGTCTTGTCTTAAGAAATCCCTTGATGTGTGCAAGACATTATGTTTTTTTTTTCAATTTTGATTTTGATATTTTTTATGCAAGTCCTTGGCATGGCCAAGAAATTTTGTAATCTCTTCATCAGATTTTAGTAAGCCCTTGGATATTTTATTTCTTCATACATTTTTACTTATTCGAACATAATTAAAGTTAAAAAAGTTACTTATTAAAAGTTGACAAAACCTATTTAAGTCACAATCCAACGATGATATTCAAAGGTAATAAATACTTAATCCACTGAATCTATTCGAAGGAAATAAAGACTTAATCTACTGAAACCATTCAAAGGTAATCCATTCAAAAGAAAAAAGACTTAATCCACTGAAGCCATTTGAAGGTAATCCATTCGAAGGCAATAAAGACTTAATCCACCAAAGTCATTCGAAGAAAATAAAGAATTAATCCACTAAAGCCATTTGAAGGTAATCCATTCGAAGAAAATAAAGAACAAATAACTTAAAATATATTTTAAAAGAAAAATATAGTAGATTAATAAAGATCGAGACATCTCATTAAAACCTCCTCGTGCCACCAGGGTAAGAAAAAGTATGCCCCCCTAATATTTACATTAAACTAGAACAAAGTAAATATTTAAAACATGAACCTAAACCAGTTATAACCTTAGATGCTCGATGTTCCAAGGGTTCTTTAAAGAAATGTCTTTTTGATCACGTAACATGTACGTTCTTTGCTTAATATTTTCATACACAGTGTAGGGTCCTTCCTAGTTAGAAGATAGTTTCCCAAACTTTTTCTCTTTAGTATGCAAAAATACTTTTGCTAAAACTTTGTCTCCCACTTTAAAGTCTCTTCTTTGAAGTTTGGATGCATATATATTCTTCATCAAACCCTGATATTGAACAGTTTTTAGATGAGTTTTTTTTTCCTCAATCAGGTCCAATTGAGCTCTTATTGCAACTTCATTATCCTCTTTGGAATAAGTTTGAACCCTGAAAGAAGGAAGAGTAACCTCTATTGGTGCGATTGCATCCATCTAATAAACCAAGGTAAATGGAGGTTCTTGTGTGGCAGTGTGAGAAATAGTTCGGTAGGCCCATAATACTTCTTGCAAATAATTAGGCCACTTTCTGGCTGCACCCTCTAAGTTCTTCTTCAGACCCATTAGAATCATTCGATTTGCTACCTCAACTTGTCTATTGGCTTGAGGATAGAAAGGTGAATAAAAACATGATCACCTCTTGATGTACAAAATACTTTCATGTCTTTGTTGTCAAATTGGGGACCATTGCCTGTGGTAATACGTCTGGAAATTCCAAACCTGCAACATATATTAGAGAGAATAAACTTAATTACCGCTTTGGAAGTCGTTCCGGAGAGTGTTGTAGATTTTACCCATTTGTAAAAATAGTCAATTGCCAATATTATAATACGATATCCCCTAGAAGTCATTGGTAACAGTCCAACCAAGTCAAGTCCCCATCTATCAAAAGGTACCACTTCGGATATAGATTCCATGGGAACAACTGGTATGTGGATTTCATTTTCGTATCTTTGACAAGGATCACATATACTAATCATCTCTCTAGAGTCTGTCATAATGGATGGCCAATAATATCCCGCCAATAAAACCCTTTTGGTTAAAGCCTTGTAGCCACAATGTGCTGATCCTTTCCCGTCATGTAGTTCACATAAAACTGTTTGAGATCCATTGAATCCAAGGCAACATAAAAAAAATCTACTGAAATATATTTTTAAAGAACCCTTCTTATGACCAAATACCCATGTGCTTTGTATTTTAATTTTATGGTTTAAGCTTTATCTTTGGGTAAAACTCCATTAGTGATGAACTCTTGGATATCATTTCTTTAATCTTGTGTAACTATAGCAGATACTTGGAAATTCTCTTCCATTTCAATTTCCATATCAAAATTTGTGACTATTAACAAGTATTCTTGTACAAGAATCCAAGGGTAACTTCGGAGTAGGCAATAGTAGCTAGAGAATCCGCCATCAAATTTTCCGATCTTGGGACATGTTCATACTTAACATGTTTAAAACTAGCAGAGACTTCTTTTAACACCTTTAAGTACTTCATCAAATGATCTTTTTTTGCTTCAGGTTTTTTTGTGCTTGATGAATGATCACCTGTGAGTTACTCAATAACCAGACTCTTTTAGCACCACATATATGAGCCAACCTCAACCCTGCTATGGCCGCCTTGTATTCTGATTCCTTGTTAGATACTGAAAACTATAAAATATATATCTTGGTACATCAAATCCCCGAAGGAGGAAATCAGATAAATTCCAGCATTACATCTCATCGTACTAGATCTACCATCGGTTTGAATCACCCATTATTTCTCAAGTTTGTTGACTTGAGGCTCCTGATGAGGTTGTTTTTAGTCAAATTCAAGTAGAAAATAAGCCACATCTTGAGCTTTCATTATCGTTCTAGGTGCAAAGTCAATATCATAATCCTCCAACTCAACCGACCACTTAGTCATCCGGCCCGATATATTCGGTTGTTGTAATACATTCTTGAGAGAAAAATAGGTTCGAATCGTGATGGAGTGTGCTTGAAAATATGGCTTCATTTTTCTGGCTGCTATTACCAAAGCCAGAGCTAGCATTTCCAACTTTAGGCATCTTTTCTCAGCATCCGACAAGATTTTACTATTGTAGTAAGCAGGGCAGGGATAGTTGTCAGCCTCTCGCACCAATATCGCGCTCACAACGTAATCTGACACTACTAGGTACATATAGTCTTTCTCCAATAATGGGTTTGAATATATTTTTTGGTAAAGATAAGTGTCGTTTAATTTTAAGTAATGTTTTGTCACAATTTAGGGACCAGTTATAAAGTCTTTTGCATTTCTTAATACTTGGAAAAACTATGCACACTTGTCCAATGATCTTGATATAAACCTATTCAATGTTGCTAATCTTCCATTAATATATACAGTTCTTTAGTAGTCCGAGGAGGATCCATAGCTAATAGAGCATTCAATGGGCCTGTGTTATCTTTGATCCCTTTCTCACTTATGATGTAGTCGAAGAACTTACCAGATCAGACACCGAATGTACATTTTTTACCATCATATCGTCAATATGAATTTCTACATTTCTTCCTATCTGATTGGCAAATGCCTTATTAACCAATCATTGGTAAGTAGCTCCAACATTATTCAACCCGAAAGGTATTATTTTGTAACAATGAAGCCCCTATTAGTATTTCCAAATGTGGAATCCACCAATCGAACTATCTAGGGCACATGAAAATGATCATTGGGACAAGATTTGTTAAGATCCATAAAATCAATACACATTCACCACTTACCATCCTTCCTTTTTTTACAAGAACCAAATTGGTAGTCCAAAAGTGGATATTGAGATTCTCGAATATGTCCAACCTTGGTTAATCGATCCACTTCTTGGACTATAGCTTATGATTTTTCTTTCGAAAAAGCTCTCCTACTTTGGACCATCGGGCATGCATCCGATTGTACCAATAGTTTATATCAAATAATATTTGGTGGCACTCTAGTTATATTCTCACTGCACCGAGCAAACACATCCAAAGTTTTAGGTAAGAAAGACAATAATATTTCCTTCAATTGCAATGGTAGTGTAGCTCCAATCCTGACATTCTTCCCCTCTGCTAGACGATGTATTTCAACCTCTTCTATCGGAATAACAACACTAGAAGTCTCCCTCAGATCATCTATCTTATTCGAATCCGAAAAGACCCTACTAATTGCTATTATTTTTTAGTTATCACGGTTTCAATTTCGGAGCAAGAACGGTGATATAACATCCCATTGCTACATTTTGGCTGCTTCAGGCCACTCGTACTTGACTTCCAATAACATATTTCAAACACTGGTGGACAGTTGATGTTACTGTATACATCCTGGATAACCAAGATCTGCCAAAGATCGCGTTATAACATCCCATTGTTACATTTTGGCTGCTTCAGGTCACTCGTACTTGACTTCCAATAACATATTTCAAACATTGGTGGACAGTTGATGTTACTGTATACATCCTGGATAACCAAGATCTGCCAAAGATCGAGTTATAAGAGGTCGGACAATCTACTACCACAAACAAATCTCTTACTATTTTCTTGAATGGTCATTTTCCTAACAAGGCTTAACCTTCAAATTCCTCAGTTACCTCAAAGGAGTTTCCCGTGAACCCTACTACAATTCTATTTGATCGTTGAATAACCGAAGGATTTTTTATTTGTTTGTAAGCATATATAAATAAAATATTTACCGAACTGCTTGTGTCAATCAAGATTCTTCGTATTTTAGTGCCTTCAGTAGATGCACTATTAATGCAGCATCTTCTTGTGGACCCACAATCCCTCGTATATCGTCTTCATCAAATACTATGAAAGGAGAAAGTTCCTGATAGAGGTGTGTATACATTTTTCCTTAAAATTGCGTAGCCAAAATGTCCACATGTCTTTTCTAGGAACATCTTGATGGTGTTGTTACCGTATCTCCCCCGAAAATAGTTAGAGATTCGAAGTAGTAACACAATTTATATACTTTCCATGTATTTTCTATCACCATATGAATTCTATTCTGATCTGGATTAGGATCCAAATACTATGAATCCATAACTAATCACTCAACAATTTCCATAACACTTTCTTATTTGGATGCTTCTGTATTATGTCTTCGAACATTGGGAGATGTAGTTTGAGCCATGCTTGCACTAGGTTGTGCCATGTTGTTAGGTTGCTTGTTACCTCCTTATGACTTCAGAAAGCTAGTCAATTTCCCATTATAATCAATGTTGATACCTCTTGCTTTAAATAAATGCAATCTTTGGTATCATGCCCCACATCATTGTGGTACCTACAAAAACTTGTGTTTCGATTTTATTTGGAGTTTGGATTGATGTCACAACATTCTTGGCCCTCTCATATCTGGTAGCTACATTTTTAATAAACTTTGCATAGTAATCAGGTTGGACCCATTGATTCCCCCTTGGTCTAGACTGCTGGCCCTGTTTAGGCCGATGAGAACCTTGTCATGAGTCCATCAGACGATTATTGACTATAGCTTGCGATTGAGTAGTACCTTGTGGAACAGAAGTTATGGGAGTAGATTTATAGTGATGAGGTTATCTTGACCTCTTGGTTTCTTCCACAGTGATTTTCTTTCCGACCTGGTTTAGCAATCCTCCCCAAGTCATTGCTTTCTTTCGGATGACCAAATCAGCCAATTCATCGGGCAATAAACCTTGTCTTAGTGAAGCTATAGCTATTTGTTCAAAACAATCTACCAATCCATTTTTTTATGTTCACAAAATGAATCATGTAATTTTTTAATGACTCATTCGATTCTTGTCTATAATCAATGATAGTGGCACAATTTCCTTTGAGTTATTTACTTCATACAAACTGTCTCCAAAACGTCATCCAAAACACGTTAGAAACTTTGATCGACCCTTGTGGCAATTTGTTATCCTATTTCAAGGTGCTCCATTTGAAAGTCTGAGAGAAAGCTTTACACAATAACTTATCGTCATCATTAAAACTCATTATAACATTTTTAAATTGTTCAAGATGGTTATCAGGATCTTGAATTCCATTATATTACTCCATGTTTGATCAAAACGCCTCGGTAAGTCTCCGGAAATAATTTTTGAAGATAACGGTGAATGCCTCCAATTATGCCAATGGCTAAACATATGATCCTCATCGAGAGGGGCAAAGATACCTGGTTCGGATTGAATAGGTTCAGACCACTTAACAAATGATCAATGTTGTGGTCTGCTGATCATTTCATCTTTCCTTGATAACCTTTCCTTTTTCCTTTTACCTATTTTATCCCTCTTCTTATATGATGAATCCTCTTTACTTGAAATTTCCTAAGGATGATTTTTAGTTAAATTTTCTTTCTTCTTTTTATAACCATGATCACTACTCGATGAGAAATAAGAAATATATGAATCTGATTCCAACTCTGAGATTGAGCCCCCAAACAGAATCCGATATGCTTGAAAATTGTTTAGCACTTACATAATGTTTGTGGCTATCATCAAGTTCATCGTGCTTGAGACATCCTAATGGATTATTCTCACTCTTCTATTTTCCAGTATGTATTTGGGCTTTTAAGGCTTCAATCGCTGCCCACAGCTGATCATATTTTTCTCGCATGAAAAGTATTTCCACTATATCATGATTTACATGAGACGTATTCATGTTATTCTCATTGCCTCTAACCCCTTCATTCTCAAGAGGAGGATCAATCTATATTAAAAGATCCACGCCTCAAAGAAATCCAAAGCACAATCTGTAAATTAGGTTTCGAATATCGCTATTCGGGTACCTCACGCTTCCACTGTGGTCGGTAATCTGCTGAAGTTAATTTTAGATTGAAGGATATTAAAAGTGATTTTGTGGGTAAGGTATTTAATTTTTGGGTAGTATATACAGAGACAATTGAGCTGCTTACTTTTAATTAGAAGAGAATGATAATTTACCAACCCATTTAATGTTTCTTTTCAGACTATTCGTAGGATAACTTTGGATCCATAGGCTTATTGGGTCGGGTCATATGTTTGGGTTAGCTATATGAGCCCTCGTGCCTAAGAATAAGTAAACTAGGCACTCAGCTGAGTAACTAGACACACAACTTACTCACCATGAATTTTATCATAGGTCCGAATTTCCCACTAAAAGAATTCCAACCCTCTTTACAATTTTAGCCTCCAACAAAATCTGACCCTAGTAGGTATGTCTAGGCGCATAATCTTGAAAAATAACGTGAAGCCTATAATAGCAGAGAAGATAAGCTGAAGTTTACTTGGATTCAAGACTATGCTTTTAATAGCTCGACAAAACAAAAGGTTGAGTGAATGAGATGTTGGGACAAGTATCATCGTCAATGAAATCTCATGGACTTTCTCTCTTCATGGAGATGTAATAGGTGCCAAATGTGGAGCTGAAGTTGAGATAGAGTTTGAACATAATTGTGGAGATGATGTGATGTCTCTACTAAACCTAATTTCAAGTTGGTTTGGATTCGTCCTTTGCAAAGGAAGTTCAAAAATTGTTATGTTTGGATCTTGATTTGAAGTTTGATGGGCGAAAGGTTTCGGGTGGTCAAAATATGGAGAAACTATCAAGTGATACTCAGTCTTATCTTAATTTAGGTCAGAAAAATGTTACTACTTCCTTCTTGGATGTAGGAGGTCGGAAGACTAGTCTATTGGGAAGGATTATCTCGACAAATTTCATGGATTGCATGGGAATTGATCACTCTAGGCGTGCAAGTGAAAATTTTATCTACGGTGAGTTATTGAAGCATCGAGGTAACATATACTGGTGTCACTATGAGCCTAGATAGAAAACTGTTAAGTATATGCTCAAAGTGATGGTGACAAGATCACTGCTGAAAGCTTGACTTGGTGTCAAAGAGTGTTACTTGTGTGGAAGCTATAAACTGGTTTGGTATATTGTAACTTAGAGTTGAAGCTAGATGTTTAAGTTGGGACTAAGTACCTAATAGTGGAACTAAAGGTTGAAACTGGAACGAAGTGTTAAGAGTGGTACTAGATGTTGATGGTTGGAGTTAAGTGTTGTAGCTGGATAAATATAATCAGAGCATTTCAATTGGAATTGTTATCTCTTTATGTGACTAAATGCTCTACCAGAATTAGTTGTAGCAGGAGTTTACTGGAACCTAAACGTTAAGCATAGACGGAAGCATATGTGATGGACCAAAGTGAATTAGACACAAGCAAATGTCATGGACCAAAGTAGTTTATTGATACCTCTTAAACGTTGTATTTTAATCTGGTGAAGTTGGACTTAAGTTCTTAATTAAACTTGACTTTATCAATTTGTTGGAAGTTTTCTATTTAATTTGGTCTCTGTTTTGTTCTTTATATATTAATTGGATTTCCAATTACTTAGATTTCATATCAAATTATTTTTTATTTTAATTCGGTTTCCAATTAATCTAGATTTCTTATTTATTAAGTTTTCTAGTTTATGATTAAAACTTTATTATAATCATTTATTTAGGTGATTTAATCTATAGTGTTTGCTGGAGAATTTGGTGTTTGTCGAAATCTATAAATAGAATAAATCTAGCATGTCGTAATTTCATGGCAAGGCGAGATAATTGACGAGCGATATAGGAGATCTACGATTCTGTTGTAGAGAGTATAATGAGGTAGAACATAAACACTTGAATATGAATTTTGAGATTTGATATTTCTTTATAAACCCAAAAAATATTTTTGTAACAAACTTGAGTGATTGAGTGTTTAATGTTTGAGAGTGTTCTTTTAACCTTCAATAAATATATATGTGTCTGTTACCCGTGAATGTAGGATTTTTTTACGATCCAAACCACGTTAAATCTTTTGTTGTGCGGTTGACTTTTTATTTGTCCTTTTTTGTTAACTTTTTTATTGTAACGAGGCAAGAGCCAAAACTTATATTACCTCATACAGCCTTTCAGGTAGGTATTTGAAAACTTTCGACCATTACTTCCACTAAGTAGCTAGGATTTGGCCTAACGAGTCTTCTTAGAGCTAGATTGGATCTTATTCGGATATTGGTTATTTCCCTACCAAAAAAAAATCATGAAAATTCACAAGTAACACACAAACATATTCCAACCTACTACAAGTACAGTACTTACAAAAATTGGTTCGAAATAAGTTACAAAAACCGACAATTAAAACATAACCAGACAAAACCATTGCACAAATAGGTTTCAGCCTACTACAAATCCATAGTTGCAATCAAACTAATTTAATATAAGTTGTTAAAATAAAAAAACAACCCAACGACGAGTCATAACTTTTTGCAACTCCACAAGTTAGGGAAATACAGTTCAAAATAAGTTATAAAAACACAAAAATTTCATAACTTGCTGCTAGTTGCGAAAAAAAATCAAAATAAATTATGTAAACACAAAAATAAATAACAAACATGTTTTAACCTATTTTAAGTTGAGAAAATAAAATACATAAATCAGTTTTTAAAAATTCATATACAAAAAGTTACGAAACAATGAAATTGCTAATATACAAAGTTACAATTTTTAAATAGCAAAAAAAAATTAAATTTGTCTATGTACGACTAAATGTATAAACAAGATCTAAAGTGCAAAAACCAAGAAACTATGATAAATAAAAAATTTATGTTTAACACTTTGAAAACTGTACTTCAATTTTAAAAAAATCGTAATTGAATCGATATAAAGTCCACAATAAAAAATTTCATGCTAAAAATAAAAGAGAATGAATTTATAAAAAAAACATAGTATAAGAAAAATAGTTGATTTCCTACTTTATATATATAAATAAGGGTACGTCACTCATAACCACTTGGATAAGTTTCAAATTATCAATAACCATTTAGATTTTAAATTTCACCAAAAATCACATGCACTATAAAATCTTCCAACAATAGCACTGAAAATACCATATATACGCGACACGTATAACCTCCAACCATGCAGTAACATTAATTTTTTCATTTTCTATTTTTAACTTTCAAAATTTGATATCTTTTAAACCATATCTTTAAAAAATTCCAAAAATATTTCTACTTTTTAGAGTCGAAAACAAAAATCATGAGTGATATGTTTGGAGTTTTTTTTCAAGTCCAAATTCATAACCAAATTGTTCTTAATTTTGAAACTAAATAATATTTATTTTTTTTGTGAACAAATTACATGTAATTCTGAAATTAAACAACAATTTATTTTTCAGACTTATTTCACAACCAAATTGCACATATTTTTACAACTTTAATTTTTTTGGTAATAATATTTTTTCACAAAAAAATGTACATATTTTTGCAACTACGGAAAAAATAGTTGTTTAACACCCAAATTACAATAAGAGTATGAAGTGAAATACTGGGAAAAAAATTAAAGAATTAAAGAAGATTGAAGACCAAGTCAATCTATCTAAATTTCATGCTCACCGGCTTCATTTACTAGCTAAGGAGGCAGTTTTTTGGGAACAAAAAAGTAATACTAGTTTCCTAAAGGATGGTGACAAAAACACCACAAGATTTCATCAATATGTCAAAAGGAAAAGAAAGAATAATAAGATCACATGAATTCTCCAAAGTCACATTCCTAAGCTTCTTAATGAACAAGATAACTAAATACTTTTGAGGTCACCTATTGGGCATAAAATTCATGACATAATCAAAAGTCTTAGTCCAACAAGTGTTGCTGGCATCGATGGATTCAATGGTAAGTTTTTTCAATCATGCTCGAATATCATTTCAAAAAAAATATGTGATGCTATAAATGGTTTTTTCATGGACCATCCTATTCATAAAAGAATCTTTGTCATTGCGATTAGCATAATCCCTAAGTTAAATGGTCTTAAAACTTAGAAATAATAAATTCTAATCAGTCTATGTATTTTCATTAATATAATCACATCTAAAATCATAAATTATAGAATCTCACTCATGCTTCCTAATATCATTTCAGAGGATCAAGGTGTCTTTTTTCATGGTAGAAATATACATGATAACATACTTTTAGATCAAGAAGTTATGCACAATCTAAATAAAAAATCAAGATGAAGAAATATTCTAATTAAAGTTGACATGGCTAAAGCATTTGATAGGTTGTTAATTAACTTCATTCGAAAGATAATGGAATATTTTGGGTTTGATTTAAGATTCATAAACATAATAGCTAAATTGCATTAACTCATTTAGGTTCTCTATTATAGTTAATGGTGAATTTTTTGGTTTTTCAAATCTTCCAATGGCATGAGGCAAAAAGATCCATTATCTCATAGTATTTTTATCATTGCAAAGGAGTATCTTATTAGAGGGCTTAAAAACCTCTTTTATTCTAGGAAGAAAATAAAATACGGCACTATAAGTTCAATTGTAGTACATTGTCTTGCTTTTATAGACGGCTTTATAATCTTCGCTAGTGGATTCTCAACTAGTACAGTTCTTGCGACATTATCAAAATATATAATGGCAAATTATTAATAAAGAAAAAACTAACATTATAACCTATAAAAGAACAAATCAGCTAAGAACTAGACTAATAGGCTTTCATTCTGGTTTTCAACTTGGTGCATTGCATTTAACTAATCTTGGAATTACAATAAACCCAAACAGTAAATTCATACACTTTGATGGCTTAATAACTAAAATTAGAGCTAAGATTCTGGAATGGGATGGTACTCATTTATCATTTGGAGGAAAGTTGACATTAGTTCAATATGTATTGCTTGAAATCCCAATAGTTATATGCAAAGTAGTCCGACCCTAAAAGTTTCATAGAGAGAATAATTAAATTATGTAATAGATACATTTGGGGTTCCACATATACTAAATTGATCAACATATGTAAGCCCTATGAAGAAGGGGGCTTAAACATAAGGAGGATGGAAAATGTTCATGTTTTTTTTCCTGTAAGTTATTGTTTAACTTTAGAGAGCATAAAACATTATGGTCCAGATACATGTATTCTATCTATTGTGGATCTTACCATCTTTTATAAACAAACTATTCTAATCAGCACTTTAAAGTTTCGATAAGGATTATTAATATTAGTAACATAACTGAAAAGTTTGTATATTGGAAACTAGATTAATGTGAGATTGATTTTTGGATATATAAATGGTGCTCATTAAGGCCCTGATTATGTTATCAAAGGATAAAAATAATTATTTGTATAGGCCTGAAAAAAGTGAACTCATTTTGGAAAGAATATGGATGAGTAATGGAAAAGTTAGATACCAATCTTCTGCACTCAGATTTCCAGAGAATTGTAAATTTAAATATAAAGAGATCTTTTAAGGACAAAATTATTTGGTCCATATCAATAAATATAAAATTTTCGACTAAAGACACATGAAACAAATTAAGGTATTCTTGTAATAATTCAAACTTGTTCAAAAAATATGGAATTGTATAACCCCTAAAAATGCTCATTCTTCTTATTGAGGATATTAAACCAATGTAAATCTATAGATATTATCCTTCAAAAAAAGAACTATTCTTTAGCATCAAAATGCCTACTCTGTGAAAACTCTTAAACCATTAACGACATGTTTGTCCAATGTAATGTATCTTGGAAAGTTTAGAGTTATTCTGCTAGTCTTTTTGGTATAATTATTAATAGATGTACGACCGTAGCTCATATAACTAGATGTTGGTTTTGGTCTTCAGATAAATATATACATATTTGAACTATATGTCCTCCAATTATATGTTAGGTTATATGGAAATCGAGAAACAATATCAAACACAATGGTCAACATTGTTTTGTTAACTCTGTTATTGAGAATATCAAGTTCATTATTTGTGGTTGATAGTGCCCATGTGCTCAAAAGGTTCCCTTGGACTAAAAATCTTAAAGCTGCCCCTGAGATTGGATGCTCAAATCACTTAGCTAAGAAGATATTCTGTCATATTCTTAATTGGTAGCCTCCACCTGGTATCACGCTCACACTGAATACCGGTAGCTCTTATAATATGAGTGGTGAGTCTTCTGGTGGAGGCCTTGTTAGAGATTGTAAAGGTGATATACTTGTTGTTTGGTAAAAAATATGGTAAAAATCTTCAATAATAACTAAAACTAATGTTTATTTGATGGTCTAATGCTTTGTAGACAAAATAATATTAACAATATTGACATTGAATTATATTCTTTAAGTTTAATTAAAATGATGGAAAAATACAAAACCCCTTGGTTTCTAGAGTTTCTTATTGTATGTTATAGGATGTTGATTATACCAGTCTATGACTCTTAGACATATATATATATATATATATATATATATATATATATATATATATATATATATATATATAACAAAACCATGCGAATGACTGGATAGTTAAGGGGACTTCAAAATGTTAAATGAAAATAGACTTTAACCAACTTCAAGCTCCTACCCAGCTAAGGGTTATAACCTTTCTAGAAAGTTTAGCTATTTGATACTTAAGAATTATAGACCGAATTATCTCTGTAACTACAACCTTATATCGACAAATTGTTACAGTTTAATAAAATGTTACCACTATCAAAATGTTAATTATAATCCTTAGGTAATTTCATATTACTGACAATCAGAGGCATGAAATACTTGACAAGACAAAGGAAACTAAAATGGAATAGAATTTGAAATTAAAAGGAAAGAACCAACACGTATGAGTGGGTTTTGAAGTTTCATCCATGGTTTGGGATTTTCAAGAAGTTTGCGCATTTCACAATCAATGAGCTCTATCTATAATATATTTTTAGCTTTTCAAATAGTAAGAACCGGACATTAGTTCAATTAGTAGAAAGGAAAGAGAAAAAAAGACTTTGAACGAAACTTGAGGACATCCAAAGCGCAGCCAAATAAAAGAACAAAGGATTTCAACTGGAAAATTGAATCAAATATGAAACATTGAATCATTACCTAAGCATAAATTTCGCTGTGAGAATCCAAAATAGATTTGATTTCATCTCAATTTATAATTATTTGTTTTTTTAATTTGAGTTGGCATCGTAACGTTTTCAGTAATAAATCTATATACCTTTCCTACTCAAGTGGGCTAATTCATGAGAATTTTATTAGAAGAGAAAGAAGAGAAATATTTGCTCCAAGAATCTCTCCAAGAACCATCACCTGAAGTCTATCGCCGGAGACCTTGTTGTGCCTTCGTCTGACTCAATGGATCCCTCTCCTTATTTTTTAGCATAATCCTCATTCAAAATTCCTTCGATGAATAAAAACATCGATTTATCTGATGATGAATACCTTGTTCTTCATTATGGAAACAAAAACAAAGACTTACCAGAATAGTCTTATGCTGAAATTGTTAACTATAGGAAGGAGAATAGCGCCTGTAATTTCAAAGCCGAAGAGATTACCCTAAAATCTGACCATGTTTCGATCCAGTATAGTTTAAATCACTAAGGATTCGTTGGTTCAAGATTCTAAAACAACTCTTATCGGTAAATTTTCTGGTGGTTTGCCAAAGCGATCCATGCTTAATCAGTTTTTATCTTCTTTCAAATTCAAAGGTGATTACAACATACAAGTATGAGACTCTCGAAATCTTCTAATCGAATTTGATCTTAAATAAGACATTATTCTTCTTTGGTCTAAAATCTACTATATAGTAGAAAACTATACTATGGGAATTCTTCGATGCTCTCTAGATTTTTACGTTAAATATTAAAATTATTTCTCTAGTATGGGTCAGAATTGGTAATGTACCAAAATTCCTATATAACAACTCGATTATGAATTACATAGCCTCTGCTATAAGAGTTCCTTAAAAAATCCCAGTAAAAACAGAGCGTTCTTTGATGAGTCCGGATAACTTAACCACTGCCCACTGCGATTTCTGGACAAGGGAAATTCAGACACAAACTGCCCACTGAACTATCCGGAGAGGACAAAAGTATAAAATGACTAAACATTTTTTGACTAAGCTATGTGCTAATCAGCTTATTGAGTAAATGGGTCCTTAAACTTGACCCAGTTCCATAATTTGACCCGAAAGCCCATGAGTCCATAATTCAGGGTATAAATACCTCAACTACTTTCATTAATGAGGGTAATGAATATTTAATACAACCAAGCAGCTCAAATCTCTCACTACTAAACACCCAAACATTTAATACTCTCAAAACTTTCCAAAACACTTGACAAAATTACCCTTAGCTTAAAATAAACCTCGCCAATTTTAAATGCATGCTTCGCTTTGGTGAACTTAGATATATCTAAGAAGATTCAGTATAGCGCTTGGATCGGTTTTGGAAACAACGATGGATGTTGGCTTTCCCTAAGTTATAAGAACTTGCCAGATTATTGCAAAATTTTCTTTCACTTGGGCCACAAACAAGAAGAGTGTATCCAGAAACGGTAAAGAAACTAAAAAGATAGGGGAATCATATACTACTCTGAGCAACTAAGTTATTAATGATAACAAAGAATATGACAGCAAATCTGTTTGGATTAATAAGGTTACAAAGATTAAATCGATCATAATTTAACCAATGCATAATGTTATTGATAAATCCAACACTTTACAAGTTTCACTATAATTTTTTAGAGAACAAGATTCTAGTAATATTTCCTCAAATACTAAGAACAAGGAAAACAATACTCCTGGTGACAAAGAAGTAATTGAAGTCATCCAGATATTAGAACATGGCCTTAAACACATCAACTCTCTGGGATATGTTAACCTCTGTTCGGGAAATGCCACTCCAAATCATGAAAATATTGGAAGCACACCAAACTCTCCAACTATAAAAACTTAAGGCAGTGACATGGATTTCAATGAATTACTGCAAAGGAAACTCAAAGCTGCAAAGAAATGGAAAAAACTGAACAAACTCGTTATCAAGTCCTTAAAGTACCAATGGGCCAAAAATCATCAATATTCTTACTCTGATAATGATAAAGATATTTAGTTGGAATCTCAGAGGGATCCAGCATAAAGCAATAGTTAGAAAACTGAAGTCTATAATCTCATAAATGTTGATAAACTGGAAACCACTGCTAAAATCCTGGAATTTACTAACTGGATCTCTAATCTATCTAACAAGATATGGTTTTTTGGATGGATGATATCAGTATCTCTTCAGTCAGTGACCATGATCAATGCCTCACCTTGAACATTACTTATCCTAGTCTTGATTTTAGTTTCCTCCTTACTATCATATATGTTAAATGCCAAAGATTTAATAGGGTGGACTTGTGGGATCAACTCTAAACAATATCCTCTACTCATATGGCTTAGATGACAGTGGGTGATTTCAACGTGATTACTTCTGATGATGAGCAGAGGGGTTGCTCAATGTTATGTCAAAATAGAATTCAAGACTTTAATGTTACTTTGAGAGACTGTCACTTTGATGACGCTAGATTTGCAGGTTCTAAGTTAACGTGGAATAGGAACACTAAGTGTAAGAGACTGATAAGGCTCTAATCAACAACATATGGTCTGAGAAATTCATGGATCTCATGTTCTTCGCATGGCTAGAACATGTTCTGACCATGCCTCTCTTCTTAATATCATCTCTTATAAAAAAGCTTTAAATTTATGAATATATGGACACTTGATGAAACTTTTGTTAGTATTTTTAAGCAGAATTGGTCTCTTCAGATGGGAGGCAATCATATCCAAATCTTCTGGTCAAAACTAAGAAGACTAAAGAAATGTCTCAAAGCTTGGAACTCTGATTATTTTGTAAACGCTTTTAACAAAGTTAAGGCTACTGCAGAGGGGGTTAAAATGCTGGAAATTATCTACCAACCAACTAATAACAATGACATTAAAACCAGCTCAACAAGGCTAATAGTTTGTACCTTCAAGCTCTGCGAATGAAAGAAGACTTTTGGAAGCCGAATTGCTACAACAATTGTCTGAAGGATGGGGACAGGAATACTAAAATAGTCCATTCCTATGTTGCTAAAAAAGAAGAAGGAATATCATCAGAAGCATTAAGGATTGCAACAAATGGATCACAGATTCCGCTGAAATTTACTTTAAAGATATTTTAACTAGCTATCCTTATGACAGTGCAGAGGATGAGGATTTGATGATGGAGAATGGAATCTTTAACAACATTCCTAAGTTGGTAACCTTGGATGAATAACACCTTGTTTAAACCTACATCTGAGGAGGAGTTGTTTGTTACCATCAATTCTTTGAACCCTGATGTTGCTGCTGGTATTGATGGATATAACATCTAATTTTACAAATTCTATTGGAACATCATTAAGTCTGATCTTTGTAATGCTCTAAATGCATTCATTAGTGGCCATAATATTCCTAACGGTGTGTTTGCTACTGGCTTATGTTTGATACCCAAAACTATCAATCATATAAGTTGGACAAACTAAAGACCTATTGGATTACGCACCATGTTTAACATGCTGATGTCCAAGCTTATTAACACCAGTCTTGCCAACATTCTGCCCAATATTATATCCAATTCTCAGGGTGCTTATGTTAAAAATAAATCCATCCATGAGAACATTCTCATTGCCAAATAACTAATTCATGATCTTGACAAAAAGCCTAAGGTTGGTAACATTCTGGTGCAGCTAGACATGTCAATGGCTTTCAACAAAATATCTCACCCTTTCATCTATAAAGTTCTATTGTCTTTTGGTTTTTCTAAAGTTTTTGCCACCGTTATCAATACTCTCATTAGTAATGTTAATGTCTCAATGCTTATCAACCTGAGTGTCAATGGTTATTTTAAAACAAACAAAGGCTTGAGACAAGGTGATCCCTTGTCTCCAAGCTTGTTTATCATTGGCCAGGAAGTGCTGACTAAAGGTCTTCACAATTTCTTTAGCCTTAACAAGAAAATGCAGTATGCTTCTAGAGCTAAAATTCAGGTCCCGTGTCTAGCATTCGCTGATGGCACTTTAATCTTTACTAACAGTAGACATCAAACCATTACTAATCTAAGCAATTTTCTGGAGTGTTATCAAACTGTCTCAGGTCAAGCAATCAATAAAGGAAAAACAAAAATTATGGTTTATACAAGATTTCAATAGAGCAAGATAGAATCTTTTGCTAGTCCTACTGGATGCTCTGTGGATCACCTGCCTACTGAATGCCTTGGAGTGACCCTAAATAAAAACAACAAATCAAGAAATTTCAGAGTCATCCTTGACAAAGTTAACTTCAAGATTTCTGAATGGAACAACAAAAATCTCTCCTATGGGGGCAGGCGAGATTTAATCTCTTATGTTCTCATGCCTATTCATGTATATTGGATGACAAATACTCTAATCCCTAATTGTATTATCAAGAAACTAGAAAATACTTTTAACAAATTTCTTTGGAGGTCTACCTTTTCTGAAAGTTCAATCCATTGGACCGAATGGACTAACTTATGCATGTCTTTTGAGGAAGGAAGACTAAATATCAGAAAACTTTCTAATATTCAGGACTCCTTCTCTCAAAAGATTTGGTACACATTTAGACAAAAGAAAACTTTTTGGGCTAGAATCATGCATAACACTTACTGTGGCAAATCTCATCCTATTTGTATTTATTATAACAACTCAGGGTCTCTCACTTGGAAAAGATTATATAGCATCAAATATGTTGCTGAACCTAACATAAGTTGGTGGCTTAGCAAAGAGGATTTAGATATTGGTTAAATAATTGGCACAACAAAACTCCTATCATATCTCCCAATGGTAATGAAAAAAACAACTGGTTTCTGCCCACTAAAGTTAATAGTTTCTGGCTCAATGATTCTTGGGACATCTCTACCATACAAACCTTTCTTTTTACCGAAATACTAAACAAAGCCAAAGATCTGTTTATCAATCCAAATAAGGAAGACAACATTAAATGGATGCTTTCCAAGGACTTGAAATATAGCATTAAAAGCGTTTGGGACAATACTAGGAAGCACTAAAATAGGTCCAGTCTGTTCCAGGAAATATGGAATAATGCTACTCTTAGGAAGTTCTCATTCATTTTATGGAAACTGCTAAAACTACATTCCTATGGATACTATTCTTCAGAGAAAACATATTCAAATGGCGTCAAAATGTCAATTCTGCAATCACATTGAGGACACTAACCATTTGTTTATTAATTGTAGATATGCTTGGCAGATTTGGAAGCACTTTGCTGAAATTTTCAACATTAATATTGAGAAGTACATGTCTGTAACTCATATTATAAGACAATGGTTCTGGTTCTCATAAAGAAAACAACATTACACATGTTATACTTGATATGAAAGTAGGATTTTGAGGACTAAATTGTAAATAATGTCAATTTAAGGATTTAATAATAAGTAATGTAAGTTTTGTCCTTAAATTGTAACTGATGTAAGTTTTAGAGAGTATTTATAACTATGTATAATTGTTGAGGACTAAACAACAATTAGTCCTCTTTTGTAACAGATTTTAGTTTGAAACTAAGTCTTGGCTCCTCTATATAAAGGGCAAGGTTACTTTAATAAAGGGGTTGGATACTTTTACTTTGAAAACTCATTTATACTTGTATTTTCTCTCTCTAGAAACTCTCTAGCTCTTTCTCTCTCTAGAATGTACTCCTAACAATTTACTAAGGCAAAATCATAACTCATCAATACCGGCGGCCATTTGATGGGAAATTTGGCAAAATAGGAACAGAGTTAAGTTCAAAACTAATCACTTATCTTCTGCTAATTATATTCATCAAACTACCAGAATAATACATGGTTTTAACATCTCTAACGTTTTAATAATAAAACACTGGGCTAACGCGCTAAATGCATGTTTTACTCTTGGTTGCATACCCTATACTCTTAAAAGAGACAATACAAGTTACCTGAAATGGATTGTGCCTCAAAAAGACATACTTAAAATGGACGTCAATGCAGCTTGCTCAAACAACGGAGAATCCAGTGGAGGAATAATCTTCAGGAACAATCTGGGTGAGATGATTTTTGGCTCTTGCAACACTTACGGTGAGTTAAATCACTTAATGGTTGATTTTAGAGCTTTGCTCTATGGCTTGCTTATCTGCAAAAAGAATAAGTGGGTCAGAATTGATATCGAATCTGATTCATTGCTTCTTATTGACCTTCTTGCTAAAGGAAACGTTCCTTGGCTTATGGACCCGATTTTAACTGCTTGCATGAAATTAGTCTACCCTGAGATGACTATTAAGCACATCTCAGGAGTCCAAAATCAGGCTGCCGATTGGCTAACCAAATGTCTGAGATGTAAGAAAAAAGACGATATTATTCCTTTTAACATCCATTCCCAGTTACAAGCTATTATATTGCTTGAAAGACTAGGTTTGGGGTACATTAGTATTGTCGAATAGAATTCATACATACCTTTGTTTCGTAGTTATATACTTCTCTACTTGTCTATTGGTTCTTTCTATTTAATGTTTCATGTAATCCGGACCTTAAGACAAGACTTGTCGATTTCAGCTATTCCTGGACTTTATGTTGATGTTTTTATTCGCAAGATTTGTTAAAGATTGTTCAGCCACATTTTTCGAATGTCTCGATGCAAACCGTGAAGCTGGAAGTTCTTACTAAAGATTATTAGTCCCTTCAATTTCAATTCATGAAAGATTTAGAATTTTTTTAGTAACGAAGACTAAGGGATTCAATCCCCTGTCATTTTTCTTACCATTCAAACTTTTGGGTCAAATTTTGGCGCCAATACTTGGAGCCAAAATTCTTCCTTTAAGGTTATGTTAGGTTTATTTCTTTTAATAAAGTTTTCGATTAAAAAAATGGGCTAATTCATGTAACCTTATACATTTAATATATGTCTTTTATTAGAAGAGGTATATTTTTCCCAATCAAACCAATTTTATTAAAATTAAACGAATTGCATAAACGAACAATTGTGTCTAATTTTCTAATTGTGTACCCAGCTACCTAATTTGAGTGAATGAGTATGGGCTAATAGCCCATTAAAATAACTCGTCCAAACTTTAAATTACGCCAAGCATTGTAAAACAAATTTCTTGGGACGTTGCCAGAAATCCTAACTAAAGCCTTTCTCACAAACCAATTCTTCCTATTGAAGGAGGATAAAAAATCAGTTAAAGAAGTACTAAATCCTGTTTTTTATATTTTCTATATCATATCAAAAATCTAATTTAAATAAAATAAAATTAACCTTCTAAATTTTATAAACAATATAACAGTCAAAAAAAGAATTAATTATCTTATTTACGATTTATTTTACAAGTTCATTTTAAAATTTTATATTCTAAACAATAAGAGTTGTTTTTTTTATTTGTTATCAAATTTAATTCCGAAAATGTATTTAAAATGTTTGATTATTTATTATTAAATTAATTTAGTCACTGATTATTAATTAAAAAACTATTCTGATTTTCTTAAATTATATATTTTAATATGATATTAGAAAAGTATAAATATAATGTTTAATTAATAATTCACTAACGAAGAAGTTAATTATAGTTTGCAACCTCAACTTTGTCCGACTACTTTAAACCACACGAATTCTAATCTTTGAACAACATTTTTTCTTAGTACTACGATTGCTGGTTCAACTCCTCCAGATTGAGTCTTACGAAGAATGGCCGAAATGCAGTATTCACAATACAACGTGCAGCTGGTTTTGCATAGAATGCTTGGCCTCGCCTTTATGTTGTGCACTGTGTTGTGATATGCAACATACAGGTCACGGGGTGTTGCATATATGGCAGTTTGATTCTCGATCAGGAATAACAGTTTCACAAATATCGCCATATTTTGATATAACTGGTATCCAGAAATACGAAAAAAACTGCGGACCTATTGTCTTTTTTCTCACAAAAACATTAGAGAATGAACTTGGTGTTCCATGTAATTCTTGTGGAGTACCCATAAAATCTTGTGGAGTACTCATCAGCCGACCTGCGGAATTCTGTTCAATAGAATGTAAAGTGAAATGAGTATTAGGTGTTTCGGATATAAATGAAGATGTTGTTGCCGCAGCGGCAGCAGCAGCGACAACAACTGAAGAAAATCCTTCTGGTTGGACTTCGACTTCAACTTCGGTTCTCGCTCCACCTACGGAGTTGGAAATTTCTCAGCAAGAAGAAGACGTTGGAGAGGCATCAGTGGTAGATCTCCTTTCTAATTTTCAGTAAGTAACATCACATCCTTTTCTCAATATTCACCAAAAATAAATAAGAATTATTACTTTAGTTTCAAATCAATCTCTTCTTTGAATCTCGGTTCTTAATTTCAGTTTAATCAGATAGGCGGCTGTTTGTGCTGTGATTAATTAGCTTAACCCATTTGACAAGTATGACGTGATTTAAATTGGGAATGATATAAAGGTTATAAGCTATCCAACCTAACCTAGATTCTACCAATAACTTCTAGGCCAAGTTATTGTTTAGTAAGTATATAGAAAATGGAAAGAGCATGAAACAACAAACAATCAACCTTCATAGATTGGACCACTTTATTAAGACTACCTAATCATTTCAAAAAAAGTTCAAGAAATAAAATGGATCTCAATTTTAGCTTGCAAGATGTCAGTACTGGTTTGTCGACGAAAAGGTTAATCTTTTTGATAATGTGTTTTTTCATTCAGATATATGCGAAACTTGCTCATATAATATTTATCTCTGTTTTGATTACCCTTTGGATCAAGGTTGATAGACAAGGTTGCGATAGTAACGGGTGGTGCAAGAGGCATAGGAGCTGCCACAGCATTACTTTTTGCACAGAACGGAGCTCATGTCGTGATTGCTGATGTTCTTGACGATTTGGGTGTAACCCTAGCTGAATCAATGGGAGGTAGATTCATACATTGTGATGTATCGAAAGAGAGTGATGTTGCATCAGCCGTCCAACTTGCCCTTACTTGGAAAGGCAAACTAGATATCATGCTTAATAACGCTGGCATTGCAGGTCCTGATGGAAGTATAAAAGACCTTGATATGGGTCAAGTCAAGTAAGAACATTTCCGCGTATATCTTTAATATGAAAAACTTTTACACTAGCCAAACGATGTCTATAGAGTATAGAGTCAACTTTAGAAATGACAATGTTTGTTGAATTTCATTGTAAGCAGACGTCTATTCGATATAAATGTTAACGGAGTTATATACGGGATTAAGCATGCGGCCAAGGCCATGGCTGAGAGAGGATCAATCATTTGTATGTCGAGCTCAGCGGCTATTATGGGAGGTTTAGGAGGACATGCTTATACACTTTCCAAAGAGGCTATAAATGGATTGGTAAGAAGTACAGCATGTGAACTAGGCATGTTTGGAATTCGTGTGAATTCGATATCTCCTCACGGTGTTCCTACGGAGATATTAGTTAATGCTTATCGCAAATTTACGGGGAGACATGACATGGAAGCCGAAGAAGTTAGCAAAACCATTGGTGAAAGAGGAAGTTTACTCAAGGGAAGAGCTGGAACTGTTGAAGATGTTGCACAAGCTGCTTTATTTCTTGCGAGTCAAGAATCTGGGTTTATTACAGGACATAATCTTGTAATCGATGGTGGATACACTTCTGCTTGTAACAGCATGGCATACATCTACATTTAGAATTTTCAAAAAATGGAATATAAAAAGTTTAAATAATTATTAATTAACCAAATTTAACATGTTGACACACAACAGTTACGATAAATCCACAAAATTTCAAGTTTGAGCTATATGTAATCTAAACTACGTACTGAGCTGGAAGTTTAGCTGGTGAAATCTCAAGTAGCTCGATCTTGGGATAAATTAAGTAGCCATCCTTACCTGTCCAATACAGGACAGATGATTTATTAAAGTTTTTTTAAAAAAAATGTGTAAATTTTTATCTCAAAACTATATTTTTTAAAACATAAATTTTTGTTTTTAATCTTATACGGTTTTGTCGCTTTTATTATTTAAGTTCACCTTTTACTTCTTTTTTTGTTTTTAGTAGAACTTAATCTAAATGCAATTTTGAACTTAATATTTTTATATAAATCAAAATTTGCTTTTAAAAATAAAATTATTTTTAAACAAAAAAAGTTTTGGTACCAATATTTAGAGGTGCCTAATGGTTCTGGAACCACGGTTTAAAGCTGACAACCTGCTTAAGAACTGGCGGTTTACCTGCGAAACTGGTCCATTAGGACTGCAACCTGGCAGGACCGCAACCCGCTAGGACCGCATAAGGAACAACCCGGCAGGACTGCAACCAAGCAGGACTGCAACCCGACCGGACTGCAACCCGGCAGGACTGCGAAACCACGGTTTATTTGTAAAAAACCGCGGTTTATTGGTAAATATTATGCTGATTTTATTTATTTTATAACCAAAATGTTATATTTAAAAAATATTGAGATTAAAATATTTTAAGTGTTGGTTATTAATATTTTAAGTGTTGTAATTATTATATAGTCCAAAATTTTAAATATTACTTATGTTATTATCACATTTTGAATATTATTATTATGTTTTTAGATTTAATATTAGTAGTGTTGATTTTAATATTACAAACCAAAACTATATCTTATCATGTTAAAATATTACAAAATTTATGGTTATAATTTTAATATTACATTTTGAATTTTATTACTATGATTTGTTTTTAAATATTACAAGTGTTATTTATTATTTTTAAGTTATATTGTTGTAATTTTAATATTACATTTTGAATTTTATTATTGTGATTAGGTTTTAAATATTACAAGTGTTATTTATTATTTTTAAGTTATATTGTTATAATTTTAATATTACATTTTGAATTTTATTATTGTGATTTGGTTTTAAATATAACAAGTGTTATTTATTATTTTTAAGTTATATTGTTATAAAAAAAAATTTCCCAAGAAAACATTTATTTATTAATATTGAAAGAAAATGTTACAATAGTTTGTGAGCCATACATGCCCATACTGAGACAGAAGCTCAGAAATTTCACAAAGAAGAAAATTACAGCAAAGGTAACTTCTTCAACAATTACAAATTACATGTTCATTGTTGTGTTCTATACGACTTCTCCCTCCCTTACATGCTCCATATCAACATATCATCCTTTACTTCTTAGCTGATAACCTAAGACCTGCAAAATAAAACATATAGTCAAGTCTCACGACTTGCTAAACAATATCAGAGAAATCACACAGAATATTAAGTGTATCGAAAATTTCCTAGACCCATGCTATCAGCCCTTAATATGCTAGATAGCTCACTAAAATTATGGTGAGATTGAATACAAAAACTGCCTTTCACTTTCAAAGCATGTCTAGATAGCCAATCTGTAGCGAGATTTTGTTCTCTAAAAATGTGTTTCATTGTCATTTGAGAAACTATCAGCTGTCTGCAATATAATAAACTTTGTTCTAAGTACCAAGGACCCAAACCAGAAGCTAACATATTAAACAAAACTAAGCAATCTAACTCAATATCAACTAATTTAAGATCATTCTCATTGCAGTAAGTTAATCCATTTAATAATCCAGCAATTTCTGCACAGATAGGAGAACTCTTTCCTATTACCTCCCCTGTAGCCTTTATTATGTTGCCTAGACTATCTCTTATTATATATCCATAACTAGATTCACCGTTGCTTAAAGAAGATCCATCACAGTTAAGTTTGACTCGATTACAAGCAGGTACAGTCCATTTAATATACATGAAAGGTTTAATGAATTTTATGTGATTAAAACAACCTAGTTGTTTAGCTGAACTAAAATCAGGAGACCAATGCTTCCTAGATAATGCATGAGCTAAATCTAAAGAGGTAAGCATTAATAAGATCTGCTTCACAATCTGCTTAGGAGTAGAGATAACATTACTATGCCTACATTTATTTCTGGTTTTCCAGATGCACCAAACAATCATAGAAGGCAACGCAGTCCTAATATGTACTCTTTTAGGAGTTGACAGAAACCAAATATTTACAATGTGATTAATAGTCATGTGTCTCCCTATTATTATATTAAATTTTTCAGTGAAGAAACTCCATACCAGCCAAGCAATGTTACAGGATACAAATATATGATGCAATGATTCAGTGTTTTCACAGAACATACACTTACTAGCTAGATGAAATCCTTTTGATTGAAGAATGGTGTCCACACTAATCAAATTGTTTAAGACTCTCCAAAGACAAAATGAGCATTTTTTAGGGGATAAGTTGTTCCATATTTTGTCTTTAATAACAGATGATAGGTGTTTTTGTCTGATTTCTAACACAATATCCTTTAATTTAAAGGAGCCATCACTAGACAACTTCCAAATTGCAGAATCAGAGACATTTAGATTTATATGAGTTTTAATAATCCTATCAACATATTGCAAAGGCAAGCTATCTTGAAGCTTAATTATATCCCAAGTACCATTAGTGATATATTTACTGACTTTTGTTTGCTGATAGTGATGATAATTAGTATTAGTTAATAAGATTAATGGTTTCATGTCATTCCATTGATCGAGCCAGAAATCTATATTACCTAGACCTAATTTCCATCTAATATGCTTTTCTACTTCTAGCCTAATTTCTAACATTCTTTTCCAAACTTTGGAATCAGTATTCCTTAGCCTAGCTTGCAAAGGATGGATATCATTACAATATTTAGCATGCAGTAACTTAGATCATAAGGAACTCTTACTACGAAAAGAAAACCATAATTTATATGCAAAGGCAGATTGAATATCTTCTATATTCCTAAAGTTAAGACCATTTTCTTTGTATGGTTTACATAAACTGGACCAGCTTGTCCAAAGCATACATCTATTAAGATCATTGCATCCCCAAAGAAATTTATTCAAAAGCTTATTAAACCTAGAAATCACTTTTAAAGGAAGTTTAACTGATTGTAAGTAATATATAGGATAATACATAAGTACAGAGTTAATTAATGTCATCTTACCACCAAAGGATATATGTTTACAGTTCCAGTCATGAATTCTATCTTTAACCTTATCTAATAAACCTTCAAAGTGTTCAGCAAAGTTATTAGAATGTATTGGTATACCTAAATATGTAAAAGGTAGTTTAGAGAACTTAAATCCTAAGTAATCTTTAAGATGTTCTAGTCTGTTTCTGTTTATTTTAGATGAAGTTAGAAAAGAGGACTTTTCTTTATTTAACTGCTGACCAGATAGTTGTTGGTATAAATCTAAAAAACTAGCAAGGTTCTTAACACTAGGCAGAGATCCATTTAAGAATAATATTATATCACCTGCGTATGCTAAACAGCTTATATTCAATTGACATCTCATACTATAAGGCTTGATTTTATCCTGATCTATTAACAACTTAATACCCCTGATAAAAAACTCTTCAGCAATAATAAATAGGCAAGGTGAAAGAGGATCACCCTGCCTAAGCCCATTTTTAGACTTAAAATACCCTGAGGTTGTTCCATTAGTGATGATAGAAAAAGAGACATTTTCTATAGATTTTCTTATTAAGTTGATTACAAGATTATTAAAACCAAAGCTTGACATTACTTCATATATAAATCTAAACTCAATCTTATCAAAAGCTTTTGTCATGTCTAGGCTTATAATAAGGTTATCACCTCTAGTTTTCCTATTCAAATCTTTAACCAACTCCTGAACTATTAATATATTATCCTGAATTACTCTATTCTCAATGTATGCACCTTGTTCATCAGAAATTATAAATCTTAAAAGCTTAGCTAATCTACTTTGAATCAATTTAGCAATCAATACATTAAACACGGAACAAAGACTTATTGGTCTAAACTGAGTCCAATATTTAGGTGATTTAACTTTAGGTATTAGACAAATCAAAGTGGAAAACATGCCTTTAGGTATATCTGAACACAAGAAATAACATTTAACAGCTTTATGTAGATCAGATTTAATTATAGGCCAACAAGCAAGGTAAAATCTGGAGTTGAAGCCATCAACTCCAGAAGCACTGTTTTTATTTAGTGATCTATTAGTATCATATATCTCTTCTAAAATGTTCTTTCAAAATACTGTTATTACATTGGTCTGTTAAAACTTCTGGTATCACACTTCTAACAATGGACAAATCATTCATTGGTGAAAACTTGTTCAGCAAGTCTTTAAAATAGCCTACAGCAGAGAGACCTATCAGCTCCTCATTTTCAACCCAAATGTTATTTTCAAATATTCCATTAATCATATTCTTAACTTTCCTTTTCTTAACATAGTTATGAAAAGTTGATGAATTGTTATCACCTTCAACAGACCAATTAACATAACTTTTTTTACTCCAATAGATTTCTTCTTTTTCAAGCAAAGTTATTAAATCAGCATTCAATTCAGTCAACTTCATTGGATTCTCAATACAATTATCTTGCTCAATCAAAATTTCAGTAAGCTTAATTTCATCTTCAACTTTATTAATGTTCACAAAAATATTACCAAAAACAACTTTATTCCAATTTTGTAGATATTTTTTCAATCTCTTAAGTTTAGACCAGAAAACATACATATCAGATGAGTCAATTAATGGTATAGACCAATTACTTTCTACAGTTTTCAAAAAGTCATCATGCTTTAGCCACATATTTTGAAATCTGAAAGAAGTTTTTTGATAGTTACTTTGTTTTAAAATTGTTACTAACAGT
Organism: Limnanthes douglasii subsp. nivea; assembly: GCA_036936605.1. Classification (NCBI taxonomy): domain Eukaryota; kingdom Viridiplantae; phylum Streptophyta; class Magnoliopsida; order Brassicales; family Limnanthaceae; genus Limnanthes; species Limnanthes douglasii. The sequence continues at coordinate 79,236,326 of JAUPFV010000003.1, read as the reverse complement.
GGAGAATGATCAGAGCAGGTTCTTGCTAAATGATCTACCCTAGTAATATTAAAAGAATTTCTCCAAAGTTCATTGTATAAGCATCTATCTAGCCTTTTCCATTTATGCTTATTAGTCCAAGTGAAATTAGAGCCTACATAACCTGGGTCTTCTAATTTACAGTCAAAGATCATTTCATTAAAATCATCTAGGCTTTTAGTATGTTGATTATTACATGCTCTTTGCTCACTAATTTTAGATATAGCATTAAAGTCTCCTACAACTAACCAAGGCAACATATTGACAGCTAGATTTCTAAGCTGATTCCATAGAACTAACCTATGACTAATGTTACATTTAGCATACACAACAGTAAGTAAAATAACCTCCCTATATGCAGAGTGACTAATTCTAACATTTAAAAGCTGTTCAAAGTTATCTAGTAGTTCAATCTTAAAACCATTTCTCCATAAAACCCACACTTTGTTACTTATGTTTGCCAGAACAGAATCAAATCCTAATTTAGAACAAATTTATGGACTTCTATCCACTGCCACCATGGGCTCTTGCAAAGCTAATATATTAATACCATGTTTCTTAGTTAAGTTTTTAATTCTTCTAATGGTTTTAGAATTACCTAATCCTCTAACATTCCAATTTAACATTTTTAAAGACATTCTAAAGATTATTTAGAGGATCCTAAAGATCCTTTAGAGTTTCTGGTTTTAATAACTAGTTTATTCCTAGAAGATCTTCTAAGCAAACTGTTCAGAGAAGGTTTATTCTTATTCTGATTAGGAGATGCAGGCAAACTTAAATTATCAACACAGACTCTTTTTTGTGTGAATTAGGGGACAGACTTAACCTATTTCTAGCTGGAACAGATTCAATTTCATCTTCATTCTCATTCAATAAAGCATTAAAAGGATTATTTAAACTCATGGATACAACTGCATTATCTATATCTTTTTTTGTAACATTAACAGTTTCAAGTTGTTTAAAAGCAATTAGGTTATTCTCTATAAAAACAACATCCTGAGAATTTAAAGCATCTAATGTTATCTCATTATAAGCATGCACACAAGCAACATTATTAGTTTCAATCACTTGCACATTACAACTATCAAAAGCAAGATTAATGTCATCTATGTTTTTACATGAAATGTTATCAATCATATCAGCACAACTTGCAGAAGAAGCATTATACAAAACATTATCATTCAGAACAGTATCATGCTCACAATTTTCAGCCAAAATCATGGATTTATCTATTGCAGAATTATTAGTTGTTATATTATGGATTGCAGCCATGTCTGAACAATCCTTAACAACATTTACACTTGGAATTTGTCCTCTAATATCACAAGTTATTGCATTATGCAATGATTGAATATCCATGTTTATAGCAGGTACAGCATTCAAAGTATCAGTCACTATTTCAGCATCTATATTTACACATTCAGTTTGTTTATCAGTATCATTCTCAACATGCAAACTATTCAAAGCACCAGATTTATTATGAATATCAATATGAGCATCAACTAACAATGTATGCATATCTACATGATTCTCATTTATTTCAGATTGCACATTAATGTTGACTTCTTTATTATTAATTGGTTTAGGCATCCAGACACTAGTATTCATTTTATCCTTAGATTTGATCTCAATCTTTTTTAAGTTCTGCTTTTTCTTAAAATCTAAGTCATCATATTTACAATCACTATCCTTATGACCTAAATGCCTACACTTCCTACAATATGCTGGCTTGTTTCTATAGATTATGTCCTGCCAATAACCCTCCCTATCTCCAAAACAGACCCAAATCTTTTGAGGTAGGACACTTAAAACATCTAAAATAGTCCAAACTTCACATTTATTGAAGCTAGCCCTATTCTTACTAGGCAACCACGTATTTAAAGGAACACCAACAGCCCTAGCTAAGTTTTCTAATGTATCTATATTATACATGTATTCAGGTAATTTCGGAAAAGACACCCAAACAGGAGTCAAGGGTGATTCCCGTTTGGGATTGTAATCTGGACTCCATTTTAATATCCTAAAAGTGTACTGACCCATAGATCTGACATTGTACTTCCAAAAAAAATTTACATCCAGCATATTTTTAAATTCAACAAAAACGTGCCTATAATCCATTTTATAAACACTGTAATTTCCTAACAATTTTAAAGAAGCTAAATAACCTCTAAATTCTAGCACATAAGGACTACCATAGGAAAACTTAGCAATCAGTGTATACATAGAAAGAGAGTTAAGGATAGACTTATCTTTTTCGCAAAACCTAACGAAGGTGTATCCATCTTCAGAGCCAATTTCGACCTTGTCGTGCTTGAAACCCTTCGAAGAAACAAGACGCTCCTCCTTTCCCATTCTAACTGCTTCAACGTACGATTTCGACGGTTGTATCAATTGCTTTGAAGACATTGAATCGTCTTTTTGTGGTTTTTTGTTCAGAGACTCGTTTCTTTCAAAAATCGGATTTTCAAAGAAACAAGCCTCTGTGATAAGGTTATTTGGAAGATTATGTTGTGGCTTAGGCAAATTTTGTTCTTCAAGATGAAGAACAGAAAGTGAATTTTGCATTTTTTGTGGTTTGGGGGCTAGATCTGAGTTTGAATGATGAGATTAGTGGCAGAGATACCACCTAGGGTTTCAATATCGTAAGAGAGGAGGCGTAGATAAGTGGCTGAGAAGATAATCCACTCAGATTGAAGGCTTGGCCCATGGCCTTGAAGTCAAGATCCGTTTTAGGTTTCTTGGAGGCCTAATTCGGTTTCTCAAACCCCCATTATTCACACCAACCAAGCTCGCAATCATTCGCGATGCTTATATTGTTATAATTTTAATATTACATTTTGAATTTTATTATTGTGATTTGGTTTTAAATATTACAAGTGTTATTTATTATTTTTAAGTTATATTGTTGTAATTTTAATATTACACATTGAATTTTATTATTGTGATTAGGTTTTAAATATTACAAGTGTTATTTATTATTTTTAAGTTATATTGTTGTAATTTTAATATTACATTTTGAATTTTATTATTGTGATTTGGTTTTAAATATAACAAGTGTTATTTATTATTTTTAAGTTATATTGTTATAATTATAATATTACATTTTGAATTTTATTATTGTGATTTGGTTTTAAATATAACAAGTGTTATTTATTATTTTTTAAACCAAAATCATATTTTATCATGCTAAAATATTACAAGTTATATTAATATTTAATATTACAAATGCTAAAATATTAAAAGTCATATTAAAATATTTAATATTACAAATGCTAAAATATTACAAGTCATATTAAAATATTTAATATTACAAATGCTAAAATATTACAAGTCATATTAAAATATTTAATATTACAAATGCTAAAATATTACAAGTCATATTAAAATATTTAATATTACAAGTTATATTAAAATATTTGATATTACAATTGCTAAAATACATTTTTTAGTCTCTTGTCGCTAACCACTTTTTTAAGTCGTAAAACTTTCTCAACAGTAGCTGCAATTTGTAATGGATCTCCCAAAACTTGTCATCGAGTCTCACGATTAACCTTACTTAACGCAGCAGCAATCAAATCGACCATCTTCGTCTTCGTACTAAGACTTTGTTTAGGAACAACGGTCTTACTCTTAGTCTTGGTTATAGTTGGGTGTTTGACACTTCGTATCACCTTGTCGGCCATTTTAGAACTAAAATTTGGTTTGGCGGTCTTACTAAAACTCGTACGTGTAGTACTAACAAATTTGACGTTTCGCCTCTCCTTTATCAGAAATTTTCAAACTAAAATTTTGTTTGAGAGTCTTACTCATATTCGTAGGTTCAGTGGCACATTTGATGCGTCGTGTGATTGGATCCCTCTCGGGTGGAGGAGACATCATAAAAGAAGAAAATTCCGAAAAATCAGTTTTCGGAGTTGCTTGTCTTAACATGTTGTTGAAGCCACAAGACGGCATTGGAAATAGGAAATAAGCACAAATAATAACTAATACAAACTAATAACAATTTTTTTCAAAAAAAAAATCTAACTATTTCGAAAACAGAAGTACGATATGTAAAATACAAAAGTTAAGCTTAATAACAAAATCTAGAACAAGTTGAGAGATTTAGAGAGTTTATAGTAGATTTAGAGAGTGTGTGAGGTTGGAGTTGGGGTCTCCTCTATTTATAGGGGAGACCCAAATTATTTTTTTTTGAAAAATCCGAAAAAAAAATTTCGTCCGGGGCATCCGGACGAAATGTCTGGATGCCCCGGATGGTCCGCACGGTGACGTCACGGATGACGTCACTTGCTGACATCATCCGTGACTCTTTTTTTTTATAAAAAAAATATTTTTTTAAAAAAGTTATGCACTTTAAACTATTTTAAAAAATCAAAACTCTATATATAGGATTCCGCAATAATATTTAAAAAAATTAAAAAAAAATTATATAAATAGGAAATTCGAACTATTATTTAAAAAAAATAAAAATCTATAAATAGATTTTTCGAACTATTAGTTTTTTAATAATTTTAGTACTTTTATGAAAAAAATATATATTAAATTCTCTAGATTAATGAAAGAAATTTTATATTATAAACCCTTCCTTTTTTTCTAGTTTATTGAAAGAAATTTTATATTATTAACAAGTTAATTTGGAACATAATAGATAGTTTATATTGTTGATGATGTTGATATCCTAAATAAATATATTTAATTAATTATATTTAATTATGCCATCATAATATAATTCCTTTTTAGGAACCAAATTACAGATAGTTAATTGAAACACATTTGGTATTTTTGAATTTATTTCACAACCAAATTACATGTGTTTATGCGATTGGAACATAATCCAAATTTATACAATTTTTAAAACTTTAAATTTATACTTCAAAAATTGAATACTTCAAATATTAAATTTATAGTTCAAATGTTGTAAATTTGTAATCGAAATACAAGTAGATGTATTTATTTTATTTAATATCTACATAATATTAAATAAAATATCTTAAATACATAAATATAAATAGAAAAGAAAACGTATCAAAATCAGATTACAATTATTTTTTTAGAATGTAATTGATGATTATAAAATTTCGATTAAAATGATAACATATTTAAATTAAAATACATGAAATAGAATAATTAACTCGTCTATATGGTACATATCTCAATTATTGAAATTAGACTCAATTAACACTTACAAATTAATTTTAAATAACATTATAAAATATTCTGATAAACGGTTCTTAAATGGTTTGGCTGATGGTTTGAACTGATAAACGGTTCTTAAATGGTTCGTCTGGTGGTTTGAACTGGCGGTTTAACTGTGAAACTGACCCATTAGGACTGCAACCTGGCAGGACCGCCAGACCGTCAGGACCGCATACGAGCAACCCAACAGGACCGCAACCCGTCAGGACCGCAACCCGACAGGACCGCAACCCGTGATTCTGATTTAAACGGTACGGGTTGGTGCTAGTTCAACCCATTTGACACCCCTACAAATATTAGCGGGGTAGGGAATACGGCCCTACAATATTAGGGGTACAAAAGTGCCCTACACAGCATCATAAAACCCAAAACACAATGGTCTCAGTAGGGGCGGTGTTATTTCAACGGTATTATACGAGAGTTCATTGCCAAATTATAATTTTATATTTAATTCAGATCAATTTCAATTCTAACATTAAAAAAAATCAATCCTAAAATAAACATGAAAAATCAAAATTCAAAAACAAATTACTCATTTTCGTTCTACCAAAAATTAATTAAAGATAAACATAAATTAAATCAAAATTGTAAAAAATTACACCCATCCCGCAGCTTCCTTCCTTTTAAGAAAAAAGGAAAATTACCCTAAAAATGTCATATATTTTGTACATGGGTGGTCAATAGATATATTACAATCGCATACACCACCATTAGAATAGAATGGTGGAAGCTCCATTTTCCTTTCGTAAATTACCTACTATATGCCATATTAATTCTTTAGCGGTAGTCTCCGACAAAAAAAGATAGGCTTTTTTTTGTTTAATGGAACCTCAACCGGGCTATTGTGTATTAAAAGAAAATCGGTCAAATACAGGTGCACTAGCAGTTAAAAACTAAAGAGCTAGAAGTCCGATCACATATCAACCGTAGCCTCCAAAATCAGAACCCTAGACTTCTCTCTCCATAGCATAAGTCATCGCAACTCAAATCAATCCTTCAATTGTTCAACCCAGACAAAACTCCCTTATCCAAATCAAGCTTCAACCTTCAATAGACCAGCAAATTACGCCCCGATTACACCCCGAAAACTCCATTACCGTTTGAAACCCAATCAGCCAAACAACCAGAAGCATCCTTGAGAGACTAGGAGGAGACCCGTTCGATTTGAAAACCCTTTCCTAGCTGAGAAGTCTTTAGAAACCCTTGCATGCAGCCGACCGATCGAAAAGATGATGAACCGGTCAGAGATGAAGAAGTTCACTAATACAATCTCCATTCCAGGTAACACTAAATTTACTCAACATCTTCATTGTCTAGGGTAGATCTTATGTAGCATAGCCCCAGACTTTCCAAAAACGATATGGCTCTCAGTCTATTAGGGACTCTATTTCCGTTGATATATGAGTTCCTTTTGGATTCAGAGGTATATTTGACCAGAAAATCAGCAGCTTCGTTCTGCTCTCTGAAAACATGAATAACTTTCATGTTTAATGAGATTAATCTATAACAACAACTGAGTAGAGCTTTGAAGAACCGTGGAGCTCTACCAGTGAGAATCATTTGGGCCGGAACCAAACTGTTTGTTTCGATGTCTAGTGTAGAAATTTCATTTTCATAACAAAGTTGAAGACCATAGATCATGGCCCTGGCTTCAGCTATTAATGGACTTCCCTTCCCATAAACATTCCCATAGGCGAATAGAATAATCCCTTCATCATCCCTGACCAAACTGCCACCAAAGCATTCTCCCATGTTAGAACATCCACGTCGGAGTTAAGTTTGTATCGACCCCGTAGGACTCTTCCACTTCAAAGACTTCAAAACAATAGGTATATAAGGCTTATTATACTGGTTAATACTTCCCATAGATAAGACAGCCTGAACACCACTACCCCAGTGCTTCTTCTTAAGTAAACCCGATCTGTCCAGACTAGTAAAAATGAATATGATGGAATTAATCATATCCATTGGGCTAGATTCTAAGTCTTTCGTCTTCTATTTGTTTCTGACCTGCGAGATAAACCATACTATTATTGAAGGAAGCATAGTACGAATGTGAACCTTATTCCGAGTAGACCAGTACTATGACCTTACCAAGTAAGGAAGGGTCGTGGATTTGGAAATATGAATTCTGAGATAGGCTACAAAATAATTCCAAATTGTCCATGCTTTCTAACAATTTACAAAGACATGACTTATATCTTCATAGCTGTTATAGTGGTTGCATTTTGAAGCTAATTGCAGGTTTTTTTTTTTTTTTTTGCAGGATACTATCAGTGGAAACCCAACCTTTTAAAGCCCTCCATAGCATGAATGAGTGCTTAAGAGGGGTAACGTTGTTCCATGTTTTAGCATACAGGTTAGAGATTGTACTATTTTCCCTAAACTCATTCCATGTTGCCTTAGTATCAAATTCCTTAGTAGAAATAAGGGTCCAACTTATGGTATCTTGAGTCAAAATATTCAAACCAAAATTGAGTATAGTTTTAATTTGATTATGATTCATAACAAACTCAAACATTGGTAAATTCCAATTTTCTCTGTTCCAGTATTAACTGACCATAGAAGTAGGAATAGCAGCTCTATTTTCCACCTCAGTAAGATTGATCATAGCTTATTTAGAACACCAAACGTCCAGCTTTAAATCCACCTTACCATTGCCAATGTGCCAAAAATGTACTTATCAGCTCTGTCCCTTATATACTGCAATCTCTTCCATACGATAGAACTTTTAGAAGGTAAAGGAGCCAACATAGGATGCTGGTTTTTAAAATATATAGCTTTTGTGATAGCAGCCCAAAAAGAGTCTTGCTTTCTAAAAGCAAACCAAAGCTTAGCAGAGAAAACATCAGTCATGTCATCAATCATTATAAGGTTTAGCCCTCCCTCCTCATATTTTTTGCATAACTTGGACCATTTACACCAGTGAGTAGTGTTTCTATAGGAGTGAGATCCCCATATAAACCTGTTGTAAAGGGTCTCGAGTCTTTTAATAGTAGATTTAGGGATTTTAGTGTGCTGACAAAAAAACATAGAATACGTGGTTATGACATACTTTGCCAATATTAATCTTCCACCAACATATAGAGTTTTGTTATCCCATTTTGCAAGCTTGTTAGTAGTCTTTGCAATTAAACCATCAAAATCACTTATGCGTTTTTTTGTATTGATAACAGCTCCCAAGTATTTGAAGGGAAGATGACAGTGCTTAAAACCCAGAATATTCTCAATCTTATTAGACTGGTAAGTAGAAAAATTCTTAGGAGTAATAAACTTTGACTTTTAATTGTTGACTAACTGACCATATCTTTCTCCATACTGTTTAATGACTTTCATTATTTTTTTGACAGAATCAGACGAGCCATTACAGAAGAATAAGATGTCATCTGCAAAACAAAGATAATATAAGTTTACTTCACCTCTGCTTCAGTATTTTGTTAAGTCCATCATAGTTTTATTCCTATTTAGATTTATAATTAAGTATTCTTGGGCCAAAATGAACAGACTGGGTGACAATGGGTCACCCTGTCTAATCCCCTTATTAGACTTAAAATACCCTTGAGAAATGTCATTCACCAGTACAGAAAATTGACAATTAGAAATATTCTTCTCTATGAGCTTCACCAACTCTTTACATAACCCAAACGCCTATAGAACACTGAGAATGAATGTGTGATCGATTTTGTCGAATGCCTTATCCATGTCTACTTTCAAAAGAACATTTCTTCATCTAGTTTTAGTATTAAGGTCCAAAGAAAGCTCTTGAGCAATCATAATATTCTCATTGATGCTTCTACCTTTAGTGAAAGCCCCTTGTTCAACAGAGACTAGATTAGGAAGGATGGTAGACAGCCTGAGATTGATGATTTTGGAGATTATTCTGCTTAGAAACGTTGTTAAGATGATGGGTCTATAATCTTTCCAGCTTTTAGGAGCCACAGCTTTAGGAATCAAACAGAGAACCGTAGATAATAAGCCCATAGGAAGATCACCACCTTGAAAGAAACTCCTGATTGCATCACATAAGTCCACCTTTATAATAGCCCAACAATTCTTGAAAAACTTCCCATTAAATCCATGAGGCCCAGCAGCCACATTAGGATTAAGATTTTTAATCACATCATAAATGTCATTGTCATCGGGAATTTTCATTAACATTTCATTCTCCTCATTACTCACCACTTTAGGAATAACATCAAACAATAGATTAGGATACCATGGGTTATGATATTCAACAATAAGAACCTTGAAATGGCTTACAGCTGACTCCCCAATTGCCTTTTCCTCCTCTTCTCATTTGTCACCAGTCCAGATTTTATAAATCCTAGATCTTTTAACTCTCTTCTTGACATAATTATGATAAAAGGTGTATTCCTCTCCCCATCCATATGCCAGTCAGCGTGAGCTTTTTGGGCCCAATGATCTTCTTCCTTATAAAAAAGAAGCAACATATTTTCATTAACTTTTTTTAGATTATTCATGTCTTGAGATTTGTTAGAACTAGCAGCCTTAGATTCCAGAGCAATGATCTCCTCCTCAAGTTGCTTGATAGCTTCAAAAATATTCCCAAAGGCAGTTTTATTCCAAACTTTTAGTATAGCATTTAGATGCTTGAGTTTAGCCCATAATTTGAAGATAAGGGTCCCATTGTAGTCCATTGACCAGCAACTTTCAACAAATCTGTAGAATTCATCATGCATGCACCACATATTTAAAAATTTGAAAGTAGATATTCTTTTGATAGTTGACGTAGAGATTTTAATAAGAATAGGAGAATGATCAGAACATGATTTAGCTAGATGAGATATTGTAGTGTTATCAAAATAAGATAACCATTTGTTGTTGATAAGCACCATGTCAAGTTTCCTTCGTTGTCTCCCATTTGACCATGTGAACTTGTGACTAGTGTAGCCAGCATCAGTAAGATTGCAGTCAATTAGAATTGCATTAAGATCATCCATATTAGATGAGCAGCTTGTTGAACAATGGAGTTGTTCGGTTGGATCAGATATAGTGTTAAATTCCCCACACAATACCCATTCCTTGTCCTTAGTCTCCACCTCTCTCAGATTATCCCAGAGAATGTTACGCAGACTTCTTGTACACTTAGCATAGATGACAGTAACCAAAAACTCCCTAGGCAGAAAACTGTACTTCACTTTAAGATGCAAGAACTTATCCTCATTAATAACAATATCCACCATATAGTGACCAGACCACATAACCCACACATTGTTGCTCACATTGTTGGCATAGCCTTGAAAACCCAAAAAAATCAATAGACTCAATCTTTAATTCCTTGACCATAGGCTCCTGAAGTGCAAGAAAGTTTAATCTTTTAATTCTTTTCAAAGACATTGTTCTGGCTTGAGTAAGCTTGTTCCCGATTCCGCGAACATTCCAATTTAGAATGTTTATGGTCATTTAGTATATTTATTGCATTTTTATACTGCAAAAGTTTGGAGGATATTATCCCCTTGGTGTTCATAGTTTTAACCTTCTTGAGTTTCTTATTTTCAGCTTTCTTTTGCTGTGGACAGGGGAAGAAGGAAGAATTCCTCATGTGTGCTTGGATGTAGAAGATACTGACATCATCTGCAGTTGAGAGGAGGACTTCTTGTTAGAACTCACCTGCATGTCCAACATGTGAAGAGCACCGATTAGGTCATTACTGTCAAGACCGTCATGTGAGATTATGGTACTTTCCTTGTTCATTTCTACATTTTCTTTTGAAAGTTCCTTTTCATTAACAATTATGGAATTAACAGCATGGTTATTTTTCTTTACCTGAAACACGGGAATTAATATGTCATTTGTCTGAGAAGGAATGGAGGAGGAATGGAGGAAGCAACTATCTTTGCTGACATCCTTTGCACAACTTTCTTGCAATTTTCTCAGAGTGTCCTATATGAGAGCATTCGAAACAGTATTCAGGAAACCTACTAAAGACCAGATCTTGCCAAAAACTGTAAGTCCCAAAACTTACTTTAGTAGATCTTGCCAAAAACTGTAAGTCCCAAAACTTACTTTCATTCTTGTTGGCAGTTGTTTGGAGACGTCAAGAATGACCCATATTTTACAATAATTCTGCTTGATCTTATTCTTATCTGGAACCCATGCACTTAGAGGTATCCCAAGAGATCTAGCAATCTCTACTAGTGTAGCTTCACTATACATGAATTATGTAGGTTAGGTAGAACAATTTGAACAAGAGTAGATGGGTTCTCTACCTTAGGGTTAAAATTCAGAGACCACTATAAAACCTCATAATTTTAGTTCCCACTTGCCAGACATTTCTTCTCCACAAAGCTTTAACATCATCACAGTTTGTAAGCTCAATGAAGATATGTCTAAAGTCCGTAGCTAGAGACGTTAAACTCACCTTTTCATTTGAATCCATCTAAGAATTCCTTAACAGTCACGAAATTAGGTTTCCCGCTCAAAAATTTGCCTAAATCTAGATTTAGATCGGAGAGCAATCAAATCCTCTTCCTTAAACTGAATTTCCACATGATCATTAACACAACATCTTATGACATTCTTATGAATCGATGGTACCTCATTGTTTATAAATAGATGAAGGTTTTCATTAAGCCCAAATTTCTGTTGTTGTTGGCTGCATGTTCAAATACCAGGTTATCCCTGATCTTAGAATTATCAACGACATTAGCCAACGAAGGAAAGTGTTTGTCAAACTCATCGGGTCGATGGAGCACTGCTAAAAGCTCCTCCTCCTCTATGGATCAGAGATTGATCCACAATTGTACCAAGAAATTATACGGTTCATTTCTTGAACGATAACTGTTTCTTGGAGAGAGAACTTTTTGAATTACAACTTCATAACTGATACCTAAACTTTGCAATCTCCATCACTAATCAATTATTAAAATGTTGTGAAATCTTGTGTATATTTACTCAAGCCATAATGTATTACAATCAACATACATCAAACCAACTACAGCCAAACCAGCTTCGATTTGTATCTCCGGTTTCAGGGATACTATACAACATAACAAAAGAGGAACCATCACTTTCCAATTCTAACTCCCCAATTTGTTAATGTACCATGGACAGTGTTTCTCTACCACTGTTTTAAGTAGTCAACTACTAACTTTGTTTCGATTTTTCTTCTCTTCAATTCCTGACTTGGAAAATCTTTTCCGAAGAACTTCCAAAACATCTTCAATTTTAGCATCTTTAAGACTAAGCAGCACCATGGCATGATATAGAACATCAGCCATTTTTGAGGCAGTACGTACACTATCCTCGTTTTCCTCAAGTGTTCGACAAAGCTCATCAGCTTCTTCCCTACAATTTGAAGGTACAAACCATGAGGATACTAATTGGAACTTATTTTCAAGCATATTATAATACTTAAATACTGTGAAATGTGTTAACTGAGCACACCCTTAACCATCAAAACAGGACAAAACATTTTTAAAGTCTGCTTAACTCATTTCAACAATCAAAACTAAGCAAACCAAACTACTATTGGCAATACAAATTTAATACTACAAAAGATTAGCAAACATAGAACAACCAAGCCCAGCATGCACATATTTAGTAACAAATGCAATACAAAATGACACTTAACGTACCTGATTTTAGAGCATAGTAACTTCTCATCAGTTAGCAATCGCTTGGTCCATGAAGGATTCGCATCTAGAGATGTTGCCAACTCTGCCTTCCGGTGAGAAATAATTGATTCTAATGACTGCAAAGTAGTCAATACCAATTTACTTTCATCAACCTGCAATAATTTAACAAAATTCTTAAGTAAATAATCCAAGACAAGATCTTACTAGACAAACAAATAAACCTATATCACTAACCTGTTGATCATTTAATAAAGGAAATACAGAAGTATAGTAGCATGTATCCGCACCTGTGTGACAAGTAGGACCATCAGGTTTCCCTAGATATATAATCTGCAAAAAAAGAATCCAATTGAACAATTCAAAAACAAAAGAAATACATAAAGTCATATAACTAACTATAGCATGCGACGATGAACGTACTGAATCACGATCACAATCAAGAAAGATGTCAAGAACATTGATAAAATTGTTGGAGGTCTCTCCCTTGGTCCACAATGTAGATCGAGATCGACTGTAGAAGGTTGCCTTCCGTGAAGAAATGGTTGTAGACAAGGCATCTCTGTTAGCAAATCCTTGCATCAACACGGCTCCTGTGTCAACATTTTGGGCTATTGCAACTGCTAATCCTCGGCTGTCCCATTTCACTCTGTCCAACAAAGTCTCAACCTGAACATACATAGATTATAAGCATAAGACCATGAAGTTCTAGATAGCAGTATATAAAAGAATACAGCAAAACCAAGATATGTACTAAGATATGGGGTACAGATGTAGCTCATGTAATCACTAGAATCAAATTACTGGGCAACGATGCACACCTTCAAAGAGAAATCTAACCAAAAGATGGAAACCATCTCCGGGGCCTTCTTTCTCATTCTTTTCTATACCCGACATGTAACAGTGTCAACCCACATATTCAGGGTAACCACCTGACAATGTCTGGATTTTGTGTCAAAAAAAACATAAGCAATAAGATATGGGGCACAGATGTAGCTCGCATAATCACAAAACTAGATTATCGGGCAACGATGAACACCTTCTTTACTATTACCAGACATGTAACAGTATCTACTACTAAGTTATCAGGGTAGAGACTGAACTTAACAATGTCTGGAATAAACAATAAAACAAAAGATTTCAGACATAGAAATGTAAAATGTGGAGCACAAGATGGAGCTCGTGTAATCACTACGAATAGATTACTGGGCAACGATGAACACCTCAAAAGAGAAATCCAACCAAGAAGACGGAAACCATCTTCAAGAGTTTTCTTTCTCCTTCTTTTCTTTACCAGAAATGTAACAGTATCTACCCACATTTGTAGGGTAGTCACCTGACAACTTCTGGAATCGAACACAAACACCAAAATCGAAGACTCTATAAAGTTTATATATTTGAAAAGGTTAAAACTGGGAATAAATCTACAAATCAAATGCAGCTACTTGATTTATATGAAATTTACCTTTGAATTAAGATTTAGACTAGGGTTGTTGTCAGCTAAAGCGAGTACTACATTGTGGATTTTTTTCTTGTTGTTGGTGAAATTAGACTTGGGAGAGAAGCATACGTTTCTAGTTGATATACAATGAGGAACGGCCATTGAGATTTGCAGTTGTATAAAAACTGGGTAAAACAATTGGGATTTAAAGAAGAGGGGGACGAGAGAGGGGAAAAACCCTAGTGACCCATATCCGCTATGTACCCAAACCCGCTGATTTTCTTGGTCGGCCCATCGGGAGGTTTTTGTATTAGGACCATGTTCGAAGCCCCCATTGTTTCTGTTTGTTTTTATTGAAAACGGCCCGTTGAAATCGAGATTCTGCCAGTGAAATGAAAATAATAAAAGTATATATTTTGTCTTTTTAAAAAAAAAACATTAAATATATAATAATAAAATTACAGAAAAGAAATGGGATAACTCATTCAAACATCTAGCTAAAGTGGAAACAGACACTTAGACACCACCGAATAACCATATGAATACAAACTATCAAAACTACCAAAATACTAAAAAGGGGATACAAAATTACAAAACATTTGAAATATAAAGGATAAATTAAATATCTCCAACTTTACGAGCAGCTACAGTTCAGAACTCACAAAACAAGGAATGACCAGCGTAAGACGAATCCTCCCAAACAACTTGAAGATCGTTAAGAGACAAAACAACTAAGGCAAAACAGATTCCGAAAAAAGCCGCATCAAGAGCCTCCGGAATAACAAAGACTTATAGTTAGAGGTGTCTAATGGTTCAGGAACCATGGTTTAAAGCTGACAACCTGCTTAAGAACTGGCGGTCTACCTGCGAAACTGGCCCATTAGGACTGCAACCCGCCGAGACCGCAACCCGCCGAGACCGCAACCCGCCGAGACCGCAACCCGCCGAGACCGCATAAGGAGCAACCCGCCGAGACCGCAACCCGCCGAGACCGCAACCCGCCGAGACCGCAACCCGGCAGGACTGCGAAACCACGGTTTATTTGTAAAAAACCGGTGGTTTATTGGTAAATATTATGCTGATTTTATTTATTTTATATCCAAAATGTTATATTTAAAAAATATTGAGATTGAATATTATTATAGAATTATTATTACATTTTTGTTAATATTAATTTGTTTTGGTTATTAATATTTTAAGTGTTGTAATTATTATATAGTCTAAAATTTTAAATATTACTTATGTTATTATCATATTTTGAATATTATTATTATTATGTTTTTATATCTAATACAAAGCAAAACTATATCTTATCATGTTAAAATATTACAAATTCTACGGTTATAATTTTAATATTACATTTTGATTACTATTGTGATTTGGTTTTAAATTTTACAAGTGTTTGATATTATTTTTTAAACCAAAATTAGATCTTATGAAGTTATAAGTATTTCATAATACATTTGTTGTTGTTATAATAAAAGGTAAAGTCATTTTTGGATAATTTAGCCGTTCACAGTTTATACTCGTGCGGGCCAGGAGTTGTACAAATGTTTTCAAATTACAATACAAAATAGTAAAAAACTATTACAAACATCATTCATCTTCAGCTTCGTCTTCTTCGTAAGTAAAATCTTCGCCGTCAGCTTCGTTTTCTTCCGCAATTTCTTGTTCAAGTGTATCTTCGTAATCATCCGGATAATCTTCGAAGATGTCGTCTACGTTCACTTCGTCTCTGAACTCTATGTCTTGCATCCTTTTATCCGCCGCTGTCCAATCCTTAACTGCCACAAGCACTCCAAGTGCTTTGCCCGTCAATCTTGTTCTCTTAGTCGTGTATTGCAACCTCGCTTGGCTGAAAGCACACTCACTTGCAACTGTAGACATAGGTATAGCATAAATCTCTTTAACAATCCTGCAAAGAATAGGAAACTCTTCAGTTTTGGTACCCCACCATCGTATGATATCTTCAATACCTTGGTCTTGATAATTCGTAAAGTCAAACCTAGTGGTCCAATATCTATACAACTCATTATCAGATTGAGGGGTTTCTGTAACATTGTTGTTTCGTAACATTGCCAATCGAATATAGTTAGTATTTCTCCCTCTACCCCTATTGTTACTACTGCTTACATTTGTAGATGTATTTGATCTATATCTTGCAGCATACTTATCATAGATATTATACAAACTATCATATATACCGCTAATATATCCTTTAGGGTCAATTGGTTCGGTCGGTGGTATATCTGTAGGAAACCGTACATATTTATAAAAGCAATCAACTAGCAATTCAAATTTTTCTTTTCGTGAAAAAGGATCTAAAAGGCAAGCAAATGAATAACTATCAGGGATTGGATGAAAATACTTTGTGAACTTATATTCCATTCCAGGCACCATGTCTACGCATGCATAATGTGATCTAAATTCATCCATATGCATGGCAAGATTAGCAATCGTGAAAAGGGCCAAATGAGCATTAGGTTGATTTTGTGAAGAAAAGGTTAGGGTGTTTTCTTTAAAAAGTCTTAAAAATCTTAACATGTGTGCACAAAATTTCCAATGATCTGGTTCAATTGGTGTTTCACGATATGTATTATAAAGCGTCGATATCTCTTCTTTAAAAACATGCGCACGTGCAAGCATTGTGTAAGTAGAATTCCATCTAGTTTCGACATCTAATAAAAGTTTCTTATATTTTTTTCCATTTGAAAGAACAAGTGTTTTAAAAGCTCTTTTTTTAGCAGCGGATGTCGAGCAAAATAGGATCCCATTTTTTATAGGGGTAATATAATCACCCTGAACCTTACGTATTCCTTCTTTCGCAATTAATTGAAGTACGTGGCATAAACATTTGGTGTGAAACAATTTTGGAAAAGGAGGATTGCAATCTGCTATAAGATATGTTATAGCACTAATATTAGAAGATGCATTATCCAACGAAATAGACATAATCTTGTTTTTAATGCCATAAACATTCATGCATTCAGTCATACTCTCCCTAATTATTTGTGCGGTATGCTTCCCAATTGATTCAAACCATATAATTCTCCTTTGGAGGACCCATTGGGCGTCCATCCAATGGAGGGTAACACATATCATATCTAAATCAGTAAAAGTAGCTATGTCACTAGTAATCGAAACATTCCATGGCAAAGTCTGCATAGTTTAAATAATCTCTTTTTTTCTTTGTAAATAATATTTAAAGGCTAGCGATCGCAAAGAGGTACGTGGAATGCGTGTTGCCTGTGGGTTCACCCCAACTTGCATCCAATTTTCGTATCTCCAAGAATCCCCAAAACTAAATGGTTGTAAACTACCGACTGCATAAATCATTGTTGCTTCCCTATACGTATCGTGGTTAAACTCAAAAGGAAGACCTGTTTGAGGGTTCGTGCAAACATTAGTTGGGTTAGGTTTTGTAGGATCATATATTTCATGTTTCGATAAATGTTTTACCATAGTGCTAGTGCCCATATTTCTAGATCCACTTACGTGAAGATAACGTTTATTGCACTCTTTACAATAACAAAACAAACCATCTTCTGATAGAGTATAGTGTTTCCAAATCCAAGATGATTTCTTACGAGATCTCCCCCCACTAGTACTTCCACCACCACTTTCGTGGGAGGAGAGTGTGTCAACGTGAGGGAATTCTGTAGAAAAATCATCCATGGTATTGAGATCCACATTAGATGGTGGGTTTATCCCAGTATTTCTACGTTTTGAATTCATTTTAAAACTAATAACAGTTTTTTTTTCAAATATGCAATAAAATACTAATAATAAAATCACAATTTAGACTAATAACAAGATATAACAACTAAATTTAGACTAATAACAAGATAGAACAACTAAATTTAGACTAATAACAACTAAGAAACAATTTGCGGAAAAACAAAAATCAAACAATTTCGAAAGTAGGAGTAGAATAAGTAAAATAACTAATTGTAGTTTTCTAGAACTTATCGAACAAATAGATAGATTTAGAGAGAAGTAGAGAGTTGTTTGAGAGGTGTGAGTATTGGTGTTGGGGTCTCCTCTACTTATAGGGGAGACCCAAAAAAAAAAAACCGAAAAAACAAAAAAAAAAAAATCGCCCGGACCATCCGGACACATGATCCGGGGCATCCGGACAGTTTCGCCCGGACGCCCGGACAGACAATTCGGACCATCCGGACGCCCATCCGGATGGTCCGATTGGAACCGGGGCATCCGGACGATCGTCCGGATGCCCCGGTTCAACCAACGGCTAGTTCAAACGAACTAGCCGTTGGCAACGGCCAAAAGCGGACCATCCGCACGCGTGGCCGGATGGTCCGCTTGATGACGTCATGCTGACGTCATCAAACGGCTAGTAGAAAAAAAAAAAAAAAAAACACAAAATTACCCTATAAATACACCCTACATCCTCCTATATTTTTCACTACAAATCTCTCCCTCTCCACTACAAATCTATCCCCTCTCTCTACTACACTTCTCTAAATTTTTTTTATATTTTTCAAACTCTATTTAAATTTCAGGTTTCGCAAATGTCTTCGAAAACAAAAAAGAATGCTCGTAAAGGTGGACGTAGTGAACCAACCACTTCCGAATTGAGAGAGGTGGAAGAAATGTTGTTGCATACCATGGAGCATGAGGTAACGGAGAGCGAGACTATCGAACATCGCCCCGAGGGGGAGATTCGCATCCGTAGTAATCAGCAAGGAGGTCGAGGTGTAACAAAAATTTGGTCTGGTATGTTTCTGAACTACGAGGAACTGATCCAAATAGAGGGTATGCAAAAAATTTTCAAACTTATTGAGCCTACTAATGGCCAAGGTTGGATGAATCTAGCTAGATTCAAATGTGATTGGTATATAGAACTAGTGCGAAAGTTTTATTCCACGGCTAGATTAATCGAAAATGATCCAAGAGGTTTAGGATTGAATTGTTTGATTGATGGTAAAGACATTAGTTTTTTTGAAACTGATTTCTACGATCTTTTTTCCGTTCCAACCCATGATATCTATACCGGTAATAAATTACCTCCCATTAGTTATCGCCCTACGATATGGAGTGCTGATTGGCCTTTGTCTTACGAAGAAGCGGTAGAGATTCTTACTTGTCCTGGTGCGGAAGCTCCGGAAATTAGCGGTAAATTTCGAGCCATGCGGGGTAATTTGGATGGTATTGGGAAATTAGCTTTGAAATTGGTAAATAGTATATTTCTTCCACCTAGTAACAATGATTCGCAGCTTTCATATATTCAAACATTTGTTACTGCTTTTATGATTCGAAATCAGGGAATAATTAATTTACCCAGCTTGATGATTCGAAATATGGCTGCGAGGTGTGGTACGGATAAACTACCTTATGGGATGATATTGAGTAAATTGCTTGTTTCGAAAGGAGCTGATGTGAGTATGTACACTCCGGTGAAGGTGAGGCCGACTAGTGCTATAGGTAGAAACTCTTTGCGTTTGCAGGAAATATACTCTTGGGATGGAGAGTTGATTTCGAAATTAGAGGCATGGAACCACCATAGAGAAGACTTGAATCAGATATATATTGCGAACGGTCTTACAAAACCGCCAAATCCACCTACTCAGTATCGAGTTGAGGCTGAAGTGTCTTTCGATCCAAATGCTAGTGGTTCTTCGCGAGTACCGCCACAACAAAGACGAACCGATCGCGAATTTGCTGAGTTTGCGCATACTCAACAAATGGTTTGGCATGATGATTTTACAAAATGGCAAGGTGAATTTCAAAATTGGCAGGGGGGGTAAATGACCAGCTTAGCCAGATACAGCAGTGGCAAGTAGGGGTGAATGATCAACTTGGTCACCTCCAGCAGTGGCATGGTCAATACGAGCAGTGGCATGGTCAATACGAGCAGTGGCATCATGGACAAGATCAATGGAATGAGCGATTTGCAAACTCTCAAGCCCAACAGTCGGAGTATATGCGACAGATGATGGAGAACATGCATTTGCAAGGTCCATCACCTAACAACAACAACAACGATGAAGCTCCTTAGTTTTTCGCAATTGATTTTCATTATCGTTGTAATGTTTTTCTTTTTTATTTGATTGGAAAACTATGTTACTTGTTTGGTTTTTATTTTTAATGAATTGTTTGTTTTGCTTCTATTTTTTATTAAATGTTATTTAAATCACTTACCTAGCTTTCAATTTTTATTTTGTTCTTTACAACTTACAAGTAATTTATGTTTATGCATATAAACTTCTAATATTGAATAGTTCGAAAATACAATAAACTATATAATTCATCTAACCATAAACACTTCAAGCTTGAAAGAATCTAAAGAATCACCTAATAATTTAAAATTTTAATACAATTATATGTCTAATAGGTATATATTATTTAATAGTAATATATTATTCAAACGTATCAAAATCAAATTACAATTATTTTTTTAAAATATAATTGATGATTATAAAATTTCGATTAAAATGATAACATATTTAAATTAAAATACATGAAATAGAATAATTAACTCAATTATTGAAATTAGATTCAATTAACACTTACAAATTAATTTTAAATAACATTATAATATATTCTGATAAACGGTTCTTAAATGGTTAAATGGTTTGGCTGATGGTTTGAACTGGTAAACGGCTCTTAAATGGTTCGTCTGGTGGTTTGAACTGGCGGTTTAACTGTGAAACTGGCCCATTACGACTGCAACCCGCCGAGACCGCAACCCGCCGAGACCGCATAAGGAGCAACCCGCCGAGACCGCAACCCGCCGAGACCGCAACCCGCCGAGACCGCAACCCGCCGAGACCGCAACCCGCCGAGACCGCAACCCGCCGAGACCGCAACCCGCCGAGACTGCAACCCGTGGTTCAGACTTAAACGGTGCGGGTTGGTGCTGGTTCAAACCGTTTGACACCTCTACTTATAGTGTAGTCCACATCCCAAAGAGAACAAATATCGAGAATCCAAACAAGCCGAAAACTTGATAGAAAAGACAACGAAACAGATCTCGACCGCCACCCCAATAAAGACGTGCAAAACACTCAGCGGAGATCTCGACCGTCAACCCAATAAAAACGTGCAAAACACCCAGCGGAGATCTCGACCGCCAACCCAGTAGAAACGTGCAAGACGCTGAGACAAGAGAAGCATTTAGAACACAGCATCCCGCCTAACATCGGGTAACCGAAATAGGACACTTAACTGAAAGAGGACAATAAATCGTTGAGAATAAAAAATCTGTTTAAAAATACATAGGACGCCGGATAAGAGAAAGCTTCAAGATACAACACCATAATCGAAAGAAAACGACCAGCAATATCGAAGAAGATGTGGAAAGAAATTATTAAAAAAAAAGATAGGGATAAGAAAAAAAAGATATGAAAGAATAAGATATGGATAAAGTATATGAAAAAAAAAAGGGGCGCCTCTCCAATATATTATGTCCTTTTGGTTTGGTCGATGTTTTAGTTGTGCGATGTATTACTTCAAATTCGTCTCATCATTATGATTTCTATAGTCTCATCTTTTAAATTATTATTTTTCGGTGAAATATATAAAGTTTGTGGCGGAATGTAAAATGCCACCGGTGTATAGCATCATCAAATAATTATATCATTCATTATTAGGGATAGTAATTTGGGTGTTGTCCGGTCCGACCCAACCAGATCGGGTTTTGTCCGGTCCAACCCAACCAAACCGGGTTTTGTCCGGTCCGAACATAGAATTAAATATTGCGACCACTCAAATCGAACGCGTCGAGAATTCCAACGGTTTTCAAAAGTATCACTAGGCTCTATGATGAAGTTCATGTCCGAAAATTCATCATTTATGCTTTTTTGTTGTTTTTGTTAATTTTCTGCATTTTTTTTATTTTTATTATATTTAATTTAAATATTTAACCAGCTCGAATCGCTTTGTAATTGAACTGGGTTTTATTTTATTTCGTGAGGAACAATCTGTAATTTTGGCGTAGGGTTTTGAGCATTTTTATAAGATCCTCTTAAACCCTATTTTTGTAGTCAGACTTTTTGGAATTAAATTTGAGTTTTTACTAAGTCTCTTATACTCTAACCTAGGGTTATGGTTTATTATTTCTCCGTTTCGTCTTATTATTATTATTATTATTATTATTATTATTATTATTATTATTATTATTATTATTATGTAGTCGTTTGTCCTATCTCTTCTATCGTCGCCACCATATTGGTACCAGAGGGACAGAGCTCATACGACGTGGGTTACGAAGATGTGCCGCCTAAAAGGTTTGTTGCTTGAAAAGAACAAGGTAGAGGTAAATATTACCCCAAAGACTGTCGTGAGCAGGTTTTGGAGAAACCGCCAGTGAGAGATACCGATCAGAACGTCAGCAACCAGTGGGAATCCGGATTCAGACTTGTGATCCCAGAGTTCCAAGGGGGTCTCGAACCGGAGAAGTTCTTAAATTGGATCACCTCAGTTGAAGAATCCTTCAATTTCAAGGAGGTTCCTAATGCAAAACCGGTACATTTGGCTGCAACTAAGCTATGAGGCTGAGTTGCATCTTGGTGGCAAGAGTTAAAACATATTAGATCAAGGCAAAGTAAGCCAAAAAAACAACATGGGCTAAATTTGTGAAGAACTTGAGAGTTGCGTTTTTACCTTACAATTATGTGCGTATAATGTACAAGCAATTTTGAAACCTTAAACAAGGGTCAAGGACTGTTAATGAATACACTAATAATTTTTTCAAGCTGCAAATCCGTGTCGATATCGTTGATTCGACGGATCAATTAGCATCTCACTACATAGGTAGGATGAGACAACACTTTCAGGACCAACTAAACATGTTCGACCCAGTAAATGTGTTTGAAGCACATCAACGGGCACTGCATCTGGGGAAAGCCCTTTCACGAAGGTCTTAGGAGGAGATTCCGCCAAAACAACTCTAACGGCGTTCCAAAAAATAACGATTCTAGGTCTTAGCCCAGCAGTAACAACTGCCATTCATATTCATACACTTACTAACGAATAGGTCCCTAGTCATGCAAGTACTTCCTTGCAAGTCATGTGCTATAATTGTCACGAACTAGGGCACGTTGCTTTGCAGTATTCGAAATTACGACAACAACCACATTAATTGAGGGGTTTATTCACTAGAGTTGATGATTTCGATCTGGAAGGTGAACAACAGTTTGATGAGGAACTACAGGAAACTGTTGATAAGGTTTAGGAGAACTGGGTTACCGGAGGAGATGTTGGGCAGACATTTGTTTTAAGACGTATTTATTTTACACTTAAGGCAAGAGGTAAAGGGGATGATTGGCTGTGAAACACTATCTTCTAGTCGATTTGTACTATCGGGGAAAAGGTATGTAAATTCGTTATTGATTCAGAGAGCTGCCAAAACGTAATTTCTGAAGAAGTTGTGCAGAAGCTGGCCTTGAACACATAAGACCACCACAACCCTTCTATGGGTAACTATAAGGATAAGACATGATGTGATGTGAATATTATGGATGTTTGTTACTTATTTCTAGGCCGACTATGGAAATATGACAAAAGTGTCACATATAATGCTAGGAAAACCCGATATAGTTTCATATGGAATAATGTTATATTCATATTAACACCAACTAAGGAGGTATCCCAAAAACTTGCACTTGTTGCATCACATGAGTCAAGTAAGAACTTTTTAACTCGAAAATCATTTATAGAGCATGCTAGTGATATATAAATTGCTTATCTATTGGTGGTTAAAGGATTTAATGATGATCCGTTTGCTGAGATACTTAGTGTGTCCAGCCGCTATTAGAAGAATTTGCTATTGTGTTTCCCGATAATCTGCATATATGCTACATGTCTTCCTCCATTAAGAGACATTCAGCACCAGATTTACCTAGTAACGGATGCTAGCCTACCAAACCCACCGCGTTACCGGATGAGACCAAAAGAGCACGAGGAGCTCCATAGACAAATGGAACAATTGTTGGGTAAATGCCTCATCCGCGAGAGCCTCAGTCTTTGTGCGGTTCCTACACTACTAACATCAAAGAAGGATGGCTCAATAAGGATGTGTGTGGATAACAGGGATATCAATAAAATTACTGTCAGGTATCGGTTTCTTATTCCTCGCCTTGATGATTTACTGGATCAGTTGAGTGGTGCTATAATGTTTACAAAACTGGATTTGAAGAGCGGATATCACCAGATTTGTATTCGCATAGGAGATGAGTGTAAAATAGCCTTTAAGACCCGAGAAGGTCTGTTTGAGTGGATGGTCATGTCATTCGGCCTTTCCAATGCTCTTAGCACATTCATGAGGGTTATTAACCAGGTATTTCATCTCTCTATTTGAAATTTTTTAGTTGTGTACTTTTAGGAAATTCTGATATATATTACTACGGATGAGCTGCAGCTCCAGCACTTATGGGAATAATTGGTTGTTTTGATACGTGAGGAGTTTTATGGGGGACTCGACAAATGTTCATTTATGACAGATTCAGTTTTATTTTTTGGGTATGTTGTTTTGAAGGATGGTTTTTTAGTGGATAAGTTGAAAGTACCATCCAGTGCGTGCTTGGCCTACACCTACTTCTATCACAGAAGTCTGATCATTTCACGGGTTTGTTTCATTTTACAAGAGGTTTATCTATAATTTCAGTACTATCATGGCTCATATTACAGGTTGTATGAAGGGAAAGACATTTTGATGGACTCATGAAGCAACTAGTGCGTTTGAAGAGATCAAGGTAAGACTGATCACTACACATATTCTGGTTTTACTTGATTTTTCTATAGGGTTTGAGCTGCATTGTGATGCGTCCAGATTGGGCATTGGAGTTATACTCAGCTAACGAGGTCGACATGTTTCCTACTTCAGTGAGAAGTTAAGTGGAGCAAAGCTCAATTATAACACTTGTGACAAGGAGTTTTATACATTGGTGCATTCTTTGACGCATTGGAGTTCCCACTTGGCCTATAACGACTTTGTACAGTACATCAATCATGATGGATTGAAGCATCTGCAGAGTCAAGAGAAGCTTTTTTCACGTCATGTGCGTTGGGCAGCGTTTACCCAACAATTACCTTTCTATCAAGCACACTTCAGGGCAGTTAACCATATAGTTGATGCACTGAGCCGACACAATATGATGATTCATATGGAAGGAGAGGTTTTGGGATTCGAGATGATGAAGGATTTACTAGCTATTGATCCATATTTTGGTCATATTATGGAGGACGTCAGGGCAAGTTTGAGAAAAAAAATACAGTTAGCAACGACTACCTTTTCAAAGGTAACGTACTATGTATTCTTGAGGGTAGTTTGAGGTTAATGATTGTACATGAGAGATGCAACGAGGGGCATGGTAGTAGAGAGCAAACCCTTCACTCTATATCCAACCAGTGCTTTTGGCCGCAGTTGATGTTATCCATTCTGTAGTTGGTTCTCAGGTTTGCCATATGGCAAAAGGCACGTCCTCTAACGCAAGTCTATACCTACCACTCCCAATATCAGAGGGAGCGTCAACATAGATTTTGTCTTTGGACTTCCAAGAACACGGAGAAGTAATAATTTTATTTTTGTGATGGTTGACAGATTTTCTAAGATTATCCACTTTATTGCTTGTAAGAAAATCACATATACTGTGAGTGTTGTTAATTTATACTTCGGAGAGGTCTACCGTTTACATGCCCTGCCCCTAAATATAGTTTTTGATCGCGATACGCGGTTTGTCGGGCACTTTTGGAGGATTTTGTGCCGCCTTACAAACACAAAGTTGAGTTTTAGTTACGCATATCACCCGCAGACAGATGGTCAAAGCGAGGTAACTAATCGAACGTTATGTAACATGTTGCTTACAGAGGTCTCTGACAACTTGAAAGCATGAGATTCCCGCCTTTATAACATTGAGTTCTCCTACAACAGGAACCAAAAACGCAATATTAGGTATAGTTCTTTCATGGTAGTCTATGATTATAACCAATAGGGTTCTATGGATTTGGCTTTCCTAACGCTTGACAAGGTTTCAGCCAGGGTCGAGACCACCATCGCTGATCTATGGGAGATCCATGAGAATACGTGTAAACACCTAGAGGAAACAACTCAGAAGTACATGATTGTCGTAGATAAGAAGCGACGATAGTGGAGTTTTTAGTATGGGCAGTTTTGACCAGAGATCGTTATCCTGCACACGAGTACAACAAACTAGCTGCAAGAAATGTGAGTCGAAAACTACCCAGCCACATCATGACGTCTTCAACGTGAAGCACCTGGTGCCGTTTATCAATGTCACTGAGGATGATGAAGTTAAGAATTCATGGGTGAATCCTTCCGAATAAGGATAAAATGATGTAGTTGCACAAGCCCATGACTACATGGTCGTTTTAGACGAATGAAAATGAACTTTATTTGGGGCTCGGTTAATTTTCTGATTTATTTTTATTTTTATTAGATTTAATTAAAATACTTAACCAGCTCCAATTTATTTGAAATTGGTTGGGCTTTATTTGATTTTGTGAGGAACAATATGTAATTTTGGCGTAGGGTTTCGAGCACTTATATAAAAGGCTCTCAAACCCTACTTTTGTCGTCAATTTTTTCGGAATTAAATTTGAGTTTCTTTCTAAATCGCTTATACTCTAACCTAGGGTTATGGTTTATTATTTCTTTATTTTGTCTGCTTATTTTTTGTGTTTGCAGTTGTCTGTTCTATCAATTCTATCGCCGCCACCAATGACCCTTGTATTTATCCGTGGATGATCTCTAAACCAATCAAATTTAAACCATGGAAGAATATGGAGGATAAGTTGACAAGTTGACGACGTTTTATGATTTTGGATTTGTTTAGCCCAAAATGATTTAGGAGGCAATCAAATCCGAAGATATAAGTCATGTTCAACTTGCTATTGTCGTCGTACACAAACTATTTATATTGAATTTTCTTTAGTTAATTTGTTATAGTCACGATGTTGTTTGAATCGACTATTTTAAGAGATGGAAATCGTTTAACTCGATTAGTTTGTTTGTATTTCATTAGAGAGTCATGCATGTGTTTTTAAATTTGTGGTAAACCAACCTAAGAAATGTTTCATTAAATCTTTATATGTTGAAATCAAAATTATGGTAGGAGAACTTTATATCTTGAAATACAAAGAGAAATGATTAATTGGAGAGCATATCATGGAAATAGCCTCTCTACACAATAAGCTGAAGGCACTCAACATGGAGCTTTAAAACCTTTTATTGTGTTTTATATATTTGTGGAGTCCTTCTTTCTCCATGGATTCAATATTTTTTAGATGACCTATGGTTGTCGAGTGACGAACCCATTTCCAACATTGTTGACGAGGAAAAATTTAATTATAAAACAAAGAGGCTAAAATGATGATTGACCTCCATGTGGTTAGAAGAACAAACATACGAAAAAATCTAGTACAACTGCATTACATAAAGGTTCTCATTTCGGCTCTCATGATAGTGATCTAAAACTGACGAATATGAAATAATTACGAATTTTTTAAAATACAAGAGGTCGGATCACATGAAGCAAGATTGTGAGGCCTGGACAGTATAAATGACTAAAAGAGTAGACTCACTTATCGGTTTGTTTAAAAGTTAATATAGTTTTAGTTTCAAAAGATACACGGTGAGTTGATACAACAACCTCAACTCATATTTATATCTTTTTGCATAGCCATTCTGAAACCATAATTTTAATAATCATGAGATTTATTTATAGGTGAGGAGTATTCATGTCTTTAAGAGATCGTTTAAAATTTCGATTTAGTCTTGATTACTAGATATGTGCTATATTTGGATGATGTTTTGTATGTACATTCTTTTATAATTTATTTTATTTTATTTTATTTATTAGACAAATATGGTTACAATTGTGCATAATGCATACTTCGATAGATGAGGCATATTCAGTTGATACCAGGTCTATTACGAATGAGCAAAGTTTCCTTATTAGGAAATAGTGTAAAGAAACTAGGCATATTAGACTATGGAAGATGGACACAAAGATCCAAGATATGAAAGTTGGGTGCAAACTATATGAATTGATTTTTATTTTTTTGTGAAATAAAAATTATGATACATAAGGTCCAACCTGAGTTGCTCGATCCCGACACATATGTGGCCAAAAATCATCCTTGGAGCATGTATACAACCATCACATAACATAGTTTGTGTGATATTATTGAGATGACGTCATTTTATGAAAATATATGCTGTTAGTTAGTAATTCATTATTTTCATTTTGTGTATATGCATATAATTTAACTTTGTTTTACTATCGAATAATGAGACTTTATTATAGTATTTTGTATAATAACTTTATCAAGATATTTTGTATTAGGACTATTTATAGTTTTTTATTGTATATGAGTGTTTATTATGATTATCATATTATTATGATTACTATATCAACTATATATTACATAATTCTTATTTTGGACCAAACTCATGGTTCAAAACTTCTGGACCAATTGTATTTCTTTTAAGTTAAATAATTCTGGAACCAATTCATGAATAAAAAAAATTGGCGTAAATTCGTATGGTTGGTGCGAATCTAAAACAAAAAGCCCTTTAAAATCCAAATAAAAGTTTTTTCACACTTCATGCGTGAATTGAGGCCTAAAATTCACACGTAACGACAAGGAAACTTCTTACTAACTTAATACTTTAAAAAACTCTTACTAAAGTAAAGACTATAGCAACAACAAAATTGTGTACCATAAGTATACAACGATAAATTAAATATTTTGAATGAAATGGATAATTATCTTTTAAGTGGACCACCAAGTTTGGGATTTTCCTGACCAATGATGAAAAAGGTCCTCGACCATTTGAGTGAGCCATCAACTTATGAAAATATTATATGAAAGATATAAAGGGGACTTTAGTCTCCTGACCGATATCTCAACCTTGCGTTAAACTTGAATACAAAAAGATAAGGACCTCGGTTAAGGGTCCCCGATTTTGTGAGTAAAGCCTCACCTTGAGATGAGGTTGAAAATATATACAAAAATATTAGCTTATAAACATATAACGATATACAAAAAATAATTTATATTTGGTGATATGACATATAATTAATGGTCACGATAAAGCCTTCATTAAAGCTTTTATTGGCCCAATGTATGGTGTTTCAATAAAAGCTACAATAAGAAGACTGTGTGCATGGAGTCGTGTCAGTTAATTTATGATTATGATTAAACAAATCCCACAAAATTATATCCTTGATAAAATTCAAATGTAAAAATGATAATTTTGAAGGCGATGGCTCAGTTAGAATGGCAATTATAAAGAAATTCATTATTCCATGAAGAAACGTCCAAAATATGTACAAATATTTAAAACATTCGGAAAAAGACGTGATGCTTTCAAGAACGCGACATGTCTAATGATATGGTTGTATAACAAGAATATCAATAATAAAAACCCTAGAAAAGACATATAGCTTAGAGAAGTTAACACGGGTGAGAAGTTAGACAAATAATACAAAAAGAGTAAAAATGGAGAATAAATGAGTTGAAGTTGTGTTTGTTGAGTTTGTCTAATGGAAGTCACTTTAGTAAATGATAATACGAATGTTTTAGTGAGAGAAAGATTTTAGAGAGAGAAAGTGAGAGAACACAAATGAATAAAATTCGAAGTTCAACCCCTTTATTGTCACAACTGTAAGTGGTTACATAAAATGATAAATTACATTTAGTCCTTAACAAAGACACATAATTAAAATTGCTCCTTAACCTTTCAATCTGTCACTCAACCTTATTATTGTTTACATTTTAGTCCATGAACTTTTATTTCCTTATCAGTAGCCCCCCTAGTTCTCATGTCAGTACATGAATGAGAACTAATTGTCTTCGAATCATACCAAAAGCAATGAAAACATCAATAACATTTTTCCATTCGAATTTCGTCAGACGCAATGCTACATCCTATTATGTCCTCAGACAATCATTCATTGAGTAAACTTCGAAATCAATTTGTAAAATCTAACCGTTAAATACATCATGATTTCCTAGCTAATAGGCTTACATCTAGCATGACAGATGTCGAACACGTAACATTGTTACCGTTTCAAATTCTGTCCAATTACCATAAAAACTTTTCCACTTATGCACTCATTTCATTCCTCCTATAAATTCATTCGTAATTATAATTTTGGTTTCACAGCCCAAACTTCTTGAGAGAGAAACATAAAGCTTCCCAACCTTTAGCTACCTTCACCGCCTTCTTCAAACTTTCTGGTCGCTTTCGCCGGAAAAAATCATATTTTCCGATCAATCTTCAATATGTTTATGAGAAAACACCCAAGATCTAAAGGCATGAATTCTTAAAAAACCCAAATCTCCAAAATCTTGACAATAACTTTGTCTTCAGATCTTACGATTACTTGTGCATAAGTGAGAGAGAAGACGAATATAAAGTTGTTGGGTTGATAAGTGACGCTCTTTCTGAACAATTACAAAGACCATTTACTACGGTAACTTTGACCCCTCTAAAACTCATGTATATTCATCTTCACCTGCCATGGAGGAGAGTCAATCTTCTAAAGCTTGAACACCTAGAACACCTCAAACTTTTACTTCCCGTATTAAAGAATCACCTCGAATTAGCGATGAATCAAGTAGATCTGAAACAACCCCTTATTCAACTTATCCTTCACAAATTTGGCAAAAATGACTTTTATAGCTATGAGAGATGATACCGACGCTACACCAAATCCTTCATCATCAAATCCATCTACCAAATCTCCTCCCCCTAGAGAGATTGTTGAGGAAGCCTCATTAACTCAGCAAAATCCCTCCAAGAATCTTCCACAATTAATAGATGACACACTCGAAGTGAATGAAGTTGATTAAGATGCTATTCCTTCAGACAATGAGGCTGATTTCAATGAAGAAGAACAAGAGAATGCTATAGAGAAAAAAGTACGTAAGCCAAGAAAAAAGAAGGCTCTGATTACTATATCCGATGAGGAAAGAGCAAGAATTGGCAAAAATCTGAAATCTCTTGATGCTGATTATATTGTCGAACTGAAAAAACTTTCATACATATATTATCAAGAAAGTCAAGCATCAGCTCTGAAGAAACAATGGGGAATGGGAGACAACATTACCCTTCAATTACCCAAAAAAGGAGAGATTTCTTTAGATTGTAAGGACAATGAGCTGGTGGTCTACCCCAAAATCATCAATTGGGTTCTTCGGTTCCCATTAGATCCCATGATCACTGAGTACTTTGAAATTCTTAATATGTGCCCAACTCAAGTGACACTTAATCAATGGTTCACTCTTATGTCTATAATCATAGCCTCACACTTGTCTAAGATTCTGATCAACATCAAAGATTTCATATATTTGACAAAAGTATCAAAGGGACCAAAGCTTCCATTTTACTATCTTACCCTAGATGATGATCTAAAAATCATCGACGACCTTCTGGAAGCGGACAAATTTTGGAAGAAAAAATTTATCTTCATCTCAGGAGCATGAGAAAACGGTAAAGAGAAATCTGATGTCAACCCATCGAAACTGAACCTCCTCTATAGAAGCAACCGTGAATACTATAATATTATTTTTTAAAACAAAATTGTATAACTGTTGTTACCCTTATTCATTGTCTCCTTATATGATCATTTTATAAATTCCAAGGCGTTACGCCATTCGTCGAACAAAAGCTAAAGATATATTCATTAATCTTGCCGCGTGGGTTAAAGTAGAATGTAACAACGCTTTTCACACCGCTTTTCGACCAATTAGTTTCCTCAATAGTCACCTATTTCCAATCACACTTGGAGATTTTCCTCTTGAAAATTTGATGGAGCAACCCAACCCTCACCATGCTTGCAAAAGATTAATCCAGCGTGATTGTAAGGTATTCCTCCCAATTCTTAACAGATCAGACACTCACCTGCCTCAAAAGAAAAAGGAAAAAAAGAGAAAAAGACAGCTAGTGCATCTTGTGTTAGCCCTTTAACAATTTCAAAGCCCGAACACTTAAAAAGAAACAAAAATGCTTTTGATTATCGAGGAAGGAACATAATGAGAGACTTCTTCAAAAAAGAAGAATGCTTTTACAGCCTCGAAAAATAAATTTCTAGGAGTCCTCAGAAGAAGAAGAAGAATAAAATAACAACGACCATCGAAGATATAATATATGATGGTAATGAGGTTACATTTGATGAGGTTCAACAAGAACTCATCGGAGAATAACTCATCGGAGATGCTATGACCACTGCAGAAGATAACCAAGATGACGATCACTTCGATTCCGATAGTTTTATCCATTTTTAATGAGTCGTAATAACTCAGCAGAGAAATAGATCCTATGATTCACGAAGTTCAAACTCGTTTACACAACTTTGGCAGAAGACCTACAAACTCTGATTTGGAAGCATCACCAGAAATCATCGCTCCTACTGTTCCTGCAACTTCTTTGGACTTCATTTCTCGCCCTAGTCCAGTAGTTTTCCCTCTTGTTGTACCAAATCCAGACATCTTTGTTGCCTTTCAGCCATTCTCCGACCCAAAAAATACAGCAAACACCCTCACCTAAGAAATCGAAGGTTCGCAAAGTCATGTGAAACGACTTGCCAAAAATATGGTTCGCTACAAGGGAATTGTTGAAGCTGATAAACAATTGAGGGAAAGATTCCAAACTCATGTAATAGATCAATTTCATGGATTTGAAATGACAAGGTCTGAGCTTATCAGAAGACTTTGTTTTTGTTAAAGGGCATTTGCAAGAGCAACATCAAATTGAAAAAGAGAATCTTAACTTTTCTCATAAAAAAGGATAAATCAACTCAAGACTAAACACCTTAAGGATTTAGTTACTGAGAAGAAAAAATTCGAGGGGCTTCAGACTTCTTTTACCAAAAGAAAAGCATAAAAGAAAAACCTGAGCGATGAGATAGCACACTAAAGACCAACTTTGAGAAGGAAAAACAAATTGCTATTGATGAGTCCGGATTCTGTTACCTCATCGGACATGGACAGTTCGGATAAAAACCATCTAAACCGGACAAGGCAGTTCGAACACCTCATCCATTGGACTGTTCGGACAAGGACTAAAGTACCTAAAAACCTAATCACTTCTTGACTAAGCTGCCTGCTCTCCCACTAAGAGCTCATGGGTCCTTAAACTTCACTCGGGTCCATTAAACATGACCCGAAAGCCCATAAAGGCCAAATGTAAGGGTATAAATACCCAACCACCAACATTAAATGAGGGTAATGAAAATAAAATACAACCAGGCTGCTTAATTTTCCCTCTACTCTCTTCTCGAACATTAAATACTTACGAGCTTCCACGAACTCTAAACAAAAATTATAAATTTACCCTCATACCAAAATAAACCACACCAAATTGGCAACCACAGTGGGAGTGCGACGGTGCCTGAATCAAGCATTCGAAACCAACAGGAAAAATCAGTCTGAATGAATCCGGACGCCCCGGAAGTACCACCAGCCTTGCTTGAAATGGTGGGTGAAAATGATGAGTATACTATCGAGGAGCGTGATAGATTAAAGGGTGAGATAGAAGCTCTGAGGGCAGAAAGGGCTAAGATGGGCATGAAAGATAAGTCAAAAGCGTTAGTTGCTCATCATACCGATAACTCTAGAGAGCATGAGCCTTCAAAGACTCATGTGAGTACCAAAAAGACTCATGCCAGCTCCAAAAAATCTCACCGGTCTAAGCCAGTGGAGAGTTCTGACTCAGACTCAGAGTATTCTGGTAGCTCCTCGGATGAGGAATGAGTTGAAGAGTCCTTGTCCTCTAGCAGTGATGAGGGCCGATCCAAAAAGAAGCAAAAGTTGATTAAGAAATATTCAATAAAAAGGGATAGGCATGGGATATTGAAGAGGAATATAGGCAAAGGATCATCTCACAGCCGGAGGTATGTAGACCGGATGCTGATGGATCCCTTTGCCTTCCACGATGAACCAGGTATCTTTGCAATTCCCAATGAGGATATTGTGTTCAGTCGTGGCCGGAATTGGATACAATCTCCATTATCTTCCAAAATATTATCCGGAAACCTCCCCAAGAGGTTCGATGGCACTAAAATGGAGAAGTACGATGACAGAATTGATCCGGACAACCACTTGGAGCAATTTAAAAACTTTATGATGAATTTTGATGATGACGACAAGTTACTCTGTAGAGCATTCTCCCAATCCTTTTCGGGGAGTGCGCTAAAGTGGTATAACAGCCTACCTCAGGGCTGCATCAAGAATTTTGATACCTTTTGGGTGGCCTTTCGAAGGCAGTTTGTTGGGAGTAAGGAGTTGAAGGGCAATGAGGATACAATAATCCATTGTGCCAGGAACCAAACGAATCATTGAAAGAATACATAAGTCGTTTTGTAAACACCAAAAATGGGTTGGCTAATTGCTTCGAGCAAGTAGCAATAGCATCCTTGAGACACGGTTTAAACCCTAGAAATTTGGCTGATTCAGTGACCAGAAAGAAAGCCATGACTTGGGGAGGTTTGCTGAATCAGGTCGGGAAGCAAATCAATGTTGATGAAACAAAGAAAACTAGGGTGCACAGGCAAGTAAGGTCTGCTCTGGTTGCACCAAACCCCAATCAAAATCTATCCAGGAACAAGGCAAGGGAGACCGGACAGGCGCATAACAGGGCTAAAGCTCAATCTCAGCCAGCTGCACCTGCCCAGAGTCAACAATATAGAAATAAAAGAGGGCCTTGGGTTCAACCAGAGTGGTTTGCAGAATTAAAGGAAAGTGTGGCCACCATTTATGATAAAACAAAGGAAGAAGTGCATTATAGGAGACCGACCATACTGCAATCTCCTAGGGAACATCGTAACAACTCTTTCTACCAGTACCATAATGATACTGGTCATACCACTGACGATTGTATAGCCTTGAAACAATAAGTTCAGAACTTGATTGAAAGAGGAAAGTTGGGGGCATATGTCAAAAGAAGAGGAGGAAATATGCCTGATAATACTCATCGGGTTGGTCCGAGCAATGCTGCTCCGGAGGGAGCTATGGTTATAATCGAAAGATTTGATGTAGAATCAGAATATTTGGATCCTGATCCAACTCGAAATAGAGTGGGTCCTATTGAAGAATGTGGTAAAACAGTCTCCGGGCTCATTAAGTTTTTTGAGTCACTTACAATTTTCGGAGGGGATACTATGACAGCTCCTACTTCTTATTCGAGGAAGAGGCACGTTCATACTTTAGCCACCCAGCTAGAAGGAGGTATGACCTCCTATCAATCACAAATTTCATTCCCCTTCATTGCTTTCGATGAAGATGACTTAAGAGATATAGATGGCCCTCATGAAGATGTTGTTGTCATAGGAGCATCCATTGGGGGCAATGACATAAGACGAATCTTGGTGGATACTGGAAGCTCAACCAATATCCTCTTCTTAACCACTTACAAAAAGATGAAAGATCCAGCCGTAATTCAGTGTTCGGACAGATCAATTGTGGGCTTCACTGGCAGCTCAGCAGATGTGATCGGGGAGTTCGAAGAGGAAGTTTTGTTGGGCAAGGGCCCTTTCAAGAAGATGGTCAGGATACTTTTTATCGTGGTGGATTGTCCCACTTGTTATAATGCTATTTTAGGGAGGTCTTGGCTCTCTAGGATGCATGCAGTGGCCTTGACAGTCCACCAGTGTTTGAAATATGTTGTTCAAGGACAAGTAAGAGTTGTCTGAAGCAGTCAAAATGTTGCAAGAGAGTGTTATGCTACAACACTGGCTCCACGGACGTTGGGGGTGGTGAGGATAAAAGTAGCCTGAGGGTAGGCTGGTAATTTCAAGTGGAGTTTTGAGGCGGCGTGAGGGTGTTTCAGGGTGGTGTGAAGGTGTTTCAAGATATTTCAAGGTGGAGAGAGAATTGAGCAGCTTGACAGCAGTAAATTTTTGTTACCCATAGTTAATGCTGGTGGTTGGGTATTTATTGTATGTAGTTTGGGCCCTTATGGGCTTTCGGGTCAAGTTCAATGGACCCGGGTCATGTTTAAAGACCCATGAGTTTTAAGCAGATGGGCAGGTAGCTTAGTCAGATAGTGTTTAGGTTTTTTAGTACTTTAGTCATAGTTCGAACTGCTTTGGACTTGCAGTGTTCGAAGTCATCTGCCCGGTTCAAAAGTCCTGTCCGAATTAAGTTCTTGGAGCCTGTCCGGTTTACGGAGAGATTTACTTTGGGATGCCCTTCCGGGGAGCACTCCGAATTCGGACTCATCAGGAGCCCCTTTTTTAGGTATTTGAACAAGTATCCTTGTCAAAGAACTGAAAAACAGTCCGATTCAGGAAGTGGTTTATCAATTCGGAGAGAGTTGAGAACAAAACCGGACAGACCAAACGTTACGAATTCCAAACGGTTCTTGTCAGAGTTAGTGGGACACGTGTCACTCTCTGGTTGGTCACTTTAGCCGTTTTTTCACCTTGAAAGTTGCACCACTTTCTCGAACAAGTTACTTCTATTAAATGCCATAAATGACATCAGCGCCGTCTTTTAATTATTGCCCAACTTTTCGGATTCTCCTAGGAATCAAACCCGTTTTTCACATTTACTATAAATTCTTTTCACTTTTCACAGCTTCATTATCTCTTTCACTCTGCCATTTCACCCAAAGCTTTATCTCTCTAAAACTTCAAAATTTCCTTAGTTGTTTATGTTCACAGCAAGAACAACACTGATCAAGGGCGGTTGGCTTAATCTCTCATAATTGGAGAAAGCTCAAAGAGTTGAAAAAGAAAAAAGACTTGCAGCAGGGCTTCCAGCGTCGCCTGTCGAGAAACCAGCCCCTTCAATCGAAGAATCTGACAGAGGTTCGTCTTCTTCTAAAGGTACGAAACCTAGGAAACTCTTTTAATCAACACTCTCTCCCATAGTATCTGGCTCTTCATTTCAAGAGTCGATTCCTATTGTTGAACCGGGGGTCACTGCTACAAGTGTTAGGAAAAAATCCTCTTTTATCGCTATGGGGTCCGATTCTGACCATTCCCCAGACAAATTAATCATGAAAAGGCCAAGTAGGTTGGTTAAAGGGCTTCCTTCTAAAAGTACACCCTCAAAATCGGGGGCAAAAAATAGTGAATCAGGGTCCGGGGCAACTATTAGGACTCTCCGGGAAAGACCGGCCGGTCCGGGGGCTAGTAGTCCTCTACCTCCCAAAGAAACTTCAACCTCAGAAACTCAAACTAAGGTGGTAAGTCGAAAAAATTCGGAGAGCCAACAGTCCGGTGGATTAGCTGTGCCAAGCTTCATCCCTCCCCGGGCTGTTTCTACAGAAGCTCCCCCAACAATAATGGAGGAGAGGATGGAGGACTCCACAGAGGAGGTTAGATTTGAGTCCGAGTCCTCCGGACAGGCTGAAACTGCTATCATTGTTGCCAAGAAGGGCAAAGAAGACTTGTATTTGAGGCGTCCGGACCTGCCGGAGAGCCTCGAAGGGAGAGTAGGGCCATGCTTTCACAAGGTGGAGTTCAAGTATCTTTCATCTCTGCTAAAGACCAAGTATGCGTTTATCCATACTAGAGATCTGGGACGACTGCGTACTAAGTGGGGGATCCCTGAGAACGTAAAGATTCGAATTCCCATCGATCCAGAGACCCCGATGGACTGCAAAAGAAATGAGATAGTCTTCTTTACGGAGCTATTCAACTGGGGACTTAGGTTCCCACTGGATCCGGAGATAGTGCGCTACTTTCACTTGGTCAAGCTATGTCCAACACAGCTAAGCCCTAACGGTTGGTACACCTTGATGTCATGTATTATGGCGTCTAGGCTATCCGGAATCCCTCTTCCAATGGAAGAGTTTGCAGCTGTGGTAAATTTGTGCAAACACCATCAGTTCCCCTTCTACCATTTCAACATGGGGAACGATCTTAAAGCTGTTGACGATCTCCTGGAGTCGGAGAGCAAGTGGAGGAGCCAGTTCCTGTTTGTCAGTGGCTCATGGGAGAATGGCAAGAAAATTAAAACCGGGGAGAATCCTAGCCTACTTCGAAGTAGATGGAGGAGCGATCGTAAGTTATTACTTCAAGTTTCTGTTCGAAATTTTCTTTTAAAGTTTATACTAATCGGTTTTTCTTTTGTTTTGTCAGAGCTGCCAAAGGAGTTCGGGGACTATCTGAAGGCCGGACAGGTCACCTGTGGCAAGCTCAACGCTTGGGCCGTAGAGAACTGGGAGAACCGGTTTCATAAAGCCTTCACTCCTGGGAACCTAGCGAGGTCTCACCTGTGGAACACCACAGGTCGAAGAGACTTAACCTGGGAGGAGTTCTCCACCCCACCTGATGAAGATGTCGTGCTGAGAAGGTCTCATGAACTGGATGGGAACCTCTTCCTTCCTGCCCGAGCCAAAGCCCCAAGTAAAATGAAGGGCAAGAAGAAGAAAGGCAGGAAAGTGGTAGAGGATACTGAGAAAGAGGCCCCAATGGATTCAGAGGTGCCAGCCCAGGCTCAAGTTGATGCAAACCTTCTACAAGTGGTAGAACAGGAGAGCGAGAAACAAGGAGTGAAGCCCCCAAAACCGTCAAGGGCTTCAAAACGGGCTCGTAAGCAAGCAAGTGACAGTGCTGACAGGGAAGTCAAAAAGAAAAAGACTTCCCAAGGAGAAGAGCTCGCTCTCCGGGATCCGGAGCCCACTTTCCCAACCGACCCGACGTTAGCCGAAGAGATCCCAGGGAATCTTAATGAAGGGATTCTAATAGAATTCCATACTGATGAGGTCGAAAGGGGAGAGATTAACATGGATGAAGTGGACGTCACCGGTCTTGGTGAACTAGGTGATTATTTCCTTGGCATGTCCAGAGATGAATTCGCAGGGCCATATGTTCCCCTAAGTAGTTCCAACACAGTGAACTTCAATGGTAAGACTTTTATGGTTTCCAGTGAGAGGGACATCATAGCCCACTCTCTCCTTAGCAACGTGCAGCCAGTACTTACCTTGGAAAGGCAAGTCCGGAGTCAGGCAACCACCATCAAAGACCTCAAGTCTGAGAAGGAGAAGCTGTCCGATGACCTCAGGACTGCTGCCACTAAGGTTGATTTGCTTAAGGAGTCGAACGAACAGCTAAAGAAGAATCACAATGAAAGCAACACAAAAGTTGCTTCTTTAGAAGAGACCGTAAAAGATCTCCGGGCTAAGCTGTCCGGACTAGAGAAGGATTTGACAGCCTCAAGGGAAGAAACTGCAGCAAAGGAGAAGCTTGTCACCAATCTGACCACTGACAAACTTGCTTTAGAGAATGCAGTAAACCGGGCTGTTGAAGAGAAAGATGCTTTGGTGAAGGATCAAGAGGCCATGATCAAGGCCAAAATCAACGCTTATGCCAGGGAGATGATACGGAGTGAAGAATTATTGATCGAAAAGGTGAAGTCCGATATGGTCCTCCTGTTTCACGAGAAGTTCCCGAAGAGGAGACTATGGGACTTATGGCGCTATGTGGATGACGATGATCTCCCATACTGGACCATGGTTGATGAAGGGTACACCGATGTGTCCTCGTCTGGTGACGAAGAGGAAACCGAGGAGAGCCCAGGTGAGGAGGAGATTGACCCCAAAGGTAAGAAGATTGTCGAGGAGAGGAGCGACATCAAAGGCAAGAAAGCAGATGAGGGTGAGCCATCTTCAAAGGCTCAACCTTAATTTATAATTTGTTTTATTTATCTTTTGTTTTGAACTAAAGTCCTTGGAAGGCCAAGGCACCTTTGTTGTGATGGTGTCCGTATTACTCGGACAGATTTTTGTACTGTGCCCAAACATGTTCAAAAAGTCCTTGGAAGGCCAAGGCAACTTTAAGTTGTTGAATGAATGCTTTTATTTTACTCAACCATCTTCTTCTTTTATTATTTGTCTTACTTTAGACAGCTAGAATTTAAGTAGCTTTGAGTTACTGTATTGTGAGAGTTTTTAGTTTCTCTGGCTAGAATTTAAGTAGCCTTTAGTCCTTTCAGTCCGGGTAGTATGACAAACAACAGAATTTTGCAAAAACTTAGAAAATTATTGAAGAAAGCATCAAGTTTTATTGAAAGCTCTCCGTGGCGCCGAAGAGAGGAAGCGGTATGCCCCCAAATATTTACATGGATGTTTAAACAAGTAAATATTTACATAAGCTTTATTCCAAGTACATTCGAAGGTGTTCAATATTCCAAGGGTGAGTTAAAACCCTGCCATCTTTGTCTTCCAACCAGTATGTCCCAGGCTTGATTCTTTCAACCACAGTATACGGACCCTCCCAAGTTGGCGCCAACTTTCCGAAGAGCTTTTCCTTGGTATGCAAGAAAACGTTTCTCAATACTTTATCTCCTGGTTGAAAATCCCTTCTTTTAACTTTAGAAGCAAACCTGCTTCTCATCAAGCCTTGATAATGTGCCATTCTAAGATGAGCTTTTACCCGCCTTTCTTCAATTAAATCAAGTTGATTTCTAATTGTCATCTCATTAGCCTGTCCGGAGAAGTTATGAACACGAAATGAGGGGAGTGTCTTCTCTATGGGAGCTACTGCATCCATCCCATAGACCAAGGCAAAGGGAGATTCTTGTGTTGCAGCCCCAGGTGTGGTCCGGTAGGCCCACAGGACTTCTTGTAGATAACTAGGCCACTTCCCAGCAGCCCCTTCTAAGTTTTTCTTTAAGCCGGACAGTATTGTTCTATTAGCCACCTCAACTTGCCCATTGGCCTGTGGGTGGAAAGGTGAAGAAAAGCAATGCTGAATACCCCTTGAGGCACAGAAGCTCTCCATCTCTCTATTATCAAACTGTGGCCCATTGTCTGTTGTTATCTTCTGGGGGACACCAAATCTGCAACATATATTGGACATAATGAATTTTATAACAGCTTTTGATGTCGTCCCTGCCAAGGGGGCTGCTTCTATCCACTTCGAAAAGTAGTCAATGGCTACAATTATGGTTTTACGCCCTCCGGACGCCACAGGGAGAGGCCCAACTAAGTCCAATCCCCATCGAGCAAAAGGGATGGGCTCAGAAATTGATTCCAAAGGAATGGCTGGTACATGAATTTCATTGCTATACCTCTGACATGGGTCACACCTCCTTACCAGCTCCTTAGCATCTTTCATAATTGATGGCCAATAATATCCGGAGAGAAGCACTCTTCTTGTCAAAGCTCTAAATCCACAATGGGCTGATCCCTCACCATCATGCAATTCAGAGAGAACCATTTGTGACTCATGATCCCCTAAACAGCGTAGGAGAGGTTTGCTATAGGAC
Source organism: Limnanthes douglasii subsp. nivea (assembly GCA_036936605.1). NCBI lineage: Eukaryota > Viridiplantae > Streptophyta > Magnoliopsida > Brassicales > Limnanthaceae > Limnanthes > Limnanthes douglasii. Next base: position 79,194,869 of record JAUPFV010000003.1, on the reverse strand, counting down.
TTTTTGTACAAGACTTCTCGAATCATAATGAAACCACGAGCCCTGTGTTTCAATGTTCTGGCTTGTGATTTATCCAAGGGCACGATGCCATCGGACAGATATTGCATTAGAGGAGACCTCCAGTCTTGAGGTCGGTTTACTTGTATTTCAAAGACTTCCTCTTTTTCACCTTCATCAAGTTGAATAGAAGGGCTTTCAAGCACATGGATCCATGGGTAGGACTCCGTATATGCTATCGTTGCCAATGAGTCTGCTAATTCATTCTCTGCCCGGGGGATGTGCTCATAGACAACAGCTTTAAACTTTGACGCTTCATTTTTAAGGAGGAGAAAGTATTTGATCAATTGCTCCTTTCTGGCCTCTGACATGCCTAGAGCATGGTGGACAAGCAATTGGGAGTCACTTAGTAGCTTGACCATTTTTGCTCCACAGATGTATGCCAATTTTAACCCAGCTATAGCTGCTTCGTATTCGGACTCATTATTGGATGCCCTGAAAGCAAAACAAATAGCTTGGAACATGTTGTCCCCATAGGGGGAAGTGAGACATATTCCTGCCCCAGATCCCATGGTACTGGATCCTCCGTTTGTTCGGACAATCCACACTTTTTTGTCTTTTGAATCAGCAGGTTGTTCTGAATCCCTATCAGAATGGAATTCGACCAGAAAATCAGCCACAGCTTGAGCTTTCACTGCTGTCCGAGGAGCAAAGTCTATGTCAAAGTCCCCCAACTCTACTGACCACTTTGTCATTCTGCTCGAGATGTCTGCTTTTTGAAGGACATTCTTTAAAGGGAAAGATGTCCGGACAACGATAGGATGAGCCTGGAAGTAGGGTCTCATTTTTCTTGCAGCTATCACCAAAGCCAAAGCTAGTTTTTCAAGTTTCAAGTAACGCCTCTCAGCATCAATCAAGCTTTTGCTGATGTAGTACACTGGGTGAGGATACCCATCAACCTCCCTTACTAACACAGCACTGATGGCACAACTTGAAGCAGCCAGATATACAAAAAAAGTCTCCCCTTTGACTGGTTTAAACAAGGTCTTGGGAGAGGACAGATGCTTCTTGATTTCATTAAATGCCTCATCACACTGTGGTGTCCATTCAAACCCCTTTGCACCCTTCAAGGTTTGAAAGAATGGAGCACATCTGTCCGAAGACCTGGAGATGAATCTGTTCAAGGCTGCCAACCTCCCCGTTAAACGCTGCACTTCTTTAATGTTTCGAGGAGGCTCCATTTGGAACAAAGCATTGAGTTGGTCCGGGTCGGATTGTATTCCATGCTCACTTATGATATACCCTAAGAACTTCCCGGACTGCACTCCGAACACACACTTTTCAGGGTTTAATTTTAAATTCACTTTGGCCAAGTTGGCAAAAGTCTCTTGGAGGTCGGACAAGTGCAACTGCTCATCCACGCTTTTCACCATCATATCGTCAGTGTAAACCTCCATATTTCTTCCAATTTGATCAGCAAACGCCTTATTGACCAACCTTTGATAAGTAGCCCCAGTATTTTTCAAACCAAAGGGCATCACCTTGTAGCAGTGTAAACCTCTATCAGTAACAAAAGTGGTATGCTCTTGATCTTTTGGATCCACTTGGATCTGATTGTACCCGGAGAATGCATCCATGAAGGAGAGTAGCTTGTTCCCTGAAGTAGAGTCTACTAACTGATCTATCCGGGGAACCGGATACAAGTCTTTTGGGCAAGCTCGATTGAGGTCTGTGAAGTCAATGCACATACGCCATTTACCATTCTTCTTTTTTACCAAGACAGGATTGGCAGTCCACAAAGGGTACTGAGATTCTTTAATGTGCCCCATCTTTGTGAGTCTGTCAACCTCCTGTACAATGACATCGGCCTTTTCCTTTGAGAAAGCTCTCCTTTTTTTGTACCACTGGTGCCACATCTCTCCGGACTGATAGGTGATGGGAAATCACCTCTGATGGAACTCCAGTAACATTAGTATTGCACCAAGCGAAAACATGCTGATGGTCTTTCAAGAATTTCAACATTTCTTCTTTCAACATCGGTGGCATTTTGGATCCTATCTTGACATTTTTTCCTTCTTCTAAGCAGTGTGTTTCAACCTCCTCAACTGGGATCAACACTCCGGGGGTCTCTCTGGGGTCATCAATTTCACCCTCACCCCCAGAAAGGCCCTCAAACTGCTATTGGTCATTTATACGGACTGCCCCCAGCGTTCGTGGAGCCAAGGCAGTGGCATAACATTCTCTTGCAACTTTTTGGCTGCTCCGGACAACCCCAACCTGCCCCTGAACAGCATATTTCAGACACTGATGGACTGTCGAAGCCACTGCATGCATCCTAGAGAGCCATGATCTCCCTAGAATAGCATTGTAACAGGTGGGACAATCCACCACAATGAAGAGTATTCTAACCATTTTCTTGAAAGGGCCCCTGCCCAACAACACTTCTTCTTCAAACTCCCCGATCACATCGGCTGAGCTGCCCGTGAAGCCCACGATTGATCTGTCCGACTTTTGTATCACAACTGGATTTCTCATTTTCTTGTAAGTGTTTAGAAAAAGGATATTGGCAGAGCTTCCAGTATCCACCAAAATTCGCCTTATCTCATTGCCCCCTATAGATGCTCCTATGATAACAGCATCCTCATGAGGGCCAGCAATATCTCTCAAATCATCCTCATCGAAAACTATGAATAGGAATGAGTTTGGAGATTGATAGGATGTCATGCCTCCTTCTAGCTGGGAGGCCAAATTATGAACATGTCTTTTTCTTGAAGAGGTGGTAGGAGCTGTCATAGTGTCCCCTCCGAAGATTGTCAGTGACTCGAAGAATTTAATGAGCCCGGAGACTGATCTAGAACGCTCCTCAATAGTACCCACTCTGTTTCTGGTCGGATCAGGATCCAAATACTCGGACTCTACGTCAAACCTTTCAACTATTACCATAGCCCCCTCCGGGGCAGCATTGTTTGGACCAACCCTATGAGTGTTGTCAGGCCTGTTGCCTCCTCTTCTTTTAACGTATGCACCCAACTTTCCTCTTTCAATCAAGTTCTGTACCTCTTGTTTCAACGCTATGCAATCATCGGTAGTATGGCCAATATCATTATGGTATTGGCAAAAGGAATTATTTCGATGTTCTCTGGGAGACTGCAAGGTTGCCGGTCTCCGGTAGTGTACTTCATCTTTTGTTTTCTCGAAAATGGTTGCCACACTTTCTTTGAGCTCTGCAAACCACTCCGGTTGGACCCACGGCCCTCTTTTGTTTCTAGACTGTTGACTTTGTGCAGGAGCAGCTGGTTGAGACTGAGCCTTTCCCCTTCCATGCCCCTGTCCGGTTTCTCTTGCTTTGTTCCCGGACTGGTTTTGATTTGGAGTTGGTGCCACCGGGGTGGATCTCACTTGTCTGTGCACCCTGGTCTTTTTCGTTTCATCAACATTTATTTGCTTGCCAACTTGGTTCAGCAATCCTCCCCAGGTCATGGCTTTCTTCCTGGTCACCGAATCGGCCAGGTTGCCTGGGTTCAAACCTTGTCTCAGGGATGCTATTGCTACCTGTTCAAAGCAATCAGCCAACCCATTCTTTGTGTTTACAAAACGACTTATGTACTCCTTTAACGACTCATTTGGCTCTTGGGCACAATGGATTATTGTGTCTCCATTGCCCTTCAGCTCCTTACTCCCCACGAATTGCCTCCTAAAAGCCACCCAAAAAGTATCAAAGTCTTTGATACAACCCTGAGGCAGGCTGTTGTACCATTTCAGAGCACTCCCCGTGAAGGATTGGGAGAATGCCCTACAGAGTAGTTTATCGTCATCATCAAAGTTCATCATGAAGTTCTTGAATTGCTCCAGATGATTGTCCGGATCAGTACTGCCATCGTACTTCTCCATCTTGGTGCTATCAAACCTCTTGGGGAGGTTTCCGAATAGGATTTTAGAAGACAATGGAGTCTGCCTCCAATTCCTTCCACGACTGAACACGGTATCCTCATTAGGAGTAGCAAAGATACCTGGCTCATCATGGAAGGCAAAAGGATCCATCAGCATCCGGTCCACATGCCTCCGGATATGAGATGATCCTTTACCAATATGCCTCTTCATTTTTCCATGTCTATCCCTTTTTCTTGAATATTTTTTTATCTGCTTTTGCTTCTTTCTAGTTCGACCCTCATCGCTGCTAGATGATAAAGATTTTTCAATTCCCTCACTGTCTGAAGAGTTGTGAGAAGATTCTGAGCTTGAGTCAGAACTCTCCACTGGCTTAGACCGGTGAGACTTTTTGGAGCTGGCATGAGTCTTTTTGGTGCTCACATGAGTCTTTGAAGACTCATGCTCTCTGGGGTTGTCGGTGTGATGAGCAATCAATGCTTTAGACTTTTCTTGCATGCCCATCTTAGCCTTTTCGGCCCTCAGAGCTTCTATTTCACCCTTTAGCCTATCACGCTCTTCGATAGTGTACTCATCGTTCTCTCCCACCACTTCGAGCAGAGCTGGTGGTACTTCTGGATTGTCCGGATTCATTCGGACAGATTTTCTTAGCTGGTTTTGAATGCTTGATTCAGGCACCTTCTTCTCCCACTGTGGTCGCCAATTTGGTGTGGATAATTATCGCCTGAGGGTAGGCTGGTAATTTCAAGTGGAGTTTTGAGGCGGTGTGAGGGTGTTTCAGGGTGGTGTGAAGGTGTTTCAAGATATTTCAAGGTGGAGAGAGAATTGAGCAGCTTGGCAGCAGTAAATTTTTGTTACCTATAGTTAATGCTGGTGGTTAGGTATTTATAGTATGTAGTTTGGGCCCTTATGGGCTTTCGGGTCAAGTTCAATGGACCCGGGTCATGTTTAAAGACCCATGAGTTTTAAGTAGATGGGCAGGTAGCTTAGTCAGATAGTGTTTAGGTTTTTTAGTACTTTAGTCATAGTTCGAACTGCTTTGGACTTGCAGTGTTCGAAGTCATCTGCCCGGTTCAAAAGTCCTGTCCGAATTAAGTTCTTGGAGCCTGTCCGGTTTACGGAGAGATTTACTTTGGGATGCCCTTCCGGGGAGCACTCCGAATTCGGACTCATCAGGGGGCAGTTCATATCAACGAAGAATAGTAGTTTGAGGGGCTTTCTGGGGGTGAGGGTGAAATTGATGACCCAGAGAGACCCCTGGAGTATTGATACCGATTGAAAAGTTGAAACACATTCTTTAGAAGAAGGAAAAAGTGTTAAGATAGGATCCAAAATGTCGTCCGAACTGAAGAATAGAATGTTGAAGTTTCTAAAAGACCATCAGCATGTGTTTGCTTGGTGCAATGCTGATGTAACTGGGGTTCCAGCAGATATTATATCGCATCACCTATCCATTCGGAGAGACATAACACCTGTAGTACAAAAGAGAAGGGCTTTTTCCAAGGAAAATGCTGATGTTATTGTTCAAGAAGTTGACAGGCTCACGAAAATGGGGCATATAAAGGCGTCTCAATATCCTTTGTGGACTGCCAATTCGGTCTTGGTGAAAAAGAAGACTGGCAAGTGGCGTATGTGCATTGACTTCACAGATCTCAATAGGGCTTGCCCAAAAGATTTATTTCCAGTCCCCCGGATTGATCAGCTGGTAGATTCCACTTCTGGGAATAAGCTACTATCCTTCATGGATGCTTACTCCGGATACAATCAAATTCAAGTAGATCCGAAGGATCAAGAACATACCACATTTGTCACTGACAGGGGTCTTCATTGTTACAAGGTGATGCTATTCTGATTGAAAAATACTGGGGCTACTTATCAGAGATTGGTGAACAAAGCCTTTGCTGATCAAATTGGAAGAAATATGGAAGTATACATAGATGACATGATGGTAAAAAGTATGGATGAACAACTACACTTGGCAGACCTCCAAGAAGCTTTTGCTAGCTTAATAAAAGTGAATTTAAAGCTAAATCCAGAAAAATGTGTGTTCGGAGTGCAGTCCGGGAAGTTCATGGGTTACATAATAAGTGAGCAAGGGATGCAGCCCGATCCGGACCAACTAAATGCTTTGTCCTCCTCGGAATGTTAAAGAAGTACAACGGTTGACTGGGAGGTTGGCTGCTTTAAATCGATTCATCTCAAGATCTTCGGATAGATGTGCCCCGTTTTTCCAAACTCTAAAGGGTGCAAAGGGATTTGACTGGACTTCACAGTGTGATGATGCCTTCAATGAAATTAAGAAACATATGTCCTCCCTCAAGACTTTATTTAAACCTGTTGATGGAGAGACACTCTTCGTATATTTGGCAGTTTCAAGTTGTGCCATCAGTGCTGTATTGGTAAGAGAGGTGGATAATTACCCCCATCCAGTGTACTACATCAGCAAGAGCTTGATAGATGCAGAAAAATGTTATTTGAAACTCGAAACGTTAGCCTTGGCCTTGGTGATTGCTGCAAGGAAGATGAGGCCTTATTTTCAGGCTCATCCTATTATCGTCCGGACATCTTTTCCCTTGAAGAATGTTATCCAAAAGGCAGACATTTCAAGTAGAATGACTAAGTGGTCAGTGGAATTGGGTGACTTCGATATTGATTTTGCTCCTCGAACCGCAGTCAAAGCCCAAGCTGTGGCTGATTTTTTAGTTGAATTCCACTCTGAAAGGGATTCGGAGCAGACCACTGAGATGAAAAACAAAGAGGTCTGGGTCATCCAGACGGATGGTGGATCCAGTACTATGGGATATGGTGCATGGGTGTGCTTGACTTCTCCATATGGTGACAAAAATGTACCAGGCTATATGTTTTGCTTTTAGGGCTTCCAACAATGAGTCCGAATACGAAGCAGCTATGCTGGTTTAAAGCTAGCATATATTTGTGGGGCCAAAAGGGTTAAGCTGATGAGTGATTCCCAACTTCTTATCCACCATGCACAAGGTCAAAAAGGAGCAACTAGTGAAGTATTTGCTTCTTCTTAAAAATGAGGCTCTTAAGTTCAAAAGCGTTGTTTATGAATATATACCCCGGGCAGAGAATGAACTAGCAGATTCACTCAGTCATATCCTTGGATCCATGTGCTAGAGAGTCCTTCCATTCAACTTAATGTGGGTAAAGAGGAAGAAATTTTCGAAGTACAGATGAAACAACCTCAAGATTGGAGATTTCCTCTCATGCAGTACCTCTCCGAAGGCATCTTGCCTCCGGATAAATTACTAGCAAGAAAAATGAAGCACAAGGCTCGTGGTTTTATCATACTAAAAGACGTTTTGTATAAAAAGTCTTACAGTAAACCTCTTTTGCGATGTTTGGGAGATGATGAGTCTCAAGTAGTTCTCTCCGAATTGCATGATGGTAAGGGATCAACTCACTGCGGATTCAGGGCTCTAACACAGAGAGTTTTACTGGCTGGCTATTACTGGCCCTCTATAATGCAGGATGCTAAGGAGCTGGTGAGAAGGTGTGATCCATGCTAGAGATATAGCAATGAAATTCATGTCCCATCCATCCATTTAGAGTCAATTTCTGAGCCTATACCTTTTGCTCGATGGGGGTTGGATTTGGTGGGACCTCTTCCTATGGCGTCCGGAGGAAGCAGAACTATAATTATTGCTATAGATTACTTTTCGAAGTGGATTGAAGCAACCCCTCTGGCAGGAACAACATCAAAAGCTGTCATAAAATTCATTTTATCCAACATCTGTTGCAGATTTGGTGTTCCGTAAAAGATAACAACAGACAATGGGCCACAGTTCGACAACAAGGAAATGGAGAGTTTCTGTGCCTCAAGGGGTATACAACATTGTTTCTCTATACCTTTCTACCCACAAGCGAATGGTCAGGTTGAAGTGGCTAACAGAACTATACTGTCCGGTTTAAAGAAAAATTTGGAAGGGGCTGCTGGGAAGTGGCCTATCTATTTACAAGAGGTTTTGTGGGCCTACCGAACTACACTTGGAACTGCAACACAAGAGTCACATTTTGCCTTGGTATATGGGATGGATGCAATAGCCCCCATAGAAGCGACTCTCCCTTCATTTCGGGTTCATAACTTCTCCGAACATGCAAACGAAGTGGCAGTCATAGGTCAGCTTGACCTAATAGAGGAAAGACGAGTTAAGGCTCACCTTAGAGCTGCACACTATCAAGGTTTGATGAGAAGCAGGTTTGCTTCTAGAGTTAAAAGAAGAGATTTCCAGCCGGGGGACAAGGTATTGAGGAAAGTCTTCTTACACACTAAAGAGAAGCTGCTCGGCAAACTAGCCCCAACTTGGGAAGGACCTTATATGGTCATTGAAAGGCTTAAACCTGGAACATATTGGCTCGAAGACAATGATGGAAGGGCTTTAAATCACCCTTGGAATATTGAACATCTCCGGATGTACTTGGAATAGAAGCTATGTAAATATTTACTTGTTTAAAAATCCATGTAAATATTTGGGGGCATACTCTTTCCTACCCTGGTGGCACGAGGAGGTTTTAATGAGGTGTCCGGGGTTTTTAATAAAATTTGATGCCTTCTTAAAAAATTCGAAGTGTTCTTACTTTGTTTTTTTTGTCACTGGATTGAAGTAAAAGAATGATGACCACTTAAACATTTGTCATCATAGAATTTAAACACTCTCACTTTAGACTGTTAATGAAATAAGTAAGGGCTATTTAAACACTAGCTACCAAAATTGAAACAAACTATGAAAGGATGCAAGAATTGTGTAAAACAAAGATATTCATTGAAATAACTTAAGTGCCTTGGCCTTCCAAGGACTTTTAAATTGTCAAACAAAACAAAGGATCTACCCTGTCAGATACCGGACACAATAACAAAAATGCCTTGGCCTTCCAAGGACTTTAGTTTAGGTAACATGAGAAGTGAAAATATAATTTGTAATTTAAGACTGAGCCTTTGAAGATGGCTCAGCCTCACTAGTCTTCTTTTTCTGCGTGGGATCGTCTTTTTCTTCGTAAGGGCCCTCCCCAGTGTTTTCTTCTTCGTTAGAGGAAGAAGCACTGGAATAATCATGCAAGTCTCCATCGGCCATGGTGTGGGAGGGAAGGTTTTCATACTCTACATGAAGCCACATATCTCCCAGGTTCCTCTTCGGGAACTTCTCATGAAAGAGCAGGACCATGTCCGATTTCACCTTGGCATACATTTCCTCTTGAGTGTCTATTACGTTATTAGCATAAGCATCGATCTTGGACTAAATTTTGGCCTCATGCTCTCTTAACAAATCAGCTTTCTCCTCTGCGGCTTTGGACACTGCGTTCTCGAGCGCAATTTTGTCACTCGTCAAGTTGTGAATGATTTGATCCTTGGCCTTTACCTCCTCTTTCGAAGAGGTAAGATCTTTCTCCAATCCGGATAGCTTCTCCCGGAGCTCTTTGATAGTGTCTTCTGAGGTGGCAATCTTTGTGATCTACCCCTCTTGGCTCTTCTTCAGCTCCTCGTTTTCTCCCTTTAGAATGTCAGCATGTTGAGTGGCGGTAAGAAGGTCATCGGACAGTCTCTCTTTGTCAGACTTGAGCTCTTTGATAGTATCTGTCTGACTTCGAACTTGCTTCTCCAACACAAGCACTGGCTGAACACTACTTAATATAGAGTGAGCTATAATATCCCTTTCACTTGAAACAGTAAAAGTCTTACCATTAAAAGTGACGGTGTTCGAAGTACTCGGAGGGAGGTAAGGCCCAGCAAAATCGTCTATGGGGAGATTGGCAAAATAGTCACTGAGTCCATCAAGACCGGTGATGTCAACCCCATTAATGCTAAGGTCTCCTCCTCCAACCTCTTCGGTTTGAAAATCACTTGGGATCTCCTCTGCTTGTGTTGGGTCAGTAGGATCAACAGGGGGAAGAGGCTCCGGAGGCCGGAGAGAAAGTTCATCACCCCTGGAGGTCTTTTTCTTCTTAGCCTCCCTGTCCTTGCTTTCAGCTCCCCGTTTTCGGTCTCTTTTGGGAGCCCTTAGGGGGTTTGGGGATTGAACCTCCTTCCTAACACTCTCCTGCTCTACCAATTCTAAGAGAGTAGCATCGATCTGGCTTGGGGCTGGCCCCTCCGGATTTGTTGGAACAGCCTCCTCCACCCCAGCAGGGTCAGCTTCACCTACCACCTTCTTGCCCTTCTTATTCTTGCCTTTCATCTTACTCGGGGCCTTGACCCGGCCTGGCAGGTAAAGTGACCCATCCAGTTCGTGTGTTCTCTTGAGGACTACATCCGGAGGGGGTGGAGTGGTGAGTTCTTCCCAAGTCAAGTCCCTCCGACCAGTAGTGTTCCAGAGGTGAGACCTTGCGAAGTTGCCTCCTGTGAAAGCATCGTGAAACCGGTTCCCCCATTTTTCAGCAACCCAAGTGTTGATCTTGGTGCAAGTGGGCTGCCCGGACTTTAGGTAGTCATTGAAGTCTTTGGGCAGTTCTGCTAAGAAAAAAGACGAGACCAGGTAGTTTAAGCAAATTCGGTAAAAGTAGAAAAAAGAACATAAAGTATGAGCCTTACGATCACTCCTCTATCTGCTGGTGAGGAGACTTGGATTGACTCCAGCTTTGATTTTCCTCCCGTTCTCCCAAGCACCACTTACGAACATGAATTGATTCCTCCAATTTCTCTCCGACTCAAGCAAATCATCCACAACTTTATAGTTATCACCCATATTGAAGTGATAAAAGGGAATGTGGTGGTTCCTGCAGAGACTGGCCACAACTGCGAATTCCTCCATTGGTAGAGGCATCCCGGAGAGCCTGGAGGCCATGATGCAGGCCATAAGTGTGTACCAGGTGTTGGAGATTAGTTGACTGGGACAGAGCTTGATAAGATGGAAATACCTAACTATTTCCGGATCCAAGGGGAACCTTAAACCCCAGTTAAAGAGCTCAGTGAAGATGACTATTTCACTGAGTTTGCAATCCATTGGGGTTTCGGGATCTATGGGGATTCTTATCTTCACATTCTCCGGAATCCCCCACTTCGTACGCATCCGGCCCAACTCAGCTGTATGGATGAAAGCGTAATTGATCTTTTGCAAAGCAAGGAGATATTTAACATTGACCTTGTGGAAACAAGGTCCCACTTTTCCTTCAAGACACCCCGGCAGGTCCGATGCCTTAAGCATAGCTTCTAATTCAGAGAGATTGAGCCACCTGCCTTTGATCAGAGCGTTCCTAACCGTGAACATAAACAACCTAAGTAAAGAATTTGTGTTTGAGAGAGAGAGAGCTCTGAAAATTAGCAGAGTGAAAATGAAAGTGATAGTAAAATAGTGGAAAAGTATCTTAATTTATAGTAAACCTAAAAATAAGTCTTGATTCCTAGAAGGATTCGAAAAGATTAGTAATGATTAAGAGACGGCGCTAACGTCACCCTCATTAATGAAGAGGTTGCTTTTTAGAGAAGGTGGGTACGAAATTCAAGGTGAAAAAACGGTTAAAGCAACGAACCAAAGAGTGACACGTGTCCCATGAACATTGGCAAAAAACCGTTTAGATTCAAAGAGCTTTTTCAGTCCGGATGAAACCATAACACAATTCGGAAGACCTGTCCGGATAAAACTGCCACTGACAACGGACTGTTTTTCAGGTTTTGACCAAGGTTATTTGAACAAACACCTAAAAAAGGGGCTACTGATGAGTCCGGATTCTGTTACCTTTGGACAAGGACAGTTCGGATAAAAACCATATAAACCGGACAGGGCAGTTCGAACACCTCATCCATTGGACTGTTCGGACAAGGACTAAAGTAACTAAAAACCTAATCACTTCTTGATTAAGCTGCCTGCTCTCCTACTAAGAGCTCATGGGTCCTTAAACTTGATCCGGGTCCATTAAACATGACCCGAAAGCCCATAAAGCCCAAATGTAAGGGTATAAATACCCAACCACCAACATTAAATGAGGGTAATGAAAATAAAATACAACCAGACTACTTAATTCTCCCTTTACTCTCTACTCGAACATTAAATACTTACGAGCTTCCACGAACTCTAAACAAAAATTACAAATTTACCCTTCGACCAAAATAAACCACACCAGCTATTACTGCCGCAGAATCGGAATGCACCCAAGATATGTTGACAGCTATCAACAATGGTAAAGAAGAGATGACCATCACTCTCCTTCGAGAAATTTATGCAACATATCCAAAAACAAACCTTTCTAGCTTATGGAATAATATTAATGTCAAACGACGCCCTAACGAAGCCTTCGATCTTATCCCAAGCTCATCATCAGAGGAAGAATCATCCAAAGAAGAGATAGCTGAATGATTTTACTATCCTTTGAATTTATGTTATCTTTTTTGTATTTTTCATATTAGTATCATATCCATTGTACTCATCGAATTATTCTAATTGACAAAAGTTTTTGTTTATATTTCATATTTATCATCAAGTTATGTGATCCTTTAATTTTTTTACTATAACCCTTCGAATATTATGGTACACTAGATGATAATGGCACATTGAAAATCACAATACATAGCACTTCGAAATTCCCAATGTATTTTTTGAAAGTAACACTTCGAATATTACAGTGCATTTAATGGACGTAACACTTTGAATATCATAGTGTATTTAATGAACGTAACACTTCAAATATCACATTGCATTTAATGAACGTAGCACTTCGAATACCACTATCGGATCCTCAAATCCAAAGTGCAGTGGCATATCATTCTCTTGCAAATTTCTGGTTGCTTCGAACGACCCCCACGATCTCCTACCCCATTGATGTACTGTCGACACAACCCCGTACATTCTAGAAAGTCAAGACCTTCCAAAATAGCGTTGTAACTTATGGGACAGACCACCACCATAAAAAGCACTTGGACTTTCTTCTTGAAGGGTCCCTTTCCTAAGCTTACCTCCCCTTCGAATTCCCCAATCACCCACGCTCTCACAATAGTAAGTCCAATAATCGTATGCTCCGATTGAGAAATTCGGGGAGGATTATGCATCCTCTCATATGTTGTTTTAAAAATAACATTTGCAGAACTACCAGTGTCTATGAGCACACGTCTAATTTTAACACCAACCACTTCTGCCCCAATAACTATCACGTCCTCATGCGACCCAACATTACCTTGCAAGTCGTCCTCATCGAATAAGATAAAAGGAATAAATTTTTTCCATATAAGTGAATGGACATCTTTCCTTCAATTTGAGTTGTCAAATTGACAACTAGGTATGGGCATTCGGTTCTTCGGTTCGGTTTGGTTCGGTTCTTTCGGTTCTCGGTTCTTTAAAACTAGTACCCATTTAGGAACCGATTAAAATTCGGTTCGGTTCGGTTTGGTTCTCGGTTCTTTCGGTTCTTTAAAACTAGTACCCATTTAGGAACTGATTAAAATTCAGTTCGGTTTGGTTCTTCTCGGTTCGGTTCAGTTACATTCAGGTTTCGGTTCCAAATGGTTACTTTCTAACCAAATGGTTACTTTGCAACCAGAAGAACCGTTTGGAACCGAACCCGAAAGGAACAAAATGGTTATTTTCTTACCAAATGGTTACTTTCTAACCAAAAAATCTATTTGGAACTGAACCCAAAAAGAACCAAATGGTTAATTTCTAACCAAATGGTTACTTTCTAAACAAAAGAACTGTTTGGAACTGAACCCGAAAAGAACCAAATGGTTACTTTGTAGCCAAAAGAACCGTTTGGAACCGAACAGAACCATGGATATTCAAAGGCTTATTCGGTTCTTTATGGGTACTATTCGGTTCTCGGTTCCTAACCGAACCGAACCGAGAACCGTGGGTATTTAAGATAAGGAACCGTACGGGTATTTATAAGGAACCGGAACCGAACCGAATCCGTTATTTCGGTTTGGTTCGGTTCGGTTCTTCGGTTCCATACCCATATGCCCATGCCTATTGACAATATTTCTCTTCCTTGAACTGTCAGTAATACCAATCATTGAATCGCCTCCAAAAATGGCTAACGATTCAAAAAAATCACATAAGCTTCACACATGCCCTTTCTTTATTGGCTCTTCAACAACCATCAAAATCAACCTATTGTGATCCTTATCGAAGTATTCTGAAGCAACATCGAATTTATCAGCCTTTGAATCTAGGATCATCAAATTCTCAGTTGGCGCACTTGGGTTAGTTGAGTTAGTTGGTCGTGAATTCGACGCTGGAGTTTTTGATGTGTTCCTTTCTAACTTCACATAAGTCAAGAGTTTTTTGTTCTCAATTAGAATTGGAACTTCTTTTTTCAGTGCAATACAATCATTGGTATCATGACCAATATCCTCGTGATATCTGCAATATTTATTATTCCGCTCCTTCCTTGGCCTATTAATTGGAGCTGGCTTCCTAAAATTCACGAAGTTTTTATCTTTATCAAAAATTGTAGCTACACTTTCTGTTAAATCTGCATAATACGCTGGCCTAATCTACTGATTCGACATCGGTATGTTGTAATTGTAAGATGGGGCATGATTTGCACACCCACAATTCGAGGCGACAAATTGTTATTCCTCGAACGCGCCTATTGATTACCATTCGAATGTTGCCCTTGGTTATTGGCTACCTGACCTGGATTTTTTGGAACATTATTTGGTCCTCCTCAGACCCTGGTTGATTCTTCAACCTTAATCTGATCTTCAACCTGAGCCATTAAAGCTCCAAAGGTTAAAGCCCTTTTTTTGTCGTTTCATAGCCAGATCTTCTGGCAGTAACCCCTGGCGAAAAGCTTCCATCGCCACACCTTCTTTGCAATTATCCAAACTTGCCGTAGTAAAAAAAATCTCTTTGTGCAGTCCTTTAACTTCTCTCCCACTGTCTGTTTGCATTGGATAATTGTATCTTCACTCGCTCTCATCTTCTTGCTTCCAACAAACTGCCTTCAAAAAGCAGTATAGAAATCCTTGAAATTTGAAATGGATCCCCTCATAATTCGATTGTACCATTTTAACGCCGTTATTTTAAAAGTTTGTGAAAAAGCACGACACACCAGTCGGTCGTCATCTTCGAAATTCATCATGTAATTTTTGAATTGTTCGATGTGATCATCTGGATCCTGTATCCCATCAAACTTTTCAACCTTAGCAATATCAAAACGCTTCGGAAGCGTAATAGATCGAATTTCACTTGTCAACGGAGATTTCCTCCAATTGACACCCTGCATGTATTGATCCTAAGCCATTATTAGATATAAATTCTGATCAGTCTCAGCATACTGATTCTATATGTTCCCCTTACACCAATTAGATTCTCTTAAACAACGCGGAATACTGTCCCTCTTAGATTTGTGCTCATTCTTATGCTTTCGTGGTTATTCTCTTTCACGTTCCTCATTCAAAGAACTTCTGTACCTCTTAAAACCCGAGGCATAACTTTCAACCTCTTCGTCACTAGATTTGACACATTTTTTGTTTGTCTTTCTTTCCCTTTCAAGAAGAATAATGCTCTTTTGGAGCATTGAAGTGCGCCTTCTTCTGCTCATTCCTAATCCGTCGATCACTCCAAGATCGATCAAACTAGTTTCCAATTTCAGTTTTCTCATTTATTTGTCTCACTTTGGATTTAAGCTTTGTCGAGTGAATTTCCTACTCCCTTTGCTCGTACTTCTCATTCAGAGCGTTTATTTTGTCCAGAAGCTGGTTCATACGCATTTCAAGTTTTTGAACAGTGAGACGTCCTTCGACTATCGCGTTTGGTGGCAGATAGTCCCTGGACTTTCAAATGTCCGTTGGCAGTCCCTAGACTATCGCGTTTGGATAAAGTTAGTCCAGAGGATCCTATGATCCACCAAATGTTGCCACATATCCCCATACTGCCCAGTTTATTGTGTCACTAGTAGTCCCTTGACTTTAGGTGCGATTTTGCCCTTTGACCAAAATCCTTGTTGGCATAGCTGTTGGTGAGATGGAAAATTTTAAATATGTGGCACCTTAATGGGTCCATCCTATGTATTATTGTTTAATTTAATTAAGTTAAATACATAATAGAAAGCTCTGTTCGTTTCTCCTTCTTTTATCTTCCTCAACTCGAATGCCTTCTCTTCTCTTCTCTCATTCTTTCTACTTTATTTTTATTATTTTCTCCTTCTCTTCTATTCTGTTTCCTAAAACCAGTAAAAATATTTCATCTACATCCTCTATTAATGTCTACCAGCTCTACCTCGAAGCGAAATACATGTATATTCGTTTCCACAATGAAGCAATAAAACTCGATGCATTCTTTTTTAAACGATACATCAATCAGACAAATATGGAAACAAACTAAATAATTTTATGTTCTTAAGAGAAATCCAATTCGATTTTGAACTTCTTATGTTTCCTCTTCGAACCCTTCTTCGTTTTTGAATCGTGTTTGTCACAAATTAGGGCTAGCAACAGGGAGTGCAGACTGTGATTAAGGAAGCTGATTTAGGGTTGTGTTTCGATTTGGGTATAGATTTGGGACCAGATAGATTTGGGTATAGTTTAGGGTTTAGATTAGGGTTTGATTTGGGGATTTGATTTAGAACAAGGGAGAGGGGAGAGGAGAAAGTCGAGGGATTGGAATTCGAAAAGAGATAGTCAGTTCAGGGAGAAAGAAAATCTAGGGTTTAGATTTTGTTTAAGTATTTTAATAAATTTAATTAAATTAATTAAAAGATATAATGTAACACAGATTTTGTTTAAGTATTTTAATAAATTAAATTAATTAAAAGATATAATGTAACACAGATTTTGTTTAAGTATTTTAATAAATTAAATTAAATTAATTAAAAGATATAATGTAAACTTACTTAATTCTTAATGCCAAACTGGAAATTATAGGGGTAGGTGGGTCATTTAATGTCGCGGACTAAGTTTGGGGTTTGACTTAAAGTCAAGGGACTACTGGTGACAAAAAAAAAACTGGGGAGTATGGGGACAGGTGGCAGCATCTGGTGGATCAGAGGATCCTCTCGACTAACTTTATCCAAACGCGATAGTCTAGGGACTGCCAACAGACATTTGAAAGTCCATGGACTATCTGCCACCAAACGCGATAGTCGATGGACGACTCGCTGTTCAAAGCCCTGCATTTCAATATCTGATTGAGTTTGGATCGGAACAGATCCTTCTGGTCTATTTTCATTCCCCTGTAAGTCTTCTCTCAGCGTTTCAATTGTTGATCGGACTAATGGATTATTTTCAAGATTTATTGCGAAATTTCAAGACTATTTTTCACGATTAACAAAATTCGAACGAGGAAATAAGGCACCAATTGCTAGTTGTCCCCAGTGAAGTCGCCAATCTGGTGAGTTTGTCTATTGAAAGTCTCTTTAGTAAATGATAATAAAAATGTTTTAGTGAGAGAAATATTTTAGAGAGAGAAAATGAGAGAACACAAATGAGTAAAATCAGAAGTTCAACCTATTTATTAGTTCAGCTCTGACCTTTATATAGAGGCGCAAGGGCTTAGCTCACAACTGTAGTTAGTTACATAAAATGATAAATTACATTTAGTCATTAACAAAGATACATAATCAAAATCACTCCCTAACCTTTCAATCTGTCACTCAACCTTATCATTGTTTACTTAATATTGTTTACATTCATAAAAAAGGTTTTAATTTGATCATATTTTATTATTGATTTATTCCTAAGGTGAAATTAATTCATGAGAAATCATTGTTAAAGTAGTTATCTAGTACAAAACGACCAACAATATCAATACATGATCGACTAAATAAGCACAATGCAATAAATGAGTTTTTTAGCTAAAGTATGAATGATATTATCAAGTATTTGGCATTGTCGTATTTCTTTACTATATTTAATGAGTATTTTCTCATCGTTGGTCAATATTAACCAATTCAATATTGTATGTGTCATGATGCATGATCCAATGTGGGAGTTGCCAACACCATAGTAGACTTGATACGTTTTGTATCTAAGATATATTTTTTATTATACTATTTTTAGTTATAAATTTGTTATCAAAATAAGTATCCACAACAAGTGTTGGAATCATTTTGTATGTTTTATATTTGTTTGATTTTTTATAGAATCCAATTCTAAATTTGTTTGACCAACCTATATTGATTTGTTGCGTTATTTAAATGTTAAACTTTATTTTTTAAATAATTAAATATATTTATCATCTTTTTTTACGGTCTAGGAATAAACAATAGTGCCTGGATAAACGCTAAACAATTCCTACATTTTTGGTAAATTGAACTTCAACTTAAGTTTAATTACAAGTTGAAGTACTATATTCCGAACTCCATTTTGTTTAAATTATAAAAGTTGACGATCATCTTCTTAGTATGAGTAAAATATTTTTGCTAATATTTCACTAAAAAAATATGTATTATATTAATACATTGATGGTTGCTTATAATAATACAATTTCTCCAACTATAAAAAATATACTCATTATTAACCATCGCTACATTTGAATAATCAACGCTTATATATATATTTAACTTCTCAAAATCATGAATATAAAATAGCACAAAATATCATGTTGGTGATATGATACTAATACTTTTAAATAATGACATATTTTACTTTTTTTTATCTTGTATGTATTATGCATAATAAAAACCAATGAGATTAAACATAACATTTTAATGTTTGTGCAAAATGAAAAAAACAATTTCATAATCACGTTGGATCATATCACTATTAAATATGATTTATATAGTTATTGTTTTTTCTCTTCATATTATACATTAAATATTACACGCGAGAGTAATCACTTTCTCAAAAAATTAATATTTTTGCCAAAACAATATATTTGCTATACATGATGTAAATATTATTGGCATTATAGTACTTCGAACATATGCATAATATCACGAGGATACCCCATTGATAAATATGAATTTTGAATAAATCACGGTTTTAGTTTACACAACTGATAAGTATGACTCTTGAGCAAATCATAGTCTTTAGGTTCTAGTTCACACTAACTCTTGAACAAGTCAGTGTTCTGGTTTTAGTTTACACAATAGATAAATATGACTCTTAAACAAATCATAGTCTTCTGGTTTTAGTTTCATAACATGTGAATGACCTTAAAAAAATAGTCGATACATGTTTATGTCTTCCGTATATAATATTTAATTAACAAAACATAAGACTTGATAATACAAATACGACTTCAATTTAAACGAATATTTATTTTTTGTTCGACGTCTTCTCTTTACAACGTCTATACCAATTGTTTTTCTTCTATAAACACCATATCTCCCAAGTGCAAAATAACCCTCGAAAGTTTCCATTGTATTTGTCGTCTCGTGAATACTAATGAGATTGCGCAACATAACAATTAACTTACATATGGTAAAATTCAACTATCACAATCATAATTTAAAACACATTTAAAATAAATAAATATGCATAATCCGCAAGCAAACATACACCATAAATTGATTCAGGTTTTATAAAATATGTAAATAATTGTATCAAAATCAAATATTATATCTATTAATAACTTGATAACCCTAGTTGGTTTACCGCAAGAAAAATCTCATTATAATTTGGTTTACCACAAAAAAATATCAATTATATTAAAAAATTATAGTTGAAAATTAGAAAAAATAAAAACTATTAATGTCATAAATTTAAACAAAAACATAAATTAATAACCAATTTTGTATGCATGATGTTTACAAAATTATTTATTATTTTTGCATATTTAAAAAATTATTTATGTGAACAAAACTAACAATTTGATGCTTCGTTATATGTTAACCAATTTTAATATTAAACAAATTTAAAAGAGCTATATATAAATTATTTATGTAATATGTATTTTAATTTATGAGTCCAGCGACAAAAACAAAATTTTTGTATCTTAATATTAAATGATTTAATATTATTAAATATAAATTTATCACAGTCATTTGTTATATTGAAAATTTTAACTTTCTTAAATATAGAAGTGAAACAAAATATTAAAACCTTAGGTAATTGATTTAGAAGTAGAAATGAGGGATTACCTCTAACTAATTTGTAATAATAATATTTTAAATAAAAATATTATTATATCATTAATTAAAACGATAACAATGAGAATTCGAGCAGTCTATTTTTTAATTTAGGATCCATCTATAAAATGGGTAGCATGGAAGTCTCAATGAACCTTACTACGAGCTTTAAACTTTCTTGTCGTTATACAATCAATAGCAGTCGTTGTAGTATAGTGGTAAGTATTCCCGCCTGTCACGCGGGTGACCCGGGTTCGATCCCCGGCAACGGCGTTTTTTTTGTTTTCTAGCCATTTTTGCTCTGTGCCATGTTTGGTTGCTTCCGGTCCCTCTTTTTTTCTCATCAGCTTACTCCCTCATTTTTGCCTTGTGCCATGTTTGCCTTGTAGTTTTATCTTATGTCAATTGTATAGACACTCGTTTGTATACCTTTTCTTTTGTTGTGTTTGATGCTGAGATTATACCAAAGAATTTGTGTAGAAACACAATAAGACAACTTTGGATTGATGCTTTCTCGGTGTATTTGAATATAAGCAGTTCCAAACAATAAATCCTGATATATCACTTCATGTAACTATTCAAGCTTTTTATTCACTGATATTGTAGCTTAAATCTTGCAAATTAATTTTCTTGCTAGTGATTAATTCACTTACAAAATTTTAGTTTGAAACTGGTATGGGACAGAATTGCTGTTAGGCTAGATATTTGCTAAGAGATACTTTTGGGAAACCAAGGGCATGTGAGGTATTATCGGTTTCTACCAAAGGTGCTTTGTTTACCAAGACCTAAGAAAGGACATATGCTCCGTTGCAGATAAGTTTAACGTGAGAAAGGAAAGAAGGGACTCATGAAATGTCCGTATTCTCCACCTAACCCTTAGCTAGCATTAAACTGATCGGTCACTTCACGTCAGTTACTGCATGTCGTGGTTAGTCTAGTTAGTAAACCTTAGCCATGAAGACATGCATTGGGAGGCCCGATAAGTCAAGAAAGATTGGGGTGCGCAAAACATGTTAGGGGCGCACACCTCCGCCCGACTCTGGGCCAACTCAAGGTCAGTCGCCTAGTGTGAGCCGAGGATGGTTCAATCAGATTTTCTTAGTTAGAAAGACATCTCCCTTTATCTAATCAGAGAGAAAGTATTTGGCTTTCTCTAGTCTTTGTTAGTGTAGAAGACAAAGATTAATGGTGGGAGTAAATGAAAAATAAGAGAAGCAGAGGAGTTACTAGAATATGAAAAGAGAAAACTTGATTCATTCAATAAAAGTGCTTGTTTAAATACATATAAAAGAAACTAAACACGTTAAATAAAAAACACAAGTAAACAAAACGTGCTTGAGAGGGCTTAAACTGTGAATTTGTCACAAAAGACCCACAAAAGACCAGCTGAAGACCCAAGAAAGACCCATAAACTCTCAACATAAAATAACAGCTTCTAAATAATGCTAACACTCCTCATTGTTTATAAGCTGCAAACTCCAAGTCTTTTTCTCAAATCTTCAAACTTGCTAAGTGGCAGAGGTTTTGTGAAAATATCTGCAATTTAATCTTCTGATTTGCAGTAACGCAAAGTCACATCACCACTCATTTGAACTTCTCGAACAAAGAATAACTTGATGTTGAAGTGCTTAGTCTGAGAGACTGGATTGTTGGAGATCGCAATGACAGCTTGATTATCAACTAGTATTTCAGTTCTTTGTTTCTGCTCCATGTTTAGACCAACTAGAAGTTTCTTTAACCAAAGAGCTTGATTAACAGTAGCTGCAACAGCTATAAATTCCGCTTCAGCAGTGGATTGAGCTACTGTTTCCTGCTTCCTTGAACTCCAAGAAAAAATACCTGATCCAAGGCAAAACAGTAACCGGATGTAATTTTCATATCATCAATTGAGCCACCCCAATCACTGTCAGAGAAACCAATTAGCTTCATCGCTTTCTGCTTTAAAAACTTAACTTTATAATTCCAAGTCCCCTTTACATATCTAATAACTCTTTTCGCAGCTGTCATCTGAGTTTCGTTGGGACAAAACACGAATTTGGAGATAATACTTACAACATTTAATATGCTCGGCCTGGTTGCTGTCAAATACATCAGACAACCTACCAAACTCCTGAACTCAGCTTCAATAACCTTAGCAGAACCATCATCTTTAACTAGTTTCTCCTCTTGATTCATAGAAGTATTCATTGTTTTGCAATCTTCAATTTGAACTTTTTTAAGTATCTGCTTTGCATACGTTCCTTGACATATGAACACTTCATCTTGGCTTTGTTTGATCTCAATGCCAAGGAAGTATGACATCAGACCAAGGTCTGTCATTTTGAATACCTCTTTCATTTCGAGTTTGAACTGATTAATTTGGTCAAGGTTGTTTCCTGTAATTAACAAATCATCTAAATAAAGAGAAATGATTAAGGTATTTGTACCTTCATTATTGACATACAATGTGAGTTCAAATTGACTTTTACGAAAGCCAAGACCCACCAAATGATCATCAGTCTTGTTGTACCATGCTCACGGAGCCTGTTTTAGGTCGTATAAAGCCTCTTTTAACAAATTGACTTTATCTTCATTCCCTCTGCTTACAAAACCTTCAAGGTTGTTCAACATTTTTTTTTTCTTGCAAATCTCCATTTAAAAACGCAGATTTAACATCAAGTTGGAACACTTTCCAACTATTTTGAGCAGCAAGAGCAATCAGTAATCTTATTATGTCAAGCCTAGCAACAGGTGCAAATGTTTCCGAATAGTCCACTACAAACACTTGTGTATATCCCTTTACAACAAGTCCACTCCGAAAACCCATTTTACACCAATTATTTTTCTGTTTAGAGGTCGATCAACCAACTTCCAAGTTTTATTTTTTATGATCATCGACAGCTCCTCCTGCATTGCAGCCATCCAATGCTGACTGTCTTTTGCATCACGGAACCCTATAGGTTCACAAACATCTATATTACACCTTTGATAAATATTAGACAGAGACCTAGTACCTCTTACGGGAGCATCACAACTGAAGCATCTTGCCCCTCATCTCTGGGTTCTTTTTCTTCTATCATGCTATCATTGATTGAACTGTTTTGTGAATTAAAAATCTGGTTCACCTTGGTTTTGATTCTTCCCAATTCCATTGCTCATTTTCAATAAAATGAACATATTGGCTCACTATAACTCGACCAATAAGTGGCTAGAAAACTCTATAAGCTTTGGATATAGTGTTATACCCAATAAAGATTCTAGCTTCTGCCTTTTTATCAAGCTTATCTCGCTTGACCAATGGAATATAAGTGAAACAAAGGCAGCCAAATATTCTAAGAAACTTTAAAGAAGGTTTGTAACCATACCAAGCTTCAAATGGTGTCAAGTCTTTTACGGCTTTCGTCGAAATTTGATTTTGTAAGTACACATCAGTGTTTGCTGCTTCTCCCCAAAAGCATTTTGGAATATTTTTTTCATGAAGCATGCATCTCGTCATCTCCATTATGAATCTATTTCTTCTTTCACTAACTCCATTTTGTTGAAGAGAGTATGGTGTTGTCAGTTGACGTTCAATTCCAGCATCTTCACAAAACCTGTTGAAATTTTCTGAAGTGTATTCCTCGCCATTATCAGACCTTATAGTCTGAATCAAACATCCACTTTCATTCTTAACTCTTGATTTAAATTTCCAAAACACACCAGCAACTTCTGATTTTTGCTTTAAAACATAAATCCTACACATTCTTGTTAGATCATTAATAAAAATGATGTAATAAAGATTACCATTTAATGATGATGTCCGTAGAGGACCGCAAAGATCAGTATGAATGAGCTGTAGCTTTCTCGAGGCTCTATAGGCTTGTTTAAGAAATGGTTGCATGTGCTGCTTTCCAAAATTACAAGCCCGAAAACGACGCATGTCATCATCAATGTCTGTGAGTCCTTCAACCAGCTTCTTTGACTGCATATGAAGCAGCCCTCGATGATGAAAATGCCCAAGTCTTCTATGCCAAATCTCAGTAGCACAAGGTCTGGATTCAAAAGCCACTTGCTCATTTTCCATTGGATTTAGAGCAAAACGTTTTGCTTTCATTTCAACATTGAATAAGTATTTGCCGCTAGCATCTTTTATCTGGTTTATTCTCAAACAATACTTTATACCCTTTATCAAGTAATTGACCAACACTTAACAGATTTTGATCAATTTTAGGTACAAATATAACATCTAAAATAAACTTTGTATCTCTATATCTTATTATAGCTAATGTACTTTTTCTTTTGAATTCCAGGTGTTCACCGTTTCCGATCCTCACTCTCTTGACTTTGGTGTCTTTTAATTCTTCAAAGAGTTCTTTATCATATTCCATAGGATTTGTGCACCTACTGTCAATCAACCAGCTTTCACTGGATTCTCTGCCTGAAAAACAAGTGACCACAAACAACTGATCTTCTTCTTTTTGATTAGCTACACGTGCATCTCCTTCTTGCATCTGTATCTGAATCTTTACTTTACAAATTGCAGCTTCATGTCCAAGTTGATTTAATTTGGAGAATTTAGCAGCAGGTCTCCTCCAACACCTGTTTGGTGGATGACCTTTAATTTTACAATGACGATAAGACGGGTAGGATTTTCTGACATCTGCTTCTTTTCTTTTTTTGAAAATTGCTAGATGAATCCTCACTCATTGACTTGAACGTTTTATTATTTTTATACCTGTTGTTGTCTTGATGCTTTGCAGGTAGTGCACCTTCAATCACCCCTTCTTACCTTATAGACCTTCTCTGCTCTTGTGTTTGCAAGGCATTTAAGAGTTATGTAAGGGAGATATTTGACAGATCTTTGGTGTTCTCCAGAGTAGTAATGGTTGCTTCAAACTTCTTTAGAACAATCACCAATATCTTTTCAGCAATCCTGGAGTCTTTTAATTCAGACCCAAACAATATCACCTTGTTGGCAATGCTGAGAAGTCTGTCTGAATACTCTTTCACGCACTCAGACTCCTTCATCTTCTGCGACTCAAAATCCCTAATTAAATTTAGGAATTTCATTCCACGAATCCTTTCATCTCTTTTGTACTCAGCCTTGAGGTAATCCCAAATTTCTTTTGCTGTTTTGAGAGACATTATTCGTGTGAATGTCATTTGAGATACAGCTGCAAATAGACAAGCTTTGCCTTTGATTTTCTCCTCTTCTTTTCCTTATGTGTTTTGATTTGTGCCATAGTAGGGTTTGCTGGAAGTTGAGGGATTTCACAATCCTCTTCTACTGCTTCCCAAAGATCTAAAGCTTCCAAGTAAGTTTGCATACGAACCACCCACATTTGATAATTGTCTCCATCGAAGACTGGTGGTGCAGCTATTGAAAAATATCTTTCCATTTTAACCTCACAAATCTCTTAAGAAGAGGGATCTGATACCACTTTGTTAGTGTAGAAGACAAAGGTTAATGGTGAGAGTAAATGAAATATGAGAGAAGCAGAGGAGTTACTAGAATATGAAAAGAGAAAACTTGATTCATTCAATAAAATTAATAGTTTAGATACATATAAAAGTCACTAACATGCGTTAAATGACTGACATACAAAACTTGCTTTAGATGGCTTAAACTGTGACTTTGTCATTAAAGACCCGTAAAATACCAATTGAAAACCCAAGAAAGACCCATAAACTGTCAACATAAAATAACAACTTCTACATAATGCTAACGATATTATCCTATTTGAATTAGATGAGCCACGAGAACATCAATCAGAGGTTGTCTTGGTAGATGTGAAATAAAATGAACCATGCTTGTTGTTATCAGAAAAGGCCAAAAACTCAACATAGGCTAAACTACTGTGTTTTAAGTATGATCAGTTTATGTGAAGATCTAAATGACATGGGAAGCAGCACAATAGCTTTTGTATTTTACCAGAACATATTTTTAAGAACTTCCTCTCTTATTCTTTTAGGGAGACTCACTAAAATATCCATAAATAACATAAAATTTACTTATTAGCATTCATTCACCCAAACCCTTCCTATGTTGTTTCCTTTTATTCTCTCTGTGAATCCCTCTCTCTTCTATGAGATATTCAGTCACAAACCCCACAATTTTGTTAGTGTAGAAGACAGAGATTTGGTGGTGAGAATATTTGAAAGATAGAGAAGTAGATGAGTTACAAGAAAATCAAAAGACTTATATTCATTCATTTAGTAGATGAAGCTTTAAATACAAGATAAAAGTCACTAACATAAGTTAAATGGATGACATAAGTTAAATTAAAACCACAAGTAAAATAAAGCGTGTTCATAGAACTTTAAATGTGACTTTGTCTAAGAAAGACCCACAAAAGACTCACAAAAGACTCACAAAAGACCCATAAATTGGACCAACATAAACTAACAGCTTCTAAATAATGTTGAACCAATGAACAACTATCTAAACAACTTCAACACTCCTTGTTTAGATGTTATTTTTTTGTCTTCTTTTCTTCTTCTTCGATTTTTTGCGCCTTTCACTAGCAGCAACAATTTTCACTCGTGTCTGTCTTTCAACCGAAAGCTCAACACTGCTTGTTTGTATCACAAGTTGTTTGTCGATAACATCATCAAACTGGACTTTTACACAAATCTCATGTTTGTTGATTAAAATTCCATTTTCAAAAGCTTCCGAAGATAAAAGTAAAGCATGGTTTTTCTTTTTAATACCTACATCTTTCAAAGAATTGACATTGTCATCGGCTTTCCAAATACTTGAAGATATTTGGTTAAACTGTAGATAAGACTCCTTTAGATTAACCTCGTCAATTTGTTCTCGAAGTAATGACCCGTGACTTGTTTAATGACTAAAGTTCCCAAACATCTGATTAGACAAAATACAGTGAGGACTCAAAATTTGAACCATAACCAACATCATGGACTTTTTGAGGCAAGTTGATTAACCTGATACTTTCCTCTACATGAATTTTGGTGGCACCATAAGATGGCTCACTAAAACACGGTTTAGAATGATGTTCTGACGTATCATGAGAAAGTAATTCTTATTTCTCCATTGGATTTAGAGCAAACATTTTTCCTTTCATTTTGACATTGAACAAGCCTTTGCCGCTAGCATCTTTGATCATGAACTGTTTATTTCAAACAACACTTTGTAGTCTTTTTTAAGAAATTGACCAATACTTAACAGATTTTGATCAATTTTCGGTACAAATAAACTATCTAAAATAAACTTTGTACCTTCATAACTTGTTGTAGCTACTGTACCTTTTCCCTTGACTTTAAGTGTTCACCGTTTCTGATCTTCACTCGCTTGACTTTGGTGTCTTTTAATTCCTCAAAGAGATCTTCATCATATGTCATATGATTTGTGCATCTACTGTCAATCAACCAGCTCCCACTCGATTCTCTGCTTAAAAAACAAGAGACCACAAACAACTGATCTTCTTCTTCTTGATAAGCTACACGTGCATCTGCTTCTTGCATCTGCATCTGACCCTTGACTTTGAAAATAACAGCTTCATGTCTGATTTGATTACATTTTGAGCATTTAGCATCAGGTCTCCTTCAACACTTGTATGGTGGATGACCTTTAATTTTATAGTGCCAGCAAAGCGGGTAGGATTTTCTCACATCTGCTTCTTTTCTTTTTTGAAAATTGCTAGATTAATCTCCACTCGTCTATTGATTTTTGAAGCTTGTTTTTTATATATATATTGTTGTCTTGATACTTTACAGGAATGACACCTTCAATCACTCCTTCTTGCCTCATAGACCTTCTCTGCTCTTGTTCTTGTAAGACATTTAAGAGTTCTGTAAGAGAGATATTTGACAGATCTTTGGTATTCTCCAGAGTAGTAATGGTTGCTTGAAACTTCTCTGGAACAGTCACCAGTATCTTTTCAATAATACTGGAGTCTTTTAACTCAGACCCAAGCAATATCACCTTGTTGGAAATGCTGAGAAGTCTGTCAGAGTACTCCTTCATCTTCTGCAACTCAAAATCCCTAATTAAATTTAGGACTTTCATTCCATGAATCCTTTCATCGCCTTCGTACTCAGCCTTGCGGTAATCCCAAATTTATTTGGCTGTTTTGAGAGACATTATTCGTGTGAATATCATCTGAGATACAGTTGCAAATGGACAAGCTTTTGCCTTTGATTTTCTTGTCTTCTTTTCCTTATGTGCTTTGATCTGTGCCATAGTAGGATTTGTTGGAAGTTCATGGATTTCGTAATCCTCTTCTATTGCTTCCCAAAGATCCAAAGCTTCCAAGTAAGTCTCCAAACGAATTGCCCACATTTGATAATTATCTCGATCGAAGACTGGTGGCGAAACGATTGGAATTTCTCTTTCCATTTTAACCTCACAAATCCCTTAAGAAGAGGGCTCTGATACCACTTTGTAAGTGTAGAAGATAGAGATTTGGTGGTGAGAATAATTGAAAGATAGAGAAACATATGAGTTACAGGAAATTCAAAAGACTTCTATTCATTCATTTAGTAGATGGAGGTTTAAATACAAGATAAAAGTCACTAACATAAGTTAAATGTTTAATATAATTTAAATCAAAACCACAAGTAAACTAAAGTGTGTTCAGAGAACTTTAATTGTGACTTTCTCTAAGAAAGACCCACAAAAAACTCACAAAAGACCCATAAACTGGACCAACATAAACTAACAGCTTCTAAATAATGTTGAACTAATGAACAACTATCTAAACAACTTCAACAACTTTCTCCCTTGGTCATCTCTTTTGTCATCTGATACCTCCGGCGACTCCTACTCGGGATCCGGCGATCAACATAGTATTTTGAAATCCAGATTCTTGTTTTTTATATTGTTCTCTTGTGATGATGTTATATAGATAGAAGATCAGTTTATTTTGAGTTAGTGATTTATTTAAAAATACTTGTGATGCCGATTGCGAAGAACTAAACCATTTAGATTGTGATGATGTATTGAGACACTAAAACTTGATCTGGCTCAGCGCTTTGCGATAAAGGACTTAGAACTATTGCAATATTTCTTAAGTATTGAGGTAGCTCACTCTCCAAAAGGTTATATTCTCTCTCAGAAAAAAACGGGTGTGACTTTTTAATAACAGAACGATAGATGCCCCTCTTGAAACCAATGCTCGGTATTCTCTGACTAATGGTGTTCCTTTCTCAGACCCAACTCTATATCGAACTCTTCTAAGGAGCTTGGTTTATCTTACAATTAGTCGACCAGATATAACTTATGTTGTTCATGTGGTTAGTCAGTTTGTTACTACTCCCACACTCGTCCATTGAGGAGTTGTTCTTTGAATATTGATATATCTTCATGACACTCAGTTTTAGAGCATTTTGTTCTCTTAAACCTCTTCACTTGAACCACGTGCCTATAGTGATGTTGATTGGGATAATGATCCTCATGACTGAAAATCTACTATTGGTTTCCGTATTTTTCTTAGAGATTCATTAATCTCATGGAAAAATAAGAAATAAAATGTTGTCTCTAGATCGTCTACTAAAGCCGAGTACCATGTTATGGTCATGACCACATGTGAGATTGTTTGGTTACGATGATTTCTTGCAGATATGGGGGTTAATGTTACTAAACCCACTTTTTTACATTGTGATAACAAAAACATCATGAAAATAACAAAGAATTTTGTTTTTCATAAGAGGACGAAGCACATTGAAATAGATTGTTACTTCACTCGGTAACATCTTCAGATTGGAACCATCTCACTTCCATAAGTTCCATCAGCTTTGCAGGTTGTTGATATTTTCACGAAGGCTCAGTCAACAATTCGGTTTTGTTTTCTTTGTGATAAACTCTCAATGTTTATTACTGTTGCATTGTGAGTTTGAGAGAGGGTGTTGAAGATATAAGGCCCAAGCACGTTAGCTCATATGTTTTATTCTAATAAATAAAAACATATACACTATGTAATATGTACAATTTCTAAATAATACAAAAAACCATAGCCATTTTTAAGTGGCTTCGTCTTTTTCTCTCTTTTGTTTTTTATTTAACAATCTTAAATAACTTCTTTACCAGATATACCTTGATACATGAATTCTAGTACATATATGGTAGCTCTTTTACCAACTCTTGAGAATGAGTCGAATAATGTCTTGACAATGTATCGTATTTGGATGTACAGTTTTGTGTCATTGATTGTGGAGCTGTAATGGATAGTTCCTCCTATACTTTTGTGTATATGAGCCCATTAGGCCAATTATCTAGTAAGTTCTATTTATTCCCTATAAATAGACTACTAGGACTACACAAAAACATAATTGCAAATCTATAATCTATTCTATCACAGTGGAACACTTTTCAATGGCGGCGGCCGTGGGTGTAGACATTTATCAAATCAAGTTAAATCATGTATTATTTTTGTTTTTATTCTTTATTTTGTTTAATGTTTGAGCCATTTGTGATAAATTATATAGTGATTTATAACAAAATTGCTGCCAAAGCTTTGGTTGCAAAATTAGGTTTTGCAATCAGAGTTTCATAATGACGTCTATGGCAACCAAATACAAGATTGAAAAATTTAATGAGGGATCCAACTTTGTGTTGTGGAAGATTAAACTGAAATTTTCATTAGTACTGCAAGGGTTGTGGAAGGCTCTGGAGAATAAGTTACCAGAAGATATGAAAGAATAAGAGAAGCAAGATCTTCAAGAAAAGGTTTTGTGTTGGATTTTAATGAGTATGAAAGACAATGTTCTTCGTGAGATTAGTGATGAGAAGACTGTTGCCTACGCATAGAAGAATTTGGGAGAACATTACTCAAAGAAATCAGTGGTGAACCGGTTATTACTTAAAGAAACGCTTTTACGATTTTAAACTGAAATAATGTTCATAATTGAACACTTAGATAATTTTAAATCAATTATAATGGACTTTGAGAACATTGATATTAACATTGAGGATGAGGATCAAGCTTTGTTTGTCTTGAGATCATTACCAGCTCCATATGAAAACTTCGTAGATACCATAATGTATGATAAGGATAAGTTATCGTTAGCAGATGTTAAAGGAGTGTTGAAATCAAAGGAGTTGAGACAGTTGCGGCCATACAATCAGGCTAAAGGGAAAGGTTTTATGACTAAAGGAAGATCCAGAAGCAAATAAAGTTCTTTAAGAATGAAGGACTTGAGGTCTAAATCAAAGTTAAAGAACTCAAACTGTTATGAATGCGGTGAGTAGGGTTATTATAGGAGAGATTATCCGAAACTGAATGGCAAGAAGAGAAATAAAAAAGAAATACAATAAACAATACTCAAGGTGTGAACGATTTTGATGATAGTGAAAACAGTGGTACATAAGATGTATTGCCCGTGAGTTCCGATTGTAAGAAAAACTCTTGGGTACTCAATACTGGCGCTACATACCACATGTGCCAGTTTAAGAAGTGGTTCGATACTTACAAGCCAATGCAAAGAAATGTCTATTTATGGAATAATCATTCATTACCTGTTGGTGGTATTGGTAACATCGATATCATAATGTTTGATAGGATGGTTAGAATCGCGACGTGCTGGTATTTTCCTAGGTTGAAGAGAAACCTGATTTTTCTTAGGATACTAGACTATAGGGGTTACAAGTACCGTGCAGAAGATGGTGTAATCTAAGTGACAAAATGCTCAATGGTGTACATGAAAGGCAGTTTGCAGAAAGGGTCTTTATATTGTCCAAGGAAGTGTTGTTATAGGCGATGCTGCAGTAACATCATCGGGGAGTAATAGCCAAGGTAGGCAGGATCAGAATCAGTTGTAACATTGGCGTCTTGGTCACATGAGTGGCAGAGGATTAACTGTTTTGGGAAAGAGAGATTTGCTGAAAGTGTATATAGCTGAATCATTGGGATTTAGTGAGCATTGTGTGTTTGGTAAACAAACTAGAGTCAAATTCAGGAAATTGGTTGTAAGAAAAACTAAAGGGATAGTGGACTACATTCACTCAGATCTTTGGGGCCCAAAACAAAATTCCATCGAAGAACAGAGCCAGATACTATATGAGTTTGATCGATGATTATTCAATGATGATATGGGTTTACTTTCTGAAAACGAAAGATGAGGCATATTCAACCTTTGCCAAATGGTAGACGATGATTGAGAAGCAAACATGAAGAAAACTATAATATATTATGACATATAATTGGTTAGAATATTTTAGTCGTGAGTTCAACAAATTCTGAGGTAAATCCACAATCAGGATGTGAAGCATTAGCATCAGATGATAGTAACAATGGTGCGCCCGAACCAGTACAACAAACTTATAGCATATCATTGGGTATAAAAAGAAAAAATATTAGACTTCTAAAAATGTATGCGAATCTATTTTCTCTGTCAGTTGTAGAAGAAGTTGAGAAGCATTAACCTAGTAGCTATAGGTAAGCTATAACGAGTTCAGAGACAGATCAATGGATTGGTGTTATGGGGGAAATATTGAATCTCTTCATAAGAATAAAATATGGGAGCTTGTTGACTTACCTAAATGACAGAAAGTAGTAAGCAACAAATGAATGTTCAATAAAAAGAAAGATAATTCAGGGGTTGAGGCATCTCGATTCAAGGTAAGTCTGGTCGCTAAGGGTTATACTCAAAGGGAAGAAAAAATCAACTTCAATAAAATGTTTTCTCCAATGGTGAAGCATAGTTCGATTTGAGTTTTGTTAGCCATGGTAGTTATACAAGATTTAGAAGTTAAGTAGTTAGATGTGAAGACTGCATTTCTACATGGTGAATTAAATGAGTGAATCTACATGAGACAACCAAATGGATTTATTAAACCTAATATGGATGACAAGGCTTGTCTGCTAAAAAGGTCATTTTATGGTTTAAAACAGTAACGTAGACAATGGTACAAATGTTATGATACATTCATGGTGTCGAAAGGATTCACGATGAGTTCATATGACAGTTCTGTATATCATCAAAATATGTCAAATGATTCTTATGTTTACTTGTTGTTGTGTGTGGATAATATGCTTATTGATGCTTGTGAGTATGTCAGACATTGTGCAGATAAAGAAACATCTTGATGCCGAGTTTGAGATGAAGGATCTGGGTAGAGCAAAGAAGATTCTTGGTATGGATATTATTAAGAACAGAAGTGTATGATTATTACACTTGTCTTAATGAAGCTACATTAAAAAAGTGCTACAATTATTCAGCATATTTGATGCTAAGGAATTTAGCATCCAGTTTGCTACTCATTTTAAGTTGTTTGCAGCAGGAGTGGCCAAAGACATGTCGCGTTGGAATAAATATCAAAGGTTCCACATTCAAGTGCACTTGGTAGTATCATGTATGCTATTATATGCACACGTCCTGATATTTTACATGCGATTAGTGTAGTTAGCAGGTACATAGGATGTCATGGGAAAGAATATTGGCATGCATGGAAATGAATAATTTGGTATCTTAAGAATACTGCAAATGTTGGAGTAACTTTTAACAATACCGATATTGGTGGATCGCTGAATCATATTTCATGATCAGTGGTTGGTTTTGCTGATTCTGTTTTTGCAGGTGATATAAATAAAAGAAGATCTCTAACATAATGTGTATTTACTCTAGCTGGAAGTGTGATCAGTTGAAAAGAACAATTGTAAGTTACCGTAGCTTTGTCTAAAATAGAGGTGGAGTACATGGCGGTAAAAGAAGCAGTTAAACATGCAATATGGTTGCAAGGTTTGGTGGTAGATTTGGGCTTGGATACGACTACTACAAAAGTGTTTTGTGACAGTTAAAACGCCATACACCTTACATGGAACCAGATGTACCAGAGGCGTACAAAGCACATAGATGTCAAGTATCATTTTGTTCGTGATATAATATGAAATGGAATTATTGATGTGAAGAGAGTGTCTACACACGACAATCCAACATATATAATGACCAAGACAGTATCAGTTCGAAATTTTAGGGAGTGCCTAAACTAGATTGGTGTTCGTAGTATAAAGTGAATGCCTTAAATTAATTTGGTGAGTCAGAAAATAGAAGATCTTTGTTGATAGTGAAGAAATGATATTCGCTTAAAAGGGGAAATGTTTTGTTGAGAATGAGTCGAATAATTCCTTGACAGTGTACTGTGCTTGGCGGTACATTTCTGTGTCATTGACAGTGAAGCTGTAATGGACAATTCCTCCTATAATTTTGTGTATATGAGCCCATTAGGCCAATTATCTAGTAAGTTCTATTTATTTCCTATGAATAGACTATTAGGACTACACAAAACATAATCTGAAAATCCGTAACATTTTTTATCATCACAAAGCACATTCTCTTATGGCGTCCGTAAACGTACATATTTGCCGAACCACGTTAAATCCCGTGTTCTTTTCGTTTCTATTATTTATTTTGTTCCGTGTTGAGACATTTGTGATAAATTGTCATCATCAACATCATCTTTGACAACGTAAAACTGATTCACAATTGTAATAAATAAATGAGATGGTAAAAAACTTACATATTTTTTTTATCATCTTTATCATGAATAAATTCTTCATCAAATATACCTTGATATTTACATATGCAGTCTACATATATGTTAGTTTCTTTACCAACTATGTTCTAGTATTCTTTTTAATAACATATTTAACTGATATTGCAAGGATCAATCAAACAAGTCCTACGATTTGCCTATTAATTACAATCTAATCATTTTATATTAGTTAACTAAGTTTAGACACTTATAGTAGAGCACGTAGTTTATTTTCATACATATAGTCCTCTAATTGTACATACCAATATGCATAATTTTTGCTATTGAATTTCTCAGTTCCAAAAATCTTCAATTCTTTAGGCATCATTTTTTCAAAACTCTAGAAAATCTCACCATATACCAATTATTAGAAAAACAAAGAATAATGAAAAAATAAACGAAATTGTGGTTCAATATAGAATGGTCGCGTCTACAGAGTTGTGAAGATCTTATAATACTCAGAGAGAGTTTTATATAAAAAACATGCTAAAAAAACATTAAAACCTTAATCATCGACTTATACACTTGACCTTAGAGTAGGACTGCATCCAAGTTCAATAAAAAATGCCCTTATAATTTTAACCATTAATATGTATCAAACCTAGTATATTTTTTGGACTGCCTAAACCGTGATTCATACAACATATTGTAGTTATTAATTTTATCAAAGTGGACAAAAATAAATCCTTTGAACCAAACAATGGGGAGAAAATGAAAAAATTCATTAAAAAGCACATATCATACCGTTTTGGTAACCCTAAATTCATTATGCTATATAATAGTCTCAAATTCGAAAATAAAAAGCTCAGAGATTTTTGTACCGAGTACTAAAGGAAACATCACTTCTCTTCTTTATATCGCATGCAAGTCAATGATTGTGTGAAAATGACAAACTATAGTATAAAAATAACCTAGATATAATCTTAAGGGTAATAGAAAATGTATCCTAAATGTTTTGGAAATATTTTATAGATACATAAAAAAATCATACAAACTTTCACGTAAGATATATAAATTCGAAACTTATTTATCGAAATTGGCAAACCAAAAACACATTTTCTGAGTTACGAGATAAACTCCAATAAAAAAATATGTTGAGTGATACTAAATTTCTTAAACCTTAAATAAGATGAAGCTCATTTGAAAACAAAATCACCATAAATGGATAACTAGTAAGTGATACACACTTAAACAAGATACCAACCCATCAAAACAAGATAGTTGGTTATAAACAAGTGACTTATGTGTATATTAATCTCAAAATTGATGTCACTTAACATAAGATCGATATAAATATCAAAGTCTAACTATGATTCGTACAATTTCAAATGATGAGAAGCCATTGCACAATCATAGTTTTTCATATATTTTACGTACATCATTTTTTTTTGCCAAAATCAATATTGTTCCATTAAGAATGATTTGATCAATCCATCTTAACTTAGTCTGCACATTATTGAGATTTCTATGGATCTTTGTCTTAGTGTTATTGACCTTTAGACGATGATTTCTCATTGAAATTTAACTTCTCATTTTTGGAGAAGGTATAAAAAAAATCATGCATGTTGATTGATGGAAAAAATATATTAAAGACCTAAATTCGTATCTCGAAAATTTGGTAAAACATGAATACTTAGGGTAAACAACCCTGATAGTTCAATGTTCATGTTAGAAACTATTGCTACGGTAACTTTGGGAATGATCTATATAACAGTTTTATGGCTTCATTAACTTAGTTTGAAAGTTATTCATATTTTGAAAACGAGTCCAAAGCCTCAAATCAATGAATTTAAGAACTAATAGTGGTATAATTACAAAAATTAAAAGTATAGCATGCCGGTTATATAATTATATAATATTTTCAACCATGAGTTTGGTGTCTAAATGACATTATATTTTTTAATATTATAATATGAAACAACATTGTAAAATGATGAAAAGTCAACTACTTCGATACTTCTTGCCATATTGGTAAGTGTTTTTAAAAAGTAAGCTTATGCATGTGTTTGAAATTGACTCTTACTCACCATTAATGAAGAAAAAAATAATATTCTTGGAATTTGGTGGACGCAATCAATTTTTATTATGATAGGATGGATAGTAAAATGAGGTACACATATTATGATTCATAAAATATTATAATATTTACATAAAAATAAGGTGAATTAAATTAAACGAGGTTAGTACTTAGTTATACAGTGACATACCCAGAAAACAAAACAAGCGGGGTTGACTCGAAGTTTGGAGTCCAAATTCCATGTTCAAAATTTATTTTCTATTATTTTACCAAAAAGAGTTCCAAAATAATGTAATTTTCAAAATAAGAGCAATAGAAAGTTGCGGATACAAAAGATTTACAAAAAAATCATAGCCACGAGCAAGAAAAGAAAAAGCTGTATTAAAAGCTTCGAGACTAAGATATTCCCCAGAAGAGCTAGAGAATAAGCTAAATAACCTCAAAATTTATTTTCACTATTTGAAATCAAAAATTAAAAAATGTGTCTAAAATACAACACTTAAGCTTTCTCTAACAGTAGGTCTTTGAGTGACCGGATCGGGACTCACATCTTCCATTTATTTACAATTATCAACTTCTAACATTAGTCTATAAATTTTACTGCCTTTATTATGAATAATTCAATTTAAATAATTTTACTATTTTTTACTATTCACATCAGTATCACTATATCTCATTATATATCCCTTTCTTATTCTTTATTCAGAATATTATATTTTAATTTAAACTTTAATTAAAAAAATTAATACATTCGTATATGTTTTCTAGCAATCTAATATCTATGAATTTTTATTTAATAATTTGTTTTTTTTTTTCAATTCTAGTGGGTTCGTTTTTTAATTGATTTTTTTTATTTTGGATAAGCTTTATATTAAAACAAATCAAGTGTTCATCTAAAATTTAATTATTAAAAAGATAATTTTCTATATACATTGGAAACTTGATAAATTAATACTCGATTATTTAATAAACTCTCTAAGATAATATTTTGGCCGGTCCCAACTCGGGGATAGGGTGCTAAATTAATAATTCGCTAAAATTATAAGATAATACATTTTTGATAATTTCTTTAGACCTCATATAAAACATAAATTAATAATTCCTTATATATAGCATATTACATGAATGATTTATGAAGGTTTCTTCAAAAATGATTCAATTGTCTTTTGTTTTTTTGTTGAAATAAATTTCCCCTTGAATCTCGTCTCTAATTTTCCTTAGCATGGTAAGAACTTCTGGTGTTGTTTACTCATATCTCAACAAGAAATTGTTCAATGTGATTGCCGCTTTAATAGCTTCGTTTCGCGAAGGGGGCTCCATTGTAGAACTTTCATCATCTTCATCATCGATATCATCTTTATATTCCAATAGCGCTTTGAAGTTGTGTTTGGTGGCAAAAAAAATAATTCAACATTTCGCAATCCTTCAATAATTTTTAGATAAGCAGGGCAATTATCCACAATCAAGAGAATTTTTCTTCCAACCATTTTTTTATCAAGTTGGCGAACATATTCTTCAAATAACACACCAGTCATCCAAGCTCGTTTGTTAGCACGGTACACACAGTTCAAACTGTTCAAGTTTACATTCTTGAAGCACCTTGGTTTAGTATATTTCCCAATAATCCATAAAAGAAGTTTTTCCGAACCGTTCTCATTACATCAAATAACAACAGTTAGTCTTTCTTTGTCATGTTTTTTCCCTTCAAGCTGCATTGTTGCAAGGGAATGATCCGGTTGAGGTCTAAAAAACAAACCTGTTTAAGATCAAAACATGTAAATAATTACACACGAAAGTACAAAATATAAAATAAAATAATAAAAAAACAAACCAGTTTTATCCATATTAAAGATGTCTTTCATTTCAAACTTATCAAGAATTGTATACTGTGTATACTGTACAATAATTAAGTGGAAGCTTGAAAGGTGTTTGTAAACTAAATATTATTATATAGAGTTTCTACTGTAGTTTAAAAAAGATGAAAACATCTATAAATTATGTTTTTTTGTTTTCCATCCATTATAAGTTTAACGATTAGTTTTATAAAATAATTTATGAAAAAAGTTATATTTCAATATAATCAAAAAATAGGATTTTATTGATATATACTATCAAAACCTATGGAATAAGTATCTTTGAATTTAATAATTATATAATTACCCATAATCTATTGCTAATTTTGATAACTTTCTACTTGATGAGAGAATAAATGACAAAAGAGAATAATGTTGGATCTTGGACCTAATGTGACTAAGGCTCACTATTCTAGAGAGAGAAAGTAGAAAGAGAATATTATATTCAATTGTCCCCTACCAAGAATAATGGGTTCTCTTTTATAGTGGGGAAGAGTGGACCCATTTATGTCATTGGTATTGCTCTATTTCTCCTTTAGTCCTTTATGAATACTTTGTTTACAAATTACCCTCTAATAAATAATAAGTACAATAATAGGCATATTTATCTCCTTCTATTTACAATTGACTCCTTTTTTATTAAGGTCAGCGAATTACTCCCTTATCAATAGTCCCCCAGCCTTCAAGAGCGTCGGGAATGAAGACTTGTAAACAAGATCAGCTCAGAACGCCTCTGTTCCTTAGACCCCGGTATCGAGTGATCGGATCTCCTCGGTCGAACATTTTCTTTTAAATGATGACCGACCCTCCATATTCTCTGCTCCCGACCTTTCTTAGCAGATTCTACATGGGCTTAGACCGGCAATCAGGCCTCAAAAAATAAGTCGAGTAGATGCGGCCCATCTAACACATCTACCTAAGCTAGCTGGCACAGGCATACTGCGCTAGTCTGACTAAAGGCTACACGTGTCATCCGAGTACTCGAAGCGTGCTCGTCTGCACAGTTCTCCAAGAGGCCCTTTCGACTTCCCGCGGCTTTCTGTCGTTTGGACTCCCCCGTATGTGAAACGGTTAAGTGGGAGTATCTATAAATACCTCATAAACAAGAGTTGCTCTCAGAAGAGTTCTAGAGAGAGAAAGTGTTACCCGAACAATTCTAGAGAGAGAGAGCTCGTTTTATGAGAAATAAGAACCCGAAGTCAAAACCAAAAACCAAGAAGAAAGAGCCCGTGTTCGGATTTGAAGATTGGGCTAGTATTGGTGACCGTGCCGAAGAGTATCGAGCCGCGAGACTGATTTGGAGTTCTAACTCAAAGCCTTTTACACCCGTTCCGCTTCCTCACGACCCCGTACTGCCCGACCCGGTCCCTGCCGAATCCTTAGTTATACCCGTCCCATCCAACGCGAGTACCCCCGACAACATCATTATTCCTTCAAGGAGCAGTTCGCCACATTCCCCTGCTACTCAAATCAACCGCCCGACGCCTTCGTCGGTGAATTCCTATACCGCTCCGACCCCTTTTACTCCCCGACGTCGAGGCAAAGCTAAATTCTTTTCCATGTGCGATTCACAAACCTCAACTTCGCCTGCGAGGGAAAATTCTCCTGAAATGGTCCAACTTACTCACGACATTCAGGGGTACCAGACTGGCACCAATACTGCGCGTACTTACCTAGGCCTTAACCGACAAGCGCAACTCACCCGAACTGGAAGTAGTTCCGGTTTTGCAGATCCTCCTGCTCAATCGTCCGACCCTCCTACGACCAGCCCCCTTAGGTCAGATGCAGTCCCGGTGAAAAATACCGAAGAGCTAGAAACATATGCTTTGGCTGCTGGCGAAGGTATTGCCGTTATTGGCAATATTGCTGCTCCTCCCGAAGAGCCTCTTCCCGCGGAGATTGAGGCAGTCATCACCACTAACTACCATCGCTGGTTGCCCCGGGACGATGCCATTTCCCTTTTCGAGGGCAAGTATCTTTATTTTTCCGCTGCAGAGCAGGAAGAACTTCTGATTCGGTGGGGTATCCCGGAGTGCATTAACGTTCGATTTCCCATTCCTAGGGAGACGCCGGTGCATGTTCGGTCATGGGAGATCGTAATCTTCACCGAACTTTTCAATTGGGGTCTCAGGTTTCATCTGGACCCTGAGATTTCTCTATATTTCCAAACCCTCAACATCTGACCCTCACAGCTAACG
Source organism: Limnanthes douglasii subsp. nivea (assembly GCA_036936605.1). Classification (NCBI taxonomy): domain Eukaryota; kingdom Viridiplantae; phylum Streptophyta; class Magnoliopsida; order Brassicales; family Limnanthaceae; genus Limnanthes; species Limnanthes douglasii. The sequence continues at coordinate 79,154,510 of JAUPFV010000003.1, read as the reverse complement.
CCCAACGCATGGTATACGCTGATGTCGTGCATAATGGCTTCACGTTTATCGGGTCGGGTCATGCCAAAGTCTCCCTTCTTCTATTCTTCCTTGGCCAATACCTAGAAGATTGTGAACAACTTTCTCAAGGGAGATAAAGGTTGAAAGCATCGGTTCGTCTTTCTCAGTGGTTGATGGGAAAACGACCGCCCATATAGCAAGGAGAATCCGAGGCGATTGCTGCGGACTTGGGTTCCTAATGGTACATAATTTTTTTTTGTATCTAATGGACCGATCCTTTGTGCAGTGTCGAAGGAATTTATCCAGGGGCTGAAGAAAGACCTCTTCAAACTTGGCAAAGTGACCTTCCAAATTTTAAAGGACTATGCTAGGAAACACTAGGGTCGGGCGCTCCATCGCGCCTTCAAGGATACGAACCTGATCATAAGCAATCTCTGGCGTTGCTCTTCGGAGCCGCTTATAATTGAGCATCTGCGCCAACCACCAAGCTTGGTGGACTTGGTTGCAAAGACAAACGCGCCTGACGCGCACTTGTTTCGTCCGAAGAGCAACAAAGCTCCCAGCAAGTGTCCTAAGTCGGATGAAGAGGCCGAGCAGGCTGATGCCGAGGCTGAAGGGGGCGCTTCTAAGGGACAACAATGGGAAACCACTGCGGCAGATGGCGAAACCCATCAATCCGAGGAGCTGGTCAAGAAGCGGAAAGGAAAAGTTGATGCAGACGGTGCTCAGAACAAGAAGTCGAAGCGTGCAAAGAAGGAAGGCCGAGCTGTCGCTGCATCTGTGTCTGCTGATAACGCAACCGTCCCGGAGCTTTTTGAGCAATTCGGGGGGGGGGGGGGGGTTAAGGGTGCACTATGACCGATCCCATAGCAGAAATGAAAAGTTGATGCAGACGGTGCTCAGAACAAGAAGTCGAAGCGTGCAAAGAAGGAAGGCCGAGCTGCCGCTGTATCTGTGTCTGCTGATAACGCAACCGTCCCGGAGCTTTTTGAGCAATTCGGGGGGGGGGGGGGGTTAAGGGTGCACTATGACCGATCCCATAGCGGTGTTACCCGATAATGCGAGCCCTGTAAAAGCTTCGAAAGATGTCGTGGCGTCATCGAGCTGTACCAAGCTACCAGTACTGTCCGTGCCGGGGAGTCCGTACATATTCCCTTTGCGGATAACAGACGGGTTGTCCCTGTCTCTGTACAATATGATTGTACCCTTGGCGATGAAGGAGCGACGGGCAGCGGAGCTAAACCATAAGCTAGGGGACGCGGAGGGGAAGGTTGTCGCACTTGAAGAGGAAGTGAGGAAGGAGAATGAGGCTCAGAGGCTGTGTGAAGAGAAGCTGGAAACGGCCGAAAAAACCTTGCCACTTGTCAGAAAAGACCGAGATGATAGCGCCGAAAAACTGGGTCAGGAAATCTCCGACCTGAAGGCTGCTAATGCCCTTTTTACCGACCAGTGCCAGAGATGGATGGATAAGGAAACGGCCGAGGCCAAGGCTGCTTATGTGCTGGCCTTTCATCACCGCTTCCCCGACCTGCCCCTTGGGTCAATGTGGCTGGATGTTCCTGAGGCCGACCGCCTCGAGGGCGTGGTTTGTGAGGATGATGAGATAGACGATACCAAAGCCGAGTCTGAGGGGGAGGATGCTTGACCTCCTATGTTTTGATTTTAAATTTTTGTAACTGTTGGGTCGGTAGAATCCTTTTTGAACCGTGTTTGTAACCGTTGCTGTCGAAAATTAATTATCAACTATCTTGATGTTATGTTTCTTAATGTCAATTGAAAATTTCTCACAGGGTCGGGAATATAAGATGTAGATCAGTTTGGAACACTGAAAAACCATTTAAGGTTCTGTCGATCAATTTAAATTGAAAGATTCTCCCATAGGGTCGGGATATATGATATATAGATCAGTTTTGAACACTGAAAAACCGTTTAAGGTTTTGTCGATCAATTGAAATTGAAAAATTCTCCCATAAGGTCGGGAATAATATATGTAGATCATTTTTTAACACTAAAAAACGTTTAAGGTTCTGTTGATCAATTTAAATTGAAAAATTCTCTCATAAGGTCGGGAATATTAGATGTAGATCAGTTTAATCACTGAAAAACCATTTAAGGTTCTGTCAATCAATTAAAATCGTCACAAGTTGTCTGTTAGCTCGTCAGCTGAAGGACTCATTTTTAATAGTTCGGAGATATAAAGGCAAAATTTTGAATTAAAAAGGGTCGGTTGTCATGGATGCCTCATTAAAACCTTCTCACGCCACCGAGTTAGGAAAGAGTACATCCCCGACCAAAGGTTCTTACAGAAACGATGGTTGCGAAAAAAAAGTTACAAAAACCAACAAAGTTACTCCAAATATAGTTTTAAGTGTTCAATGTTCCACGGGAGTCTCAGCAAACGCCCGCGCGTGTCGTGCAAGCGGTATGTTCCACTCTTAATCCGTTTTACTACTGTATATGGTCCCTCCCAGTTCGGGGCGAGCTTGCCGAGGCTCTTATCTTTGGTATGCAAGAAAACTCTCCTTAAAACCTTATCCCCGACTTTGAACTCTCGCCGACATACTTTGGACGCATACCGACTTCTCATCAAGGTCTGATAATGTAAAGAATTTAGTTGAGCTCTGCCTCTTTTTTCTTCTATCAGGTCTAGAGCTAATCGTCTGGCGTCGCCGTTTTCATTTTCGGTGTAAGTACCGACCCGAAAAGAGTAAAAGATTGATTTTGCTGGGGTGACGACATCCATTCCATAAACTAAGGCATAAAGTGATTCTTTGGTCGCTGTTCGAGGTATGGTTCGGTAAGCCCATAACACTTCTTGTAAGTAATCCGGCCACTTGCCGGATTTCTCTTCCAAATTCTTTTTGAGCCCGTCCAAAATGGTTCGGTTCGTAACCTCGACTTGCCCGTTTGCTTGGGGATGGAAGGGGCGGAAAAACATTGCCTAATCCTATGGGTCGTACAAAAAGATTTCATCTCATGGCTATCGAACTGGGGTCCGTTATCCATGGTGAGCTTCTGAGGTACCCAGAACCTATAGCAGATGTTCGACTAAATAAATCTGATGACATCCTTAGTCTTTGTAGCCGATAATGGCTCGGCTTCCACCCATTTGTAAAAGTAATCCACAGCCACCACGATCGTCTGTCTTCCACCGGATGCCATTGGTAAGGGTCGTACGAGATCGATTCCCCATCGGTCGAAAGGTAAGCCTTCAGATATGGATTCTAAGGGGGCCGCGGGAATGTTTATTGCGTTCGCGAATCTTTGGCACGTGTCGCATGTTTTCACTATCTGCTGAGCATCAGTCATAACCGTTGGCCAATAGAACCCGGCGAGGAAGATTCTTCTGATCAATGCCTTGTAATCACAATGATCCGCGCCTTCTCCGTCGTGTAATTCAGATACAATTATCTGTGACTCGTTTACCCCCAAACACCGCAGTAAAGGCCGGCTAAATGACTTTTTGTATAGTACGTCCCCCAATAAAACATAGCCCCGTGATTTGTTTCGTATCTTTCGAGCCGATATACTATCGTCTGGTAGTAGTCCTTCAACCAAGAAAGCAATAATATCCCTTCGCCAATCTGAAATAGTTACCGAAGATACTTGACAAGCTATTTCTGGTCGATTATCCAGCTCTCTCCTCCTTATGATTGACGGGTTTTCTTGTTCGGTTACCCAGGGGTAACTGTTTGAACACGAAGCCGATGCTAGAGAGTCGGATACCATATTTTCGGTCCTCAAGACATGCTCATATGTTACCTTGGCGAAAGACGCGGCTAACACTCGTAATGCTACTAAGTACTGAGCCAGATGTTCTTTACTAGCTTCCGATGCTCCCGAGGCTTGATTGATCAAAAGCTGAGAATCACTAATAAGACGCACATGTGTAGCTCCACATACCTGCGCTAGTCGCAAACCGGCCAGGGCAACTTCATATTCGGCTTCGTTGTTAGAAGTTTGAAAACCAAATCGGATTGCCCGATGCATACTTATGCCCGTTGGAGTGACTATCTATACGCCCGCGCCGCATCCATTGACGTGCGACCCACCATCGGTTCGGATGACCCACTCATCTGGTTCGCCCGCTTGAGGCGACGTGTCTTGGTCCGGGCGATCGGAATGGAATTCAACTATAAAATCACCCAGAGCTTGGCCTTTGATAGCTGTCCGTGGCTCAAAGTTGATAACGAAATTGCCTATCTCGACCGACCATTTGGACATTCTTCCCGACATGTCCGGTCGCTGAAGTACGTGCTTGAGTGGAAACGAGGTTCGGACGATAATGGGGTGGGCCTGAAAATACGGCCGCATTTTTCGCGCTGCGTTCACCAAATCTAGGGCCATTTTCCAACTTCAAATACCGTGTCTCCGCATCTAGTAAGCTTTTGCTCACAAAGTATACCGCTTTGGGGACCGTTCCCGATTCGCTGATCAGAGCCGCACTTACTGCAAAATCCGAAACCGTTATGTAAAGAAAAAGAGTTTCCCCTGTCAGGGGCTTTATTAGGAGGTTCGGGGATGATAAATAAGTTTTGATCCCTAAAAAGGCTGCGCTGCACGCCGACGTCCAAACAAAATTCTTGGCGTTTCTCAAAACCTGAAAAAATGGAGCGCACTTGTTAGATGAACGAGAGATAAATCGATTCAAGGCCGCGAGACGCCCGGTTAATATCTGGACTTCCTTGATATTCTTAGGTGGTGTCATATCGGTAAGAGCCTGTAGTTGGGTCGGGTCTGTCTCGATTTCTTTTTCACTGACAAAAAAATCCTAGGAACTTGCCCGACCTTACCCCAATGGAGCATTTCTCCGGGTTTAGCTTGAGATTTATACCCCTTAGATTATCAAAGGTTTCCCTCAAATCGGCGAGATGGTCTTCGTCTGTGCCACTCTTTACTAACATGTCATCGATGTAAACTTCCATATTCCTCCCTATCTGGAAGTCGAAGGTCTTGTTAACCAACCTTTGATAAGTTGCTCTAGCGTTTTTTTAACCCGAACAGCATAACCTTATAGCAATACAAGCCTCGGCCCGTAATAAATGTTGTGTTTTCCTGATCCGCTGGGTGCAATTTGATTTGGTTTTAGCCCGCATATGCGTCCATAAAGGAGAGTAATCGGTTACCGGATGTGGAATCCACCAACTGGTCGATTCTCGGCATCGGGAAGGGATCCTTCGGGCATGCTCGATTAAGGTCGGTGAAGTCCACACACATCCTCCACTTCCCGTTCTTCTTTTTGACCAGGACATGATTGGATGTCCAGAGTGGGTAACTTGATTCTTTGACGTGCCCGACGCTGAGCATTCGTTCGACTTCTTTAGAGATGATTTCTGTTTTTTCCCGTGAAAAAGCCCGCCGTTTTTGTGAAATGGGTCTGACATTCTTGTTGATAGTTAGTTTGTGAATCACATGGTTCTCTGTGACTCCGGTCACGTCCTTCGAACACCACGCGAATAAATATAAATTATCCTGTAGTGATAACAACAATTGTTTCTTGAAGACCGATGACAATGGGATTCCGATCTGTAAAACTTTTCCTTCGGTAAATTGGTGTTTTCGCACTCTTCGTCGGTGGTTAAAAAACTAGGAGCTTCTCTAGGATCATCGACGGGCAGTGACCCCAAGGGAAGTCCTTCTAATTTCTAGTCCCGCGCTTGCTCCATCTTATGATCCCTTTTTAGGGCCAAAGCTACTCGGTAACATTCTCTTGCTGCTTTCTGGCTGCTCCGCACTATCCCCACGTTTTTCCCGACCACGTACTTCAAACACCGATGAACCGTAGAGGATACCGCGTGTATTCACGACAGCCACGATCTGCCAAAAAGATCGCATTATGAGAGGCCGGCGCGTCTACTACGACGAATAAAACAGTGACCTCCTTTTCAAATGGTCCGCAGTCCAGCTGAACAATGCCTTCAAACTCACCAACCACGTCTGCTGCCGAACCTGTAAACCCTACAATAGTTCGATCCGAACGTGTAATGACTGGGGGCGCCCTAAACTTGGCGAAAGTTGATGCAAAAATTATGTTGGTTGAACTCCGGTGTCTACTAAGATGCGTCAGACCTCTTCCCCCGCAATGGCCGCCCCAATAACGGCGGCGTCCTCATGGGGTCCGACAATGTTTCTCATGTCGTCGTCGTCAAAATACAGAATCAGTGAAGGAACGACTTTCGAATGGGGATAGGGCCGAGCTTCCAACTGAGTAGCCAAGTTCACAATATGTCGCTTTCTGGATGAGTGCGTTATCCCTGCCATAGAATCACCCCCAAAAATAGTCAATGATTCAAAAAATTGACAAAGGTTTCTTACGATCCCGTTACTTTCTGCAGCTTCCTCTTCGATGACCCCGATGAGGTTACGATTTACATCTGGATCGAGATACTCGATGGAGACATCAAAATGGTCGGTCACTTCGGAAATTGTCATGGTTGTCTCGGACTTCGGCATCGTCACGATTTCTTTCGAAGCAGTGCCCTGCTGCAATTCCTTTTTCACGTACTCGAGTAGGTTTCGTGCTCTATCAGCATCTGTATCTCTTTTTTGAGGGCAATGCAATCCTTGGTATCGTGTCCCACGTCTTCGTGGTAGCGACAATACTGCTTGTCCCGACCCTGCGCGTAATATTCCCGACCCGGATGTGACTAAGGCTCACTATTCTAGAGAGAGAAAGTATAAAGAGAATATTATATTCAATTATCCCCCCTACCAAGAATAATGGGTTCCCTTTTATAATGGGGAAGGGTGAACCCATTTATGTCTTTGGTGGTATTGCTTTATTTCTCCTTTAGTCCTTTATGAATACTTTGTTTACAAATTACCCTCTAATAAATAATACGTACAATAATAGGCATATTTATCTCATTCTATTTACAATTGACTCCTTTTTTATTAAGGTCGGCGATTTACTCCCTTATCACTACTGATTAATTTATTGCTTGACTTTAATAAATAAAATTAGCTTGAAATTTGGTAACTCTAGTAAAAGTAATATTTGCTTAAATTATTGTGATATTTTGGTATCTTTTAATTTAAATTTTTTTATTTGACAAACACTCAATTATATTAGATGAATTTTTAAAACTTTCTTGTTTTTTAGTAGTAAGTTTTCTCTCTCCTATTTATCACGTATAACAAGTTCTCTCTCTCTCTCTCTCTTCCATTACTATCTCTCCTTTTTTTTCCAGAGGGAACCCGCAACCGCTACTCATAGTGAATTGAGTGCGCACAGGGTAAACCCTCAGTCTGACGCAATAGCCTGTAAACCAACGCCAGAAGGTAAACCACACAAGGTGACAGACTCAGCCGAGAAAACGTATGTAGAGGGACTCGAACTCATGACCTTTGGTCACAAACATGCCTTACTCAACCAACTTGGCTACCCCCTTGGGGGCCATTACTATCTCTCCTTCTTCATTCTATAGATTGTTTTTCTAATTTCACCAACAGATCAATCAATTCTTCTTCATTCTTATGATGTAAAATCAATTCTTCGAACACAAACCTTAATACTTATAATGTAAAAAACAAAACTTCAAACAAAAATTCTAAAATAATAATCTTTTATCACAAAAATTTAGTAAAGATAAAAGTTTTATGCTGGACCATACATAAAAGTTTTATGCTGGAGCAAACGGGAGCCGCAACCCCTCCTAGCCCCTACATAGATCCTACATCCGCCAATGTATATGAATTCTCATTTTATTAGGCTTTTGGGGTAGCAAAATAATATTTAAATATATTGCTTTAGTAACATGATTATTGATGACTTATTCTATATACCATTATGGTTGAGCCATGTATATATTTTTATGAGATTCATAGTTTAAAATGCGTGGTTGATATCTACTTATCCACTTTCTAATTATCAGAGATTAAAATGTAAATATTTAACCATTGAATCTCGTTTATACTAAAACCTTACGATATTTGATGTACATAAACTTAGAGAAGGAATATAAAATACCTAAATTCGTCCTTTTGTTCTTATTGATTATTTCATGGACTCTATATATTCGGTTTTATATATGTTTTGAATAGTCAAGTGTAGTTTTTTGATATTTATATTTGAAGGAATAAAAATCTTGAATTACTGGATCTGTAAATTTTTGAGAGTGTGAATCGTTTTAGAATAATAGGAAAATGATAACTTTTTGTTTTTCTTATCTGAAAACTAAAAACTTGATAAACATAATGAATTATGATGATTACTTAGCTTCAATGAATCTTCTAATTCTCTCACAATTGGAACTTGTCTCACGTTAGTCTGCATCATTTACCTTTGTAATAAGCAGGTCCTCAACGTTTTAAAAAAACAACGAATAAATCTCTAAATATCTCAACAGTTTTTTTGTTCACTTTTCCCCTTGACCATCCACGTTAGCTTTTATGTAGGACGCTGAAGTGGACATGATAAAAAAATAAAAACTTACATTTTTAATTTTTTACTTTTTATTATTAACCTTAAATCTAACTCTAAACCCGACCGACCCAAAAAAACCCTTTATACTTTTAAACTAACTTAATATAATTAACATAACCCGAAATAAATTCAATTAACACATAATTTCTATCCTGAACCCCTCTCTCGTTTTCTCACATCCGTTCTCTCATTTAAGATTTGACGATGAATATACGAATCAATCCACAAAATAGAAGCGAAAATAGAACAAGATCATTAAACAAATCAAAGTTAAACCCAATAATAGGAAACAATTTTCAACTTCTTTTCAATTGAAACTGTTTTTTTGTTCTTTTTTCTGTTCCGTACCTCCATCATTTTCATCTCATAATGATTCTCTATGTGTTTTAGGCTAAAAATCACCATTAGTCCCTTATGTTTTAGAAATTTGCGTTATTAGTCCCTCTACACATGTGAGTACTCAGATATGACATGTGGCAGCCCGAACATCAACTTTTTATCTCACTATTGGTCCCTCAAAAATCTAAAACCTTAATTCGAGAAACGCATAGTCTTCCTCATAAATATCTAATTCTATAACCACATTCTTCAGATATTCGAGGGACCAATAATGAGACAAATTTTTATTTTTGGGCTGCCACATGTCAGCTTCTCAATATTTACATAGGGGGACTAATAATGTAAATTTCTAAAAACATAAGGGATCAGTTGAAGACAAAAGTGAACATAGATGACTAGTTTGATACAAACACAAAATATATGCGGAATAATGATGATTTTTAGCCTATTTTTAAAATCTTCTTGCTTCTTAAACCAAGACTCACATGTTTTGTATTGGTAAGGCATGCCACCATATAAAGCACAAATTATCGATTCGTTTCTTTTTATGAGCATTGCATGATCGTATTTGAGTTTTAAAGATTCAGTTTCTTATTTTTGAATATGTAATCTTTGTGTTTGAACAATATAGAGAAAATTTAGTAACTCATGCAAAGCGCAAGCCAAATTAGGAACGTGGAAATCACCGGTTGTAGCAATGTTTGAACCATTTAAGTCTGGACCCATAAAAATTGGGTCATGACTGATTTGAGGAATTGAGTTTTGAATAAGTATATGATATAAAATCATTAGGGTTTGTTCGTGTTTTTTTCAGTGATGATGGGCAATTAGTGAAACCTGAAGATTATTGTTGTTCAGGATGTAGATGATGATATTGAATCTAATTCATTGAATAAGAAAAGTTAAAAAATGAAACAACTTTCATGTAAATATAATAATTCAACAAAAATAATTCAAATGAAACAATAAATTATTTTCTCACGAAAATAATGACCGTTTATTAAATGGGTTTTAGTGATCGTGTTGCTGTTTCAGTTTTGTGGAATCAAAGTTTAGTGATTTTGTTGTTGTTGTTTCCATTATGTGGATTGATTTGGTTATTTTTCGTTAAAGCTTGTTTTAATTATATTAGGTTAGTTTAAAAGTGGGTTAAACTTTTTATCGATGGAATCGAGTTTAGGGTTAGATTTAGGATTTATAATAAAAAGTTAAAAGATTTTTTTTTAGTTTTTACCACATCTTATGTGGACGTTAACTTGATAGTCAAAAGGCAAAACTAGACAAAAAAAAAATTGCGGAGATATTCATGGAATTGTTTGTTGCATTTTTTGAAATGTGAGGGACGAGTTTACTATAAAGATAAAATATGAAAATTAACGTGAAATAAATCCTAAAAGTGAAGAACTAACCATATTTTTAGCATCTTACTAGTTCTTTGAAATTTAAAACCATAGATTTCTTGCACTATTGGTCAAGAATTGCTAGTGAGCATTCAAACAATAAATTTTCCATTCCATTTTTGGATTCTCAATCTTTTGCCTAAATTATATCCGATCTTTAAAATTAAATATTATTAATAAAAAATAGGATACTATTCGGTAAACAATTAAAAATCCTAAATGTGGGACAAAAATTTGCTATTCGAACTCCCACTTAACCGCTAGTAAATCATTGTGGACACACACAAAATCATATAAAATTTTAAAATATAAAATGGCCGAAAAATAAAAATAAACAAACCAGTTAATTTGTTACAAACGCAAAATATATAAAAAATGACTGATTTTTACCCAACCATATACTATTATTAGAGAGGAGTTTCAAGACATCAAAAGGATCAGCTTAAAGTCCACTCCTTTACCAGTCGAGAAACTAGAAAAGACTCAAAAGTACCCAAACCTAAAACAAAAGTGGATTCAAAAGCCCGTAACTGCACCTAGTGGCATCATGCTTCCATTATAAAACATTAACAAACAAAAGTTTATCTAAGATACTACTGCATTTTCCAAGGCACCCCACTAGATTCCTTTAGTTCAAGTTTTCTTTTGGACAAGAAATCTAACTTGAAGAAGAAGATGGGTTCCATTGAGGAAGAAGCTAGAGCGCTACTCGAAGACGGACTCACACAGGTTCTTACTTCTATCCTCCCTTTTTCATTTCGATCAACCTTACTTATCAATACACCATATAAAAGGAAAAGGAAGAACTTGATCACTAACTCTTTGAATCTAGGAAAATCGAATCGAGTTTTGAATTACTCTCTCTGTGTATATAGTGATCAACCAAAAACTGGTTGCCAGTTAATTCAACCATGTCAAAATGAATTTGTATGTGTTTTGGTTTTCGTAGAGAGAAAGAAACAGTTAAAAGTAACTTAATTTTGATTTTGATTTTGATTTCGATTTCCTCTTGTTGTTTTCACCTAATTGGTTGAGAGATATTACGACGTACTGTATAGGTCAATGGCAGATTCTTGAGGTGAGATTTGAATGGGCTGATAGACTAGGTGCCCTGAGCTCAAAGGCAAAAGAAAGTAAATAACTCCTGTGAAACTAATGGTTTTATAACTATCTTTTAAGATTTGAAGGCATTATAAATGAACACTCCTTAATGGGTTTCGTTCGATTCTTTTAAAAGTTTGAAGTTGATTTAGGGGAATCCAAGCTTTGTGCAGTTTTAGTGCTTGCTTCTCTCATCAATTGGAGGCATTTATGCTTTGAAAACGTTATCTTCAAGAAGTACTAGCTATAGCAAGTGCAATTAGTACAAGTAAGAGGAACTATTATGTTTAGGATGTTATGAAATTTTTCTATCCAGGATTACTAAACATCAGTTTTTTCCCGTCGTCGTCTTTTGGTTTTGGTTTAACTTCGATTCTCTTTTCACTCAAAATATTGGCGTAGCCTCTGCTTACCCTTCTACGTAGGCCGGGTTGACCACAACTAATCTTGCAAGCGAACATTTGCTTTATCTTGCGATGGAGTGTTGCGAATATAAAATGTTTTGTTAGTCCTGGATGTCTGATGAATGTTTTAGTTGCTTACTGTTTTAAGGGGGTTATTGCGTAACTTCTGGTTAATATATCTAAAAGGAAAACAGCAACTTGTACACCGGAGATGGTTCAGTTGACATTAAAGGGAATCCTGTTCTGAAGAACAAAACTGGAAATTGGAAAGCTTGCCCTTTCATTTTGGGTAACCCATCTTTTTTATCTATATGAATTCTCATAGTCTAGTTCACTGTATTATATATACATGTGTGTGTTAACTGATTGATAAATATTTCAGGTAACGAATGTTGTGAACGTTTAGCTTACTATGGGATTGCTAGCAATCTAATTACTTATCTTACCACCAAATTACACCAAGGAACTGTCTCTGCTGCACGAAATGTTACCACATGGCAGGGCACATGCTATCTTACACCTCTTATTGGAGCTATCTTGGCCGATACTTGTTGGGGAAGATATTGGACCATTGCTACTTTCTCCACTATATATTTCATTGTAAGCTTTAATCAGGTTATTTTTTATAGGAAAAAGTTATCAGTTGGATCCTACTTTTCAATTATTTAACGACCAATGATTTTAAATCAGGTTTATAGCTTTGTTGTATTTACAATATGAACTGTTGTGGGACCAGTTTGCCATTGTAGAACATTAGCACTAGAAGTTTGGCTGATACCTACTAATTCATATATATAACAGTTGCCTGTCGAGTTTAGTTGTCGGAAAAGTTTATATCTACAGCATTCTGCCAGGTGCTGTGTGGTTTGTCCTCTTCCCATAATACATTATTCAGAATTTCTAATTTGTATTAATCTGTTGGATAACAAGGGCTGTTACTATATTCTGTTTTAGTAGTTGACGGTATCAACTATTTTTAAGATTGATAAAAATTTCACCAGAAACCGAACTTGTACTTCTGATTAGTGTCAAAATATGTTTTTAGTGATTATGGTCTACATGTTTTTTTTTTCTGACCAAGCATGCTGGTATAATAGGGAATGAGTGCGCTGACGCTCTCAGCCTCAGTTCCTGTTTTGAAGCCTATTGAATGTATAGGTGCTGAATGCCCTTCAGCTACACCAGCTCAGTATGGAGTATTCTTTCTCGGGCTCTATTTGATTGCTCTTGGTACTGGTGGCATCAAACCATGTGTCTCGTCCTTTGGGGCTGATCAGTTTGATGATACTGATCCTCAAGAGAGAGTAAAAAAGGCATCTTTCTTTAATTGGTTTTACTTTTCTATCAACATTGGTGCTCTTATATCAAGCAGTCTTTTAGTGTGGATTCAAGAGAATCGAGGATGGGGCCTAGGGTTTGGAATACCTACACTATTTATGGGCATTGCTATTGCAAGTTTCTTTTCTGGCACATCTCTTTATAGATTTCAGAAACCTGGAGGAAGCCCAGTAACAAGAATGTGCCAGGTTTTGGTGGCCTCATTTCGTAAATGGGATCTGGATGTACCCACCGACAGCACTCTCCTTTACGAAACACCAGACAAAAGTTCAGTCATTGCTGGAAGTCGGAAACTCGAGCACTGTGACGATTTAAAGTAATTTCTTCTCCATTCTTTAATTTTATGTGCAGCTCATATTTTTATTTATAATCAAGATGACACTGTTGTTTTACTTGTCTATCTTCACCTTCTTGTGCCCACAATCTTCTTTGAGTTTGTTACATAGGAAGAAAACGGTTGATTTATAAAGTAGTGATTATTATGGGTTAATGGTGATGATGCAACATCGGCAAGGTGAGAGAACTTCAGAGAAAGAGAAAAAAATCTTTGTGCCTTTTAAATCGCAGAAACCCTAATATTATCCTATCTTATAGCTTTTGTTTGGAAAGTGAGACAGCGAATTTGTGCTTCGGCATCACTGAATGGAGGACATGCTTATTATGATTCGCGAATTCATCTAGATAGATAATTTTCATGTGTATGCTGTTTTCAAATAGTGGAAATTTATCAGTTTTGTTGGCTTACATATTCATCAAGTAGTATGTGTATAATGGTTTTTAGGCGATGGCCATTGTGCAGTGTATGATTTAGATATATTTTCAAAGATACCTATTCTGGAGCAGGTGCCTGGATAAAGCTGCTGTTCTTTCACGTGGTGAGGTTGACACGGGAGAGGTCTCGAATCCATGGAAGTTGTGCACTGTAACACAAGTTGAAGAATTTAAGATATTAATTCGCATGTTTCCTATATGGGCTAGTGGAATAGTCTTTTCTGCTGTATATGCCCAAATGTCAACAATGTTTGTCGAGCAAGGGAGAATGATGGACACTTTGATCGGTTCTTTCGAGATTCCTCCAGCTACTCTTGGAACTTTCGACGTTATCAGTGTCATCTTCTGGGTCCCTGTATACGATAAGTTGGTTGTTCCAATCGCAAGGAAGTACACAGGCAAAGAGAAAGGTTTCTCTGAATTACAGCGTATGGGAATCGGACTGTTTCTTTCAGTTTTGTGTATGTCGACTGCTGCTTTGGTCGAGATTAAGCGGTTGCAGCTTGTGACAGAACTTGGGTTAGTTGATGAAAAAGCTTCTGTACCAATGAGTATCTTTTGGCAAGCACCGCAGTATTTTGTGTTGGGTGCAGCTGAGGTATTCACATTTATCGGTCAGCTTGAGTTTTTCTACGAACAATCTCCGGATGCCATGCGGAGTTTATGCAGTGCGTTGTCCCTTTTGACAACTTCTTTGGGGAATTACTTGAGCTCCCTTATACTAACAGTTGTGACATACTTTACGACTGCGGGTGGAAAGAAGGGATGGATACCGGACAACCTCAATGAAGGCCATCTTGATTATTTTTTCTGGCTTTTAGCTGGGCTCAGTTTCTTAAACATGCTAGTTTATTTAGTCTCTGCCAATAGGTACAAACAAAAGAAGGCTTCTTGAGGTTTGTTTCAAGACGCCGATGTGAGGCATCTCTGTGCAAAAAACTCTACGATGTTCATATTGTACCTTATGTTGAAAGGAAACAAATGTTCTATTTATCAGTATTATATGGGATTATCTTCATATTCTTACTTCAATAGTACACTAATTCACTAGAATACCTTTAATGTTAAGCTGGACGTTGAGAAGGAATCCACTCGACCAAATCTCTAAAATAGCTTCTCTATCAATTTTTTACTTTGGATGAAATTTCTGGAGATCCCGACAGCAGCTTATCTTAAGATAACAATTCATCTTCAGGCTCTGTTGGGAATTAGGTATGGTTTTCGCGATAATTCTGAAATCTTGTTATGTACCATTTCAGATTGAAATGTTTTCGTTCGTTTCCAAAAAGTTTCCAAAAAATTTAATCGGATAAGAATAATTTTTTTTTTTTTTTTTAATTTTGAGAATCATACTTGGTAACCAAAAGTTCAAGTTAAAAACCGGCTAAAATAAAAAAAATTCAAAGTCAAATTAACTTTTAAATTTAACCGAAGAACTCTCTTGACCCAGCCCACTAATAGAAAACGTATACTCCGTATTATCAAATTTGCTCGATAATATTACGACTACAACGTTATCAAACTTGCTCGATATTATTATGACTGCAGTAACCTATCAGACGATTCAATTACATTAAAATATCCAACCCAATATCCAACCCAACCTCCCTATACAAAGCATAGTTACCGATTGTCAACAATGCTGAGTTCATGTGCAGATTAAATTTATATACATTAAATATTAATAGAATATCAAAATATTATCTTTTTCTAAAGGAGAAAATATGTTTCAGATTTTAAAGACATTTGTTTATGTATTCGAAATATTTCACTAATAAAAAGTTACATATAAAAGTCAATACCCTAGAATGATTTGCTTTTAATATTAAATGCTAAAAAAGATTAGATTTTTGCCAAAAAGTTTAGTTCAAAACTATAAGTAGTTTCGATTGTTTTACTTTTTTTCTTTTTTCTTTGATTTTTTTTTAATCGGCAAATCAATCTTATTTAATATCGAAATCAAATCCAATACATATGAGCCCAATTACATTAGGCCTTATTCTGATTAAACAGAGCCCAACTTTTAGGCTACCCGGTTTAAATCCAAATACACTAATGAACTGAAACCGATCCCAAAATTAGGTAACCCTAATTTCTATCACAGCACCTTCTCTCCTTCATCTCCTTGCATTATCACCATGTACAAACTCTATCCTGGATCAATATATCCAACGCCCAAACTTTCAAGCATCAAAATCGCAAGTAGCGAGTTTGGTACTTGATTTCCATTGAAAAACCAATTCCTTCGCACTTTCAACACATGCTTTGAAACCCAGTCTGCCGCCGTGTTTTCCGTTCTGGATACATGGGCGATTTTCATGGACGGAGCCATCAAACCTTTGCACATATCAATTCCTTGGCAGATAGATTCTCCTGATGAAATCTGGCTCACCAGGGACAGACAATCGACATCAATGTCAACGTTTGTCCATCCTCTCCTGTAGCACAGCAACAGAGCCTCCATCAGAGCACGCCTCTCTGCCTGAAACGGAGAAAGCTTTCCAAAGATGAAGCCAGCTCCTTCTATACAACTGCCCGTGTGATCTCGAACAATTATCCCACCGGTCGCCTCTCCAGTGAAGTCACAGCCACCATCAGAGTTTATCTTGAGACGTCCCAGAGCAGGAGCATTCCAGCACCGGTAAGTCACCTTTCTCTTGCATATAGATAATGATCCTAGTTTAAGTCCTGCATCTTCAACACGTACCCAATGCTTAGCTCTTAGATTCATATCAATGGCTAGGATAAATCTGTTAATTCTATTAACAGCGTTTTGAAAACAGTCAATAGTTTTTCCAAATTTACAGTGATTTCTATTATTCCAAATGGTCCATGTTATCAACTGAGGCACAATATATGTAATATGTAGTTTACTATTAGCAGACTTGAACCAAACCAAAAGCATGTGCCTTAGACTCATATATCTTCTTACTGGTATTCTGAATAACAATCCATAGTAGTTCCATAATGGCCAAGCGTAGCTGCAATTGATGAAGAGATGAGAAGTATCTTCACAATTGCAGCAGAACTGGCATTTTGAAACTATGATGAAGTGTTTTTTTAAGAGAATACTGTCAACAGGGATGAAATTCTTAAGTAACTTCCAGCTAAAAAAAGAAATTTTTTTTGGTATAAAAGTGTGCCAAATCCTTTTAAAGAAAAATGAGCTACTGTTTTTTGTTCTTATGTTGTCCCATGTGTCCTTTATACTGAAACACTTATCTTTTGATAAACACCAGTTTATTTTATCCTCCTTATCAGGAGAGATTACAACACTTTGTATATGTTGCTGTCTCTCACTAGATAGAGAAGATAGTAAGCTAAAATCCCAACTTTCATTTATCCAAAAGGTTTTTACTTGAGCTGGAAGATACCATAAGTTTTCAGCATTTATTATTGGAGACATCTCATGCCATGAGTCTCTCCAAAAATCTACATTTCCACATCCTATTTTCCATTTAATAAACTGGTCTGCCCTTTCTCTAACAGAACATAATCCTTTCCACACAATAGAGTCATTGACTCCACACTTTGCATTAGTAGGATGCCTCTCCAAACAATATGTTTTTGAGATTAGCTCAGACCAAAGTGAACCCCCTTTTCTAAACCAAAACCAAAGTTTGTAAGTAAAAGAGAGTTGAATGTCAGACAGCAGTTTGACATTCAATCCACCCTCTTCAAATGGCTTACAAAGGTATTTCCAACTTGCCTAATGCATTGCACCTTCATTTACCTTTGACCTCCACAGAAATTTATTGAAATATGTTTCAATTTTACACAAAACATTCTTTGGTATTATACAACTTTGCATCCAAAAGAAAATGATTGGGTAGAGAACATGTCTTATAAGTGACAATCTGCCACTATAAGACAGCTTCTTTAAGTCCCATTCATTTATCTTATTTAGTAACTTATCTAAGAGAAGAGAGTAATGCTTCCCTTTGTTGTTAGGTGCAATTGTAATTCCCAGATAGCTGAAAGGAGCATTCTCTATCTTGAATCCCATTGTTGCTTTAATTCTTGCAGTGTGAGCCCTAGCACATCGTTTTGAGGTAATTACTTTAGTTTTTTCAATGTTTATCAATTGCCCAGACTCACTCTGGTATTTGGATAGCAGGTCACTTAGGCATTGGATTGACAACGGAGAGCTATTGGAGAATATCACCACATCATCTGCAAAAGCTAGACACGGTAAAATGTATCCTTTCTTTATATGAAATTGCATAGAGTTATTAGAAGCATACAGATTTGACAGTCCTCTCAAAAGGGCTTCCTCAGCAAGTATAAATAGACAGGGAGATAGTGGATCTCCCTGTCTTAATCCAACCTTCTGAGGAAAGTATCCTGAACTAGCCCCATTAAGAAACACTGATATCATTACATTAGAAATAAGTTTATGTATCATATTCACAATTGCATCAGAGAACCCAAAACACTTTAGTGTTCTTATGACAAAGGTGTGAGACAACCTGTCAAACGCCTTTGTCATATCCAGTTGTATTATTATGTTGCCTTTTGATGGCTTTCTACCTATGTTGTGAAGCATCTCTTTAGTGACTAAGATGTTCTCATGTATAAGCCTTTCTTTTACAAAGGCAGACTGTCCTCTAGATATAATTCTAGGTAGTATATAGGAAATTCTCCTATTGATAATAGCAGAAAATAGTCTATTAACAATGGAACACATACTTAACGGCCTAAAATTATTCCAGGTAATAGGATTTGCTACTTTGGGGACCAGGACAATCCCAGTAGCAAAAATCCCTTTGGGGAAAGGAGCACCAGAAAGGTATGCATTTATAGACTTGCAAAGATCTACTTTAATTATTTCCCAACAGTGCTTCAGGAAAAAGGTATTATAACCATCTATTCCTGGAGCACTATCTTTCTTCATTCCATTTAAGGTTGCTCTAATTTCCTCATAAGATGCTGGCTTTACAATGTCAGCATTATCAGAATCCCTAACAATATTAGGGATATTATTTAATATTGTGTCACTCTCATTCACAAAGCTATTATCATCAGGAACATTGGAGAGTATCTCTTTGAAATGTGCAACTGCAGAAGAGGCAATATCACACTGGTTAGTAATCCAAACATCTCTATCTTTTATTCCTACAATAAGATTTTTCTTTCTTTTCTTTTTGACATAACTGTGATAGAGTTTGGTATTTCCATCACTATCACATAACCATGAGTTAAAACACTTCTGTTTCCAATAGCTTTCCTCATCTTTCAAAGCAAGGATGAGGATACTATTGGCTTTAGACAGATTGGCTTTTGAAACATCATCCTTCATGGTTTGATGAAGCAACTCACAATTTTCTACATCAGTGATAGCTTCTTTAACTCTATTAAATATGTTACCAAAAGTTTCAAAATTCCAGTTTTTCAAATGCTTTTTCAGTCTTTTCATTTTGTACCAAAAGATGGTACTGTCCTCACCATTACAGTGCCTGGACCAGTTCTGACTCACACAAGACATGAAGTCAGGATGGTTTGACCATGCATTTATAAATTTAAACGAACCCTTCCTATGATTAGACAACATATTAGAGACTTTAGTAATAGAGATTAATAAAGGAGCATGGTCAGAACAAGTTCTGACCATGTGACAAACCTGTATGCTTAAGATGTTAAGCATATATTGATTAGTCAATACCCAATCTAATCTCTTCCAGTTTGTGTTGTTGCTCCAGGTATAACGTGAGCCACAATGAGCAGGCACCTCTAAGTCACAATTCCTTATGAAGTCATTGAAGTCCTCTACACTTGCCCCATCATAATTCACACAGTGGAGCTGGTCATCAGGGCATCTAGTAGTATTGAAATCCCCAGCAAGCAACCAATTCTCATTACAGGTAATGTTACTAAGAAACCCCCAAAGCAATCTTCTCTGAGCTCTTAAGTTACTTGCATATACAGAAGTGAAACAACCATTAAAAGAAGCATAATTGACATTAACATGTAAAAACTGTTCCTAATCTTCAATAACATCAACCCCAACATCATTAGACCAGAATATCCATATTTTGTTTGATATATTAACAACGTAGTTCTCAAGACCAATCCTTCTTGCCACCATCTCTACCTTATCAACCCTTGCCATAGGTTCCTGAATAGTCACTATTTTCACATTCTCCTTTTTAATAATGTACTTTAGCCTAGCTATTGTAGGGTTATTGTGTATCCCTCGTGCATTCCAGCTAATGAAACTAATCATTATCTGATGCATAGCCTTTTGGTACCTTGTCTCTCTTCTTGAGAGAGTTTATTTTCAGATTTCTTGAGTTACTATTCTTTTGTGCTGATCTTATTTTCCTTGATATTACAGTTTCAAAATCATGCTCACCACCTGAACTAGCTCTTGGAGAGGGATTATGGCTTCCAAGCTTACTGATACGAGGAGAAGATTGCTCTTCCATCTCAATGTTTTGCTGCGAGTTATCAAGGCAGTTCTCCTCCACCTCAAGGTTCTGGAGAGCACTGATTATATCAGGCTCATTTATGGACACCGATCTATCTTTCACAGGGCTGGCAACACTAGTTGAAGGACATGAAACATAAGATTGATCTTTCTTTGTAACAATAGACTTTAACCTTCTTCCATATACCTGTGTAAAAGTTTGTACCTTAGTAGTATTTGCCTCTTTTCCAATTTCATTCACTTCTTGTACAGACTCCTGTAAACCATTATTACTTTCAATAATATCATCTGTTACCTTCTCTTTCTTGGATTCTTGTACAGAGTTCTTTTTACATTTAACACCATCGTGACCCACATGATGGCACTGCTTGCAATAGCTTGGCGCATTTTTGTAACTCACATTAATTAAGAACTCCTTACTATCACCAAACCCCACAGTCAGCTTTCTTTTAGGTATGCAAGAAACATCAACTTCAACCAGCGCAAAACAAGCGTTCCAATTTGCCCTGTTTACATCAGGGATAACAACATGATGAACAACACCAATAGATGAAGCCAGTGCATGAATTACGTCACAGTTATACATGAACTCTTCTAACTTCTCAAAACGCACCCACAAGAGAGCTAGTGGGCACTCAAAGTTTCTTGAACTTTGTGGGCACCATTTAATAACTCTCATAAGTTTGCCATCCACCTTCCAAAATCGAGTAACCCACAATCTACCAGCGTCCTCCAAAGCCGTAAATTCTATCTGTATTTGCCTAGAATCAATTGTGAAGTACGTAAACTGCCCCTTGAACTTAAACGATTCAAGAAACGTCTGGAAAGCATGCCTCTTAGGTATACCATCATTAAACTTAGCAATAAGAGTTGTTCTAGATTGATTTCGAAGATCTGACAAAGCCTAACTAGCGAACGTAATCTTGTTGTGATCAGAAAACGTTGTAGTGCTTATTGGTTTGAACTCCGCAGTCGAAACCTTAGCCCTTACCACATCAGTATACTTTCTGTTCGATACAAATTCTTGTGACGCAGCAGCCATACCTCTCAACGGAGGAAATGCATCATTGTCCTTCAAATCCATGAACACTCGGCAGAATCAGCAAGCTACAAGGCCTACAAACTCAGAAGAACTGAGTTTAAACTAGTGTGAAAGAATGATGTATCTTAGAGGCTAAGAAAATCCAGAAAAATTGACTTTATTTTGTATTGGATTAAGTTAGCTTATTATACGTAAGATCAAGAACTAACAAATTTCTATGTATATATATTTTTTATAATTTTTTAAACAAAATTTGATTTTTTTTGAAAAACTACATCAAATTTGTATAAAATTTGTAGCTCAAATTAATAAAAGAAGCAAACAAATGGAACCCTTGAAACTTAAGTTGAAACTACGAATAAAGTAATTTATTACCTTTCTTATATTAGAATCGGTTTACCTCAAAAAAATCCATGGAGTTTCCTAATTTGGAAAGCGTCTCCGCGTAGTACACCAACAGTTAGGATGTCATGCACCGCCAATTTAGACATTCAACACCGCAGGTGGACTAGGTAGAATACAGTGATGTAAAAATTCCATGGAGTTTCCCCACTTGGTGGATTGGATTCTAGTGTTAAAGATACCAGTTTATGGGAAGAGGATTATGATATTAAGAATACGGGTGGTATGCTAGAGGCTATACATGTCGTTATAGTAATGTCTTTACAACCAAATCCAACTATACGAAATAAGGTTTGGTTGATTGGGTTAAGAAAAAAAAAAGACAACGGGCTAGTGGTTTTAGTAAGACGTCGCGACAATGTGAAAAGTAGGAAAAATTCAAATTTAGTATTTGTATGCGAGAGATCCGGCACATACACAAAATTGGTAAAACCAAAGGAACTAAAAATAAAGTCTACCGGAACCAAGGAATGCAAATGTCCATTTAATCTTCAAGGAAACCTGATAAAAGATTACGAATGGTCCTTAAAGATCTTGTGTGGGGTTCACGATCATGACAACATAAAATACAGTGAAGGTCATTCTTATTTAGGACGATTCTCGGATAAAAGAGTTGGAATTTGTTATTCATTCTACCAACAAGGGATCCACTCCTCGAGTAATTTTGGGCGCAATAAAAAAGATAAACCCTAGCAACTCGTCTTGCTTGCGCACAGTATACAATGCTCAACTTAATAACGCAAGGTTGACAAAGGCGATCGATCGCAAATGCAATATTTGTTAGGTGAACTTAAATTGTTAGACTACTTTGAATGGCATAGACCGACTGCAGACAAGAGTGGTATCATAAGCAAATTTTACTTTGCACACCCGGTTAGTTTAGATTTGCTACGAACATTTCCAAACATGCTAATAATGGATAATACCTACAAGACAACCAAGTACAGGATACCGTTGTATGAGGTCGTTGGAAGCAATTTTACAGGTACAACTTCTACATTGAATTTTCATTTATGTTAGCGAAAAAACTTGATAACTACAAATACATATTATAATGCTTGCAACCGTTGATGGTAACTCACTCCATCGATCAACTGTAAATTATTTTGACGAATAGATATTTAGCGTTGGTTAAGGCGGTTGATCTAGTGTATCCCAAAGCAACCCACTTGTTATGTCGATGGCACATTAACATGAACGTCCTACGTAAAATTAAAAAAAATCATAAAAAAAAGAAGTCTGATGCATTATTGAAAGTATTGAATAACATGTGGCTTTTGCACACGAAACTCCGGTTCAATATCTATTGGGCGGAAATGTTCCAGGACTTCAAAATTTATCCGAAAGTAATCGAATATATGAAGAATTTGGTTAAAGTATTACGGTGATAAGTTTATCAGGTGGAAAACTAACAAGTTCTTGCATTTCGGTAACAAAAAAACTAGCCGTATTGAGAGCGCTCATTCCACGCTTAACGGAACCCTTGGTACGAACAAAGGTAATTTCAATTCGATTTATTTAAAGGTTTATACTTTGATCGGTTCAGAACATGGAGTTATTAGAGGGTCGTTTGAGAAAAATTCGAGTTTAGCCATACAAAAATTTTCGTACAAGGTGTGTGAAAACCTAAGAGGTAACGTTTCTCATAAAGCTTTAGAATTGTTTTTAATGAGGGTTGAATATTTTCAAAATATGGTAGCTAATGGTGGGTCAAATTGTTCATGTCCTATACGAACTACGCACGATATACCTAGTTCGCACAATATTTTCGATTTTATAAACAAAAGGTTAACGATACCTTTGCATTTGTTCCACGATCATTGGAAGAGTTTAGATATAATTGTCCGTAATAATATAACAAATAAAGAGGTATTGGAAAAGAAAATAGATAAACTAGTTGATGTTGTTATGCAAACCGAAAATGATGCACACATAAAACATGTTTACAAGAAATGGTTTGACGTAGTGTATCTGGAAATATCTTCCCATTTAGAGCCAAATGAAAAACTAAAACCACGTGATCAGCCAATTACGAAACAAAAAATGTTAATTGTTGAATCGAATTTGTCCACTAAGAAAGACAAATTATGACATGAACATGTGTTAGATGAGGAGAAAGCGAGTGAACCAAAGTTACGCCAAACTTTCAATGCTCCATCAGCCATTATGCAAAGGAAAGCAACTCTGCCGATCAAAGTTGATGAGTCCGGATTCTGTCACCACACTTTATGGGAACCGGACAGGGTCAATTCGGACAATATCCACCTCACCGGACAGGGGCAGTTCGGACAGCTATCATCCACTCCACTATCCGAACAGAACTAAAGTACTTAAAACCTAATCACTTTTTGACTAAGCTGCCTATTTACTTACTTAGAACTAATGGGTCTTTAAACTCGACCCGAATCCGTTAAACACAACCCGAAAGCCCATGAGGCTGAAATATAAGGGTATAAATACCCAACCACCAACATTAAAGAGGGTAATGAAAATTAAATACAACCAGGCAGCTCAATTCTCCCTATACATTCTACCCAAACATTAAATACCCACAAAATTCCACAAAACTCTAGAAAAAAGTTACAAACTTACCCTCAAACAAAAATAAACCACATCAAATTGGCGACCACAGTGGGAGTGCAGACGGTGCCTGAATCTAGCATTCAAAACCATAAAAAAAACTAGTGTGAATGAATCCGGACGCCCCGGAAGTACCACCAACTTTGCTTGAAGTGGTGGGAGAAAATGATGAATATACCATCGAGGATCATGATAGATTAAAAGGTGAGATAGAAGCCCTGAGGGAAGAAAGGGTAAAGATGGGCATGGAAGAGAAGTCAAAGGCATCAGTTTCTCATCATACTGACAACCCTAAAGAGCATGGGCCTTCGAAGACCCATGTGAGTACGATGAAGACTCATGCTAGCTCCAAAAAGTCTCACCGGTCCAAGCCAATGGAGAGCTCTGATTCAGACTCAAAATCTTCCAGTAGCTCCTCGGGTGAAGATGGAGTTGAAGAATCCTTGTCCTCCAGCAGTGATGAGGGCCGATCTAAAAATAAACAAAATTTGGTAAAGAAGTATTCAAGAAAAAGGGACAGACATGGAAAGCTGAAGAAGCATATAGGCAAAGGGTCATCACATAGTCGGAGACACATTGACCGAATGTTGGTGGATCCTTTTGCCTTCCATGATGAGCCAAGTATCTTTGCAACTCCTAACGAGGATACCGTTTTCAGTCGAGGCCAAAATTGGAGACAATCTCCTGTCTTCTAAGATCCTGTCCGGGAACCTCCCCAAGAGGTTTGATAGTACAAAAATGGAAAAATACGATGGCACTAAAGACCCGGACAATCACTTGGAACAATTCAAAAATTTTATGATGAATTTCGATGATGATGACAAGTTACTTTGTAGAGCATTCTCTCAATCCTTTACGGGGAGCACCCTGAAGTGGTATAACAGTCTACCACAGGGGTGAATCCGAAATTTCGATACCTTTTGGTGGCCTTCCGGAGGCAGTTTGTTGGAAGTAAGGAGGTGAAGGGAAATGGAGATACAATTATCCAGTGTGCCCAAGAACCGAATGAGTCTCTGAAGGAATATATAAGTCGCTTTGTAAACACTAAACATGGGCTGGCTGATTGCTTCGAGCAAGTAGCAATAGCTTCTTTAAGACAGGGCTTAAACCCTAGAAATTTGGCTGATTCAGTGACCAGAAAAAAGGCCATGACATGGGGAGGTCTACTGAATCAGGTTAGAAAGCAAATTAACATGGATGAAACAAAGAAAACTAGGGTGCACAGGCAGGTGAGGACTGCCCCGGTTGCACCGAACCCCAACCAGAATCAGTCCGGAAACAAGGCAAGGGAGATCGGGCAGGGTCATAACAGAGCCAAGGCTCAGTCCCAGCCAGCTGCGCCTGCCCAGAGTCAGCAATCTAAAAATAAAAGAGGGCCTTGGGTTCAACCGGAGTGGTTTGCTGAATTAAAAGAAAGTGTAGCCACCATTTATGACAAAACGAAGGAAGAAGTGCACTACAGAAGGCCGGCTGCACTACAATCTCCTAAGGAGCATCGTAACAATTGTTTATGTCAGTATCATATGTTAAAAGAAGAGGAGGAAATAGGCCTGTTAATGCTCATCGGGTTGGACCAAAAAATACAGGCACATCCGCTCCGGAGGGAGCTATGGTGATAATTGAGAGATTCGATGTATAGTCGGAGTACTTGGACCCTGATCCAACTCGAAACAAAGTGGGTACCATTGAGGAACGTTGTAAAAAAGTGTCAGGGCTTATTAACTTTTTTGAGTCACTCACAATTTTCGGAGGGGATACCATGACAGCACCCACTGCTTCTTCGAGGAAGAGGCATGTTCATACTTTAGCTACCCAACTAGAGGGAGGCATGACTTCCTATCAATCGCAGATTCCATTCCCTTCATTGTGTTCGATGAGGATGACTTGAGGGATATAGCAGGTCCTCATGAAGATGTTGTTGTCATAGGAGCATCCATTGGGGGCAATGACGTAAGAAGAATTTTGGTGGATACTGGGAGTTTAGCCAATATCCTCTTTTTAACTTCCTACAAAAAGATAAAAAACCTGCGATAATATAGCGTTTGAACAGGTCAATTGTGGGTTTCACTGGAAGCTCAGTAGATGTGATTGGGGAGTTCGAGGAGGAAGTTTTGTTGGGCAAGAGCCCTTTTAAGAAGATGGTTAGAATACTGTTTGTCGTAGTGGATTGTCTCACTTATTATAATGCTATTCTAGGGAGGTCTTGGCTCTCTAGGATGCATGCAGTGGCCTCAACAGTCCACCAATGTTTGAAATATGATGTGCAAGGATAAGTGGGAGTTGTTCGAAGCAGCCAAAAGATTGCAAGAGAGTGTTATGCAACAGCACTGGCTCCTCGGATGTTGAGAGCAGTTCGTATCAATGAAGAATAGCAGTTTGAGGGGCTTTCTGGGGGTGAGGGTGAATTGATGACCCCAAAGAGACCCCTGGAGTTTTAATACCAGTTGAGGAAGTCGAAACACATTCTTTGGAAGAAGGAAAAAATGTTAAGATAGGGTCCAACATGGCATCCGAGCTAAAGGGTAAGATGTTGAAGTTCTTAAAAGACCATCAGCATGTTTTTGCTTGGTGCAATGCTGATGTTACCGGGGTACCAGCATATATTATATCACACCAACTGTCCATCCGAAGAGACATAGCACCCGTAGTACAAAAGAGAAGAGCTTTTTTCAAAGAAAAGGATGATCTCATAGTTCAAGAAGTCGACAGACTTACCAAAATGGGGCACATAAAGGAGTCTCATTATCTTTTATGGACAGCCAATCCGGTCTTGGTGAAAAAGAAAAATGGCAAGTGGCGTATGTGTATTGATTTTACAGATCTCAACAGAGCTTGTCCAAAATATTTGTACCCTGTCCCCCGGATAGATCAGCTGGTGGATTCTACATCTGGGAATAAACTACTATCTTTCATGGATGCCTTCTCCGGGTACAACCAGATTCAAGTAGATCGAAGGATCTGGAGCATACTATATTTGTTACTGATAGGGGCCTTCATTGTTACAAGGTGATGCCCTTTGGGTTAAAAAATGCTGGGGTTACTTATCAGAGGTTGGTAAACAAAGCTTTTGCTGATCAGATTGGAAGAAAATTGGAAGTATATATTGACGACATGATGGTAAAAAGTGTGGACGAAGAGCTACACTTGGCAGATCTCCAAGAAACTTTTGCTAACTAAGTAAAAGTAAATTTGAAACTAAATCCAGAGAAGTGTGTGTTCGGAGTACAGTCCGGAAGATTCCTAGGGTATATAATAAGTGAGCAAGGGATACAGCCTGATCCGGACCAACTTAATGCTTTATTCCAAATGGAGCCTCCTCGGAATATTAAATAAGTACAAAGGTTGACTGGGAGGTTGGTTGCGTTAAATCGATTCATTTCAAGGTCTTCGGACAGGTGTGCCCCGTTCTTTCAAACTTTAAAAGGTGCAAAGGGATTCGACTGGACTTCACAATGTGATGAGGCTTTTAATGAAGTTAAAAAACATCTGTCCTCCCCCAAGACTTTATATAAACCTGTTGATGAAGAGACTCTCTTCATATACTTGACAGTTTCCAGTTGTTCCATAAGTGCCGTATTGGTGAGGGAGGTAGATAATTATCCCCGTCCGGTGTATTACATCAGCAAGAGCTTGTTAGATGCAGAAAAACGTTATCTGGAGCTTGAAAAATTAGCATTAGCTATGGTGATTGCTGCAAGAAAGATGAGGCCCTATTTCCAGGCTCATCCTATTATTGTCCGAACGTCTTTTCCCTTGAAAAACGTTCTTCAAAAGGAAGATATTTCGAGTAGAATGACTAAGTGGTCAGTGGAACTGGGGGAATTCGATATTGATTTTTCTCCTCGAACAACAATCAAATCCCAGGCCGTGGCTGATTTCTTAGTTGAATTCAATTCACATAGGGATACAGAGCAAACAACTGATGTGAAAGATAAAAAGGTCCGGGTCGTCCGGACTGATGGTGGATCAAGTACTATGGGGTGTGGTGCAGGGGTATGCTTGACCTCTCCGTATGGTGACAAAATGTACCAAGCTATATGTTTTGCTTTTAGGGCTTCTAATAATGAGTCCGAATATGAAGCTGCTATAGGTGGTTTAAAATTAGCTCTTATTTGTGGAGCCAAAATGGTCAAGTTGATGAGTGATTTCCAGCTTCTTATCCATCATGCGCAAGGTCAATCTGAAGGCAAAAAGGAGCAGCTAATAAAATACTTGCTTCTTCTCAAAGATGTGGCACTTAAGTTCAAGAGTATTGTTTATGAACACATACCCCAAACAGAAAATGAACTAGAAGACTCCTTGGCAACCATAACCTATACTGAATCATATCCTTGGATCCATGTGCTGGAGTTCCCTTCCATTCAACTCAATATGGGTAAGGAGGAAGAAAACTTTGATATACAGATGAAACAGCCCCAAGATTGGAGGTTTCCTCTCCTTTAATATCTCTCTGATGGCATCTTTCCTCCGGATAAGTCAATAGCAAGAAAAGTAAAGTACAAGGCTCGTGGTTTTATCATACTAAGATATGTTCTTTATAAGAAGTCTTCCAGTAAACCCCTCTTACGATGTTTGGGGGATGATGAATCTCAAATGACGCTCTCCAAATTGTATTATGGTGAGGGATCAACTCACTGTGGATTCAGGGCTCTAACAAGGAGAGTTTTGTTGGCTAGTTATTATTGGCCCTCTATAACGCAAGATGCTAAGGAGCTGGTGAGAAGGTGTGACCCATGCCAGAGATATAGCAACGAAATTCATGTTCCAACGACCCCGTTAGAGTCAATTTCTGAGCCTATACCCTTTGCTCGATGGGGGCTGGACTTGGTGGGACCTCTACCTATGGCATCTGGAGGACGCAGAACAATAATTGTGGCTATTGACTATTTTTCAAAGTGGATCGAAGCAGCTCCATTAGCGGGTACAACATCAAAAGCTGTCATAAAATTCATTTTATCTAATATCTGTTGCAGATTTGGAATTCCACAGAAAATAACAACAAATAATGGGCCACAGTTCGAAAACAAGGAAATGGAGAGTTTCTGTGCCTCTAGAGGTATACAACATTGTTTCTCTTCACCTTTCCACCCGCAAGCAAATGGTCAGGTTGAAGTGGCTAACAGAACCATACTGTCCGGTTTGAAGAAAAAATTAGAAGGGGCTGCTGGAAAATGGCCTAGTCATTTACAAGAGGTTTTTTGGGCTTACCAGACTACACCTGGGGCTGCAACACAAGAGTCACCTTTTGCCTTGGTGTATGGGATGGATGCCATAGCTCCCATAGAAGCAACTCTCCCTTCATTTCGAGTTCATAATTTCTCTGAACACGCTAATGAGGGGGCTATCCGAGGTCAACTTGATTTGATAGAGGAAAGAAGAGTTAAGGCACACCTTAGAGCTGTGCACTATCAAGGTTTGATGAGAAGCAGGTTTGCTTCCAAAGTTAAGAGAAGAGATTTTCAGCGGGGGGATAAGGTGTTAAGGAAAGTCTTCTTACACACTAAAGAGAAGCTGCTCGGCAAACTAGCCCCAACTTGGGAAGGACCCTATATGGTCATTGAAAGGCTTAAACCTGGGACATACTGGCTAAAAGACAAGGATGGAAGGGTTTTGAATCACCCTTGGAATATTGAGCACCTCCGGATGTACTTGGAGTAGAAACTATGTAAATATTTACTTGTTTAAAAGTCCATATAAATATTTGGGGGCATACTCTTTCCTACCCTGGTGGCACGGGGAGGTTTTAATGAGGTGTCCGGGCTCTTTTATAAAATTTGATGCCTTCTTAAAAATTCGGAGTGTTCTTACTTAATAGTTCATTGTTAAATTTTTATTTAAACACAGGTCGGCTTAAATTAAAGGAGTGATGACTACTTAAACATTTTCCATCAGAGAATTTAAACACTCTCACTTTAGGATGTTTGTGAAATAAGGGCTGTTTAAACATTAGCCACCGAAATTGAAAAACTATTAAGGAATGCAAGAATTATGCAAAGTAAAGATATCCATTGAAACAACCGAAGTGCCTTGGCCATTCCAAGGACTTTAAATTGTCAAACAAAACAAAAAGATCTATCCGGTCAAACACCGGACACAATTACAAAAATGCCTTGGCCTTCCAAGGACTTTAGTTCAATCAAAACAAAAAGCAAAAAACAATTGATACTCTAAGACTGAGCCTTTGAAGATGGCTCGACCTCACTCATTTTCTTCTTCTTGAGGTCATCATTTCCCTCGTCTGGACTCTATCAGGTGTCCTCCTCTTCATCGGATGAGTCCGCACTAGAATAATCATGCTCGTCTCCATCAGCCATTGTGTGGAAGGGAAGGTCGGGGTACTCTACAAAATTCCATAAGTCCCCTAGATTCCTCTTCGGAAACTTCTCATGAAAGAGTAGAACCATGTTCGACTTCACCTTGGCATATATTTCCTCCTGAGTGTCTATCACATTGTTGGCATAAGCATCGATCTTGGCTTGGATTTTTGCCTCTTGATCCCTTTGCAGATCAGATTTTTCCTCTGCAGCATTGGACACCGAGTCCTCCAGTGTGATCTTGTCGTTGGTCAAAGTATGAATGACTTGGTCCTTGGCCTTCATCTCCTCTTTCGAAGAGGAGAGATCTTTCTCCAACCCGGACTGTTTTATCCGGAGGTCTTTAGAAGTATCTTCTAGGGTAGCTACCTTTGTGACCCAACCCTCCTAGTTCTTCTTTAACTCCTCGTTTTCGCTCTTCATGATATCAGACTTTTGGTTGGCAATGAGGAGGTCACCGGACAATCTCTCCTTGTCAGAATTGAGGGCGGTAATGACAGCTGAATGACCTCGCACTTGTCTCTCCAGATTAAGCACTGGCTGTATATTACTCAAAATAGAGTGAGGTATAACATCTTTTTCACTTGAAACGGTGAAAGACTTACCATTGAAGGTAACGATGTTCGAAGTGCTTGGAGGGAGGTAGGGCCCAGCAAAATCATTCTTGGGGAGGTTTTCGAAGTATTCACCAAGCCCCTTAAGCCTCATCAGTTCGAAAGTCACCGGAGATCTCTTATGCTCTTCTTGGATCAGTAGGGTCAACAGGAAGGAGGGGCTCCGGAAGCCGGAGAGAAAGTTCATCACCCCTGGAGGGATTTTTCTTCTTGGACTTCCTGTCTTTGCTTTCTGCTCCCCGTTTCCTGTCTCTCTTAAGAACCCTTGGAGGCTTTGGAGATCCTGCCTCTTCCCTAGTACTCTCGTGCTCCACAACTTCTAGAAGAGCAGCATCAATCTGACTTGGAACTGGCCCCTCTTGATTTGTTGGGGCAGTTTCCTCCGCTTCGGTGGGGTTAGCTTCAACCACATTCTTCTTGCCTTTCCCTTTTTTTCCTTTCATCTTACTTGGGGCCTTGGCTCGACCAGGCAAGTACAGTGACCCGTCCGGTGCGTGTGTTCTTTTAAGGACTACATCTGGAGGGGGTGGAGTGGTAAGTTCCTCCCAAGTTAAGTCCCTCCGGTCAGTAGTATTCCAGAGGTGAGACCTTACAAGATTGCCTCCAGTAAAGGCGTTGTGGAAGCGATTATTCCACTTTTTAGCAGCCCAAGTGTTTATCTTGGTGCAAGTAATCTGCCCGGCCTTTAAGTAATCATTGAAGTCTTTAGGTAGCACTGTAAAAAAAGAGAGAGAGAAAAGAGACAAGACAAGTGAGTTAAACAAATTTGATGAAAATAAAAATGAGAATGTAAGGTGGGATTCTTACTATCACTTCGCCACCTGCTGGTGAGGAGACTCGGGTTGACTCCGGCTTTGATCTTCCTCCCATTCTCCCAAGCGCCACTCACGAACAAGAAGTGAGTCCTCCAATTTCTCTCCGACTCGAGCAGGTCATCTACTGCTTTGTAGTTATCACCCATGTTGAAGTGATAAAAGGGAATATGGGGATTTCTGCAGAGGCTGGCCAAAGCTGCGAATTCTTCCATTGGAAGAGGAATTCCGGAGAGCCTGGAAGCCATGATACAGGCCATGAGAGTGTACCAGGCATTAGGGCTCAGTTGACTTGGGCAGAGCTTGATGAGGTGGAAATATTTGACTATCTCCGGATCTAAGGGAAACCTTAGTCCCCAGTTAAAAAGTTCAGGAAAAATGACCATTTCACTAAGCTTGCAGTCCATCGGTGTTTCAGGGTCTATTGGGATCCTTATTTTTACATTCTCCAGAATCCCCCACTTCGTTCGCATCCGACCCAATTCGGCTGTGTGGATGAATGTATAATTAATTTTTTTTCAAAGCAAGTAAATACTTAACACTGACCTTGTGGAAACAAGGTCCAACGTTTCCCTTAAGGATCTCCGGCAGATCCGGATGCCTTAGGCATAGCTTTTTTTTGCCTTTATCCTTCTTGGCTGCACCATCATCACTCGTTTGTCCAGAGACTTCGGACTTGAACGGAGCCTCTTCAATAGAATCCTCCATTACTTCCTCCATTACCAAGGAAGGGTTTTCAATTGTTTCTGGGTGAGGGGAGTTAGGAGTTGGTTCAGTCTGACCCCCGGACTGTTGGGCTTCAATGCTCTCTTGAACTCTGACCTCCGGCCGGGGCTCATATGCGGTGGTTTCTTTTCGGAGGCTTGAGCTATATGCCTCCGGTCCGGAAAACTTGCCCTTAGGAACTTTTATGGGTGCCTCTGACCCCGTGTTGCTGTCTTTGGCCCCTGATTTTGAAGGTGTACCTTTTGAAGCCTGCCCTTTTACCATGCGACCTCTTCTCCGATCAACTAGTTTATTGGGAGAGACATCTGCATCTGATCCCATGTTGATAAATGGGGAAGGCCTCTTGAAACTGGTAACTGCTTGCCCTGGTTCAACAATGGGCTTTGATTCTTGAACCGACGAGCCTGAAACAATATGTGAAAGGTTGGTTTGAAACAATCTCCTCGGTTTAACACTTCTAGTTGAAGAAGAGCCTTGGTCAGGCTCTGGGTTTGGGATTTTTGGTTTGTCGATAGGGGAAGTAGGGAGGCCTGCAGCAATGCGCCTTTCCCGTTCAACTTTTTGTGCCTTTTCTAACTCTGATAGATTAAGCCACCCGCCTTTGATTAAAGCATTCCTAGCTGTGAACATAAACTTACATCGAAAAGAAGTGTTTGTTTTTTGAGAGAGAAAGCTCTGAAGTCTAGCAAAGTAAGAATGAAGAAGATAATAAAACAGTAAAGGAGTAACTAATTTATAGTAAATGTGCAAAAAAGTGCTTTGATACCTAGGAGAATTCGAAAGGATTGCAATGATTAAAGACGGAGTTGATGTCATCTTCATTAAATGAAGAGGTTACTTTTTGAAGAAGGTGGGAGCGTTATTCTAGGTGAAAAAACGGCTGATGTGACGAACCAGAGTGAGACACGTGTCCCACAAACTCTGGAAAGAAACCGTTTAGTTTTCAAGAGCTTTTTCAGTTCGGATAAAGTTATAACACAATTCGAAGAACCTGTCCGGATGTAACTGTCACCATCAACAGACTGTTTTTAGGTCTTGCTAAAGGTTTTTGAACACCACCTAAAAAAGGGGCTACTAATGAGTCCGGATTCTGTTACCACACTTTATGGGAACCGGACAAGGTCAATTCTGACAATGTCCACCTCACCGGACAGGGGCAGTTCGGACAGCTATCATCCACTGAACTATCCGAACATAACTAAAGTACTTAAAACCTAATCACTTTTTGACTAAGCTACCTATTTACTTACTTAGAACTAATGGGTCTTTAAACTCGACCCAAATCTGTTAAACACAACCCGAAAGCCCATGAGGCCCAAATATAAGGGTATAAATACCCAACCACCAACATTAAATGAGGGTAATGAAAATTAAATACAACCAGGAAGCTCAATTCCCCCTCTACATTCTACCCAAACATTAAATACCCACAAAATTCCATAAAACTCTTGAAAAAAGTTACAAACTTACCCTCAAACAAAAATAAACCACATCAAAAGTATCAAACATGAGCAAAGTTCTTACACAATCAAGTGGTCATATTGATCCTCCCGATAAACGGTTCATACTTTAATTCCATTTGGAACTCGTATGATGCATTCACGATCGAGCAGAACGGTTGGTTGTAGCTCAAGCGGTATGATGCCTACTACGATAGAATGTGATTCTCATATGGAAGGTTACCTAAACCAATTCCATATCTCTGATAGAAATTTCATAACTTCCATCAACGATGTTAAAGAAAATGGGCATTCTGATACCAGTCTATTACTTTTGGCTTGTGCGAGCAAGAAGATTGATGAAAGTCTGTTAGGACAACCCTTACCAAGAGCTTATGGATTATCCAACCAATTACATGAGGATATATGGTAGTGGGGATGGGTTATCTAGGGCCGCAGAACGTGTAAATTATGACAATATTGGATGATAATACCCGATATGAGAATCACGACTACGTCAAAGTTTAACTGCGTCCTCCAATTTGTAGAACAGTCGGGTAGGAATGATGTTAGTTTCACTTATTTGGCTTTACGAGGATCACCCTCTTCGATGTAAGAGATGAAAGAAATTGGGTTGGGTTGGGTCAATGACAACCACTTTGTCAATGTAAGTATTGACTAAAATATTTGGTTGTGATTACTAAAATATTTGGTTGTTATTACTAAAATATTGTGGTTACCATTGTAGTTGACAGTCCGTACAGCAAAATACATCATTCTTGTATGAAATCGGGGAAATAAGATGATAAAATTTGAGCTTGGCATTTATCGATTATTCATTGTTGCAAGCAGTCTCTGTTGAAATTCAAAGACGATGTTTTGAAGTAACCGATCTATCCACTTTCATTTAATTTACGTGTAATATTATCCGATCTATCCACTTTCATTTAATTTACGTGTAATATTATTATCAAACTATTTCTCATTAGAATTCATGTAGTATTTTCCACGGGAAAAACTTGACTGCCAAGTAAGGGTTTAACATTTTTATAAATGTTATAAAACTCGATAGCATTAAATTCTATGGATATCAACTTGAACTTTGTATCCATTTGGCTTATCTAGGTTTGTATTTCTATTACATTTTACGTACAAATTTCTTATCTATATGAAGTTATGTATGTGTAATTTCATTCTTTTTTTGGAGAATTTAGCACGCTGACCACCACACCCGGAGGGTATACTGAACGAACCGCAGATGAGTCATTAGAAAGTTAAAATTCAATGTATGAATTTAAAATAAACTTATCTCTGGCGGCGTGAGATTTAATTACTGTTGGTGCACACATCCACGCCGCATGTGTACAAGTTTTAGGCCGACAATGTGCAAAGACGCCGATGATGTGTACCACAGCACGCCGACGGTGTGATCATGATAAATCCACACATACATTTTTTAAATATCACACACCACCGGTGTGAGATTTTACAACTAACGACATTATAAGCCGCTGTTGGTGGTAATATTTTTAACCGCCAATGTCGTGTGTCACCGGTGGTGTCAATATTGTATACCTCTAGCGTCATGGAGCACCGACGATTTTTGTATTTCTTACTGGTAGTGGAATATTAAACTGCCAGTTCTGACAGGTGGCCCTGGCGGTGCGGTATCGCAAAAAAAAACATGCATATTTTTCAATTAACTAAACCCAACATGTAAATATGCGTCTAATGATATAACAAACAAAAATAAAACAAACACACTCAAATTTACTAAGGTGTAATTAAAAGTTCCATTATATATTATAAGTTCGGTAGTACAAAATAAAGTAAAAAAAACATAATAAGGTGATAATTAAACTAGTCATAACATAATATAAGTTTTTAGGTAAAAAACTAAACATGAAATATACAATTAATGTCGCATACTGCAGATAACATATGAGACATACTGTTATCCTTGAGATCAAACTTCAACAACGAGAAGTAACGTGCTGACATCATCATAAGCTTGTTACATTGGATAAATCATATCAGACGTCTACATGGACCAAACACATGTAGAGAAAACATATTAGTCCAACATCTATTCAAACCATATTCATAGATTCTCCAACATGAATAAGATATAGATTCCTCTATATAGCCATTTCTGTGACCTACTGCACAACATATCCGTCTTTATAAAATTAATAATTGCATCCTTATCAGATCCAACTTCTCCAATAATAACATCTGTTTGAAATTTTCGGTGGCTAATCGGAAAACCAAAAGATTAATATCCATCTAATAAATAACTCCGTTACAATATAACCCTATAAAAGTGGGTTCTTTATTAATATAGGTTATGGCCATCCAAATATATCCAGACCTATGCGAGTAGAGGCGCCATTAAACTCTCTAATTCTTGGAATCAGAAAAAGAAACATGATTGTGTAATCATTGGTAGAGTGATCATAACCATAACCAACTTTCTTTTTAGATATATGCATTCTTGGTAATTCTTTAAAAATAGAAATACATGATTTCCATAAGCACACGCTAACTTCATCGGTCGTGTATCTTAAAACGCAAACTAAACCGTTACACGATGACAACAATTCAAGATAAGCATTGGTTGAATATCTTAAAAATCTAATCGTCGATCCATTACCAAATGAAGATAAATCAAAACACTCTATTGTAACAATATGATTCCAAATCAGTTTATCAGACAAAGATCCTTGTTATAAATAGAATTTAGGGAACCTTGAACTTGAAATCAAAGAACTCTATGGTTTTGATACGCACTAGAATATGCAAAGAGGTTTAACCTGTAGCCTGGACAGTATATATTCGATGATGGGTTCTGGTATTGTTTCCATTTGACCAAATAAATTCAAAAATAAAATAAGTTTTTTAGTATGTTCATGAATGAAAAAAGTTGTGTCTTGTTATTATACACTGCTGGTGTATTTAGTTTCAACTGGAAGCGTGAATGAACTATGCTGGTGGTGCTACAATGCTGCCAACTCTCCATGTTGTCAGTGTGATTCACTCATGCTGCCAGTCGAATCTAAATACACCGACGATATCGAAAAATATGAGTGAACCCAAACTCATGTTCTTCGACACGAGTTCTGTAAATCTAAACCTTAACAATAAAATAACAATTTCTAACTATAAATGAACTACAAAAACTAAATAAAAACTAACTATAACACTAGAACTAACTAATTTGGAGACCTAAATATAAATCTACCAAAAATTAACAAAATATAAAAAGTGAAAGTAAACCTTAAACTTATATTTTTGGGTATTGAGATGAAATTATGTAGTGTTGAGAGTTTGGGATTTAGCTTTTTGGTGTTCTGGAGAGTATAAAAAGGTTGAAAATGGAGATAGAAGGTTGAAGATAAAGTTAGAGAGGGAAAGTGTTCTTGGATACACTTAGAGGAATAGTTGGGTTGTTTGTGTAAACATAACATGGGTTATGGGTATACTTAAATTAGAACTACTTCTTTAGATTTTATGTAGAATATAAAAATGGAAAGTGGAAAATAATGAAAGGAAAGTAAGGGAAAATAAAATTAAAAACTGAAGTAATTATAAAAAAACACGATTTAACTATTTTTGGACTTAAAAAGAATATTTGAAAAAATAACATGTTAACAAAAATGACATCTTCACATAGATTTGAGAACTAAATTATAATTTTGAACTTAAAATAATGAAAATTTATAATCCTCTATGCAATTTAAGCCTTATTTTGATAAGTTCGAATTAAAATTTTAAGGTCCCTCATTCTCTCCAAGAAATCTGTCCCCAATTCCCTACCAGCCACAAACCTTACTTCGCCTAACCCAAATCAAGCCCCAATCATGTCAATTACAATGAATCAACCTCATCTCAAGCTTAAATCATACCTCAACAATGAAAAATTCAAGCCAAAATCTATTTCTTCCCAAGAATAAAAAACAAGAAAATAATTTGGAAGTCGAATTGAAGAATAAATTGTTCAAGAAATTGAGGACTAGAACTTTGAGTTCCCTCATCTCCCTCAACCAAATAAGACTACCAATAATAAAGGAGAAAATATAAAATGAGTCCTTAGATCAAATCATGTATTTAAGAGTTGGCCTCCAACGGAATCAAACATTAAGACTATACGATCTTATTTTGAGGTCATCTTTCAGAGCAAGGACAATCACCAAAAAATGATCTTTTAAGAGACAAACAAGTCTTCTTTAATTTCTTCTTCAATACATACTCTTATAGATATCTCACGGTCGTCCAAAACTTTAGGAAATTAAAACCTTTCTAAACTTATTTAGGTTTTTTGAACATTATAGTTTAGCAAATCGGGACTATAGGAATTTGTTAATTAAACTTGAAAACCTAGAAAACTTAACCTTTTTTTTGGAAGAGAAACGTATATTGTATAGGTGATCACTCTTTCAGATTATTAAAATGAACACCTGAATTATTCTCACATTGGAGTGTCCACAAACTCCAGTTTGGATTACACTCCCAAGACTTCCTGAATATCTGTATAACCCTGACTCAATTTCTCAGATTGCTAAGGTAATATGATTGCCCTTAACAATTTAGGTCCCCAAAAGAAATCGAGCAAGCTTCGTCTGTTGTAAAGCTTGGCTCATTGTTGATGTATCTGTTCATCTTCCAAAAAAATTATGAATTAGTTTTGGGGATAAAGATGGTTTTTGGCAGGATATCACCAATGGTGATATACTTACCTAATCTTCAACTTGTAAACACGTTGAGCGTAAAGCCGCAATCTGTAATAAATACACTAAAAAATATTTTGTGAAAAAATTGATACACAAGTTCAAAACCAGAAAGTAAACCGACCTGACAAAAACCCACATTCTCAAAAGGAATGTGGTTTCAAAAGACTAAATTTGAAGTTGTTGATAGTAAGCAAGAACACACCATAAACAACAATACATAATAAAATATTTTGGAAAATACAACTATGATGAGTCGTCAAAATCAGAATATGTCCCATACTTATCAAAATCCCCTTATATTTTCAACTGAAGAAGTCCATGATGAAATCAATAAGGAAGATATAACTGAAGTTCTAAATTTAATTGAATTAAATAATAACATGTCATTATCTAATGTGAATGCATTCACTAGAGAACAAGATTTCGTAAAATCTTAAAATCATGCAGTATTCTCTTAGTTATAGACATTGAAGAGAAAACTTAAAAGAATGAATCCAGTAAAAACACTTGAAAAAGAATTAGAATGTACAAAAATTAAATATACAAAGGTCCGTTAATCTCAAAGTCAATAAAGTTTAAAGGATAATAAAAAATCCCTAAACCACCTATCTAAATGACTATATTTTTTAAAAACCGAAATTCCCAAGGCATGGAAAACAAATGAACTGTAAGAAGACTAAAATCTTTAATAAAAATAGAAAACCTTGACTTCACTTCTCTATAAGAACCAATAATTTAAATTGATAAACTGGATTTTTTTTTCCAAAACAAATTGGTTTCAATAATGGACAAGCTGACATAAACAATAAAATTTGGTTCTTTTTGGAAGGATATCTTTCAAATCATAATTCTAAAAAACAATGATCAACTTCTTCATATAATGGTGAAACAATTCAATTTAAACAAAGAGTTTCTAGTCAACATCATATATGAAAAATATTCTAGAAACTTAAGATAATATTTATGAAATGATCGTAGATAAATCTCTACAACTAACCAAAAGTGTTTACTTGCTAAAGACTTCACTAAAATAACCAATACTTCTGAGCAGTTGGCCTGCTCCACTCTCAACTTGAGAGGCATAGATGAATTCAACAGTATGATCATGGATTGCCAACTTGAAAATCCAAGATTTAATGGCTCAAAATTTACTTGGTCTAATAAAAAATAAGGGGAAAAGACTTGAAAGATCTTGACACAACTCAGCATAAAGAAATTATTTCGATATCACAAGGGTCAAACATCTAGCAAGAACAGGCTCATATTAATGACCCTTGTGTATATATATTTCATCTCAAAGTAACAAACCAAAACCTTCTAAATTCCAAAACACGTGGACACTTCATAGTGATTTCTTAAAATTTGTTGATAATAGTTGGAAAAAACATACATCTGGTCACCCAATCACAATCTTTTGTTCAAAATTAAAAAGGTTGAAACAAAGATTAAAAACTTCGAACAAAGACAATTTTAGAAATATATTTGATAATATTTCCCAAACCGCTGATGTCAAACATGCTAAAATGTTCCTTGAGGAAACTCAAAGCATTGATAACAAAGTCAATCTTTCAAAATAAGGAGTTATTCATTTGAATATTCAAAAATATTTTCACATTATGTTAAAAAGAGAAGGATAAAGAACAAAATGAATAGAATCAAGATAGCTGATAAATGGATAAAAGATCAATCTATAATAGAAAACTCAACCGTCGATCACTTTAAATCTCTCATGGAAAATCAAAATATCTATGAAAATCCATAAATCTCTCAGGATATAATACATTCTCTTATAACTGAACAAGATAATGAATCAATTATGGCCATTCATTCTTTAGAAGAGATTATATCTTCTATTAAATCTCTCAACCCCAACAATGTTGCCGGGGTTGATAGATATAACTGTAAGTTTTACCAAACTTGTTGACCCATCATCAATACTGATTTGTGCAATGCTATCCAAGCTTATTTTAATGGTCATGTTGCTCCCCAAAGCATATTTGCTACTGCAATATGCTCATTCAAAAAATAGAGTCTCCCAAACACTGACAAGACTTTAGACCTATAAGTCTTTGTACAATATTTAATAGAATACTGTCTAAAAAATCAATAATAGACTTGCCAGCATCTTGCCTAAAATAATCTTTAAAAACCAAACTGTTTTTTTTGAAGATATATAAATTCATGAAAACATTTTAATAACCCAACAACTGGCTCATAATATTAATAGGAAAACAAAGGGAGGCAACATAATTTTAAAATTAGATATGACCAAAGCCTTAAAAAAATTGAAATTTAATTTCATTTTTAACATAATGAAAGCTTTCGGCTTCAATAACCTAGTAATAAACATAATAAGAAAAAGAATTAATCCAGTTAACCTTTCAGTCTTGATAAATGGAAAATCTGTTGGTTATTTCAAATCCAGCAATGGTTAGGGTTGTTATTGAACTTATCAATCCGGTAATCGGTCCGGGACCGGTCCGATAAAGTCCGTCCGAGACCGGTCCAGTAATGTTATCGAGTCGTTAAAGAATCAAGGTTTGAGTCCGGACCGGTTAACAGTCCAGACCGATAAAAGTGACAAGAACCCGATTAATTTTCATGGAATATATATAATTTTATATCAATTAATATATAAATAATAAACTAAATATATTAATAATAATTTATAATATATATGTATAATTTAATTAATATAATTAGTACATATATAATATTTTTAAAGCATAAATTTGGAACAAGTATTTAGGTGCTTTTGAAGCAATAAAGTGTTTATAGCCTAGTGGTTTAAGGATATTATCTACTAAACTACATGGTAGGTTCGATCCTAGCCTAAAATAACTACTACTTTTGTTATAGGTCAATGAGATGATTCACTACAAGCCTGCTATTCACTTGATTGAAAGTCACATCTTGCCTTCAATCCTAAAATAATAAAAACATCACCTCAGAGCTTCACAAGAGCAATCATAGTCGAAAGAATAAACTGATTCAGACTCCCGCTCCCTTTAATTTTATTCTATTAATATATAACGACTGGTTCCTTCTCAGATCCATTCATTCTACCTTCGCCTTATTGGATTAGAATTTTTTTAATAAGAAAAGAAGACTACTTGGGATCATATTTCATTCAACCAAAAAACAAAACTGTTTTGGGTGGGGAATACCCATGATGGTAATCAAATCTGAAACCGATTGACAATCATCTTGATGATGACCTTATAGGTCACATTACACAAGCTAATCGGTATGAATTGACTAACGTCGGAATATTTTGAGGTGGGCAAGGAAGGAAGAGGTAAGATATGTCTAAAGTGTATAAAAAGAATCTTCTCATTCATAAAATGCCCCTTTAGCCCATTCTCATTTTTACATAGCCAAATTTTTGGTGTACTCTCCCTTGACACTGACCCGATAGAAGTCAATTTCTCTCAAAAATAATGGTCTCGATCTTATTCTTTCTTAGCATTCTTGTAAAACCATTTGATCCTAGTCGTCTTGCGTGGAATGAGCCAGATGACCAAGACTTTTTTCGACGTCTTGATCCATCCATAGTCTACTAATAAAATCCCAACGTCTTTGAACCTAACAAGCTTGGATAGGACTATCTCTCTGTCTTTTGTTTGTTACTGCATTTTAGAAACGATAACTTTCGCGCCCTTCTTGCATGCTGAAATTGATGTTAATTGAATAATCGTGGCAACTCTTCAAATCCTATTGAGTCTGATTAGATATGTCACTGAAACAATCCGTTTTGTCTCTGTTTTATTTTTGGATTCCGAGGATGAGCCGGACGACAATCCTCC
Source organism: Limnanthes douglasii subsp. nivea (assembly GCA_036936605.1). Lineage (NCBI taxonomy): Eukaryota > Viridiplantae > Streptophyta > Magnoliopsida > Brassicales > Limnanthaceae > Limnanthes > Limnanthes douglasii. The sequence continues at coordinate 79,111,840 of JAUPFV010000003.1, read as the reverse complement.
TCCTCAGATAACGATGTCTCCGACGCTACTCTCCCATCAAGAACAACCACCACTAAGGCATCTTAAAAGTGAATCTATTCCATGAATATGATACCTATCTAGTATGATGTATGGAATATGTGACAAAGGTGGAGTATATCTATTGATCGAGACCGAACAGGCCGTGCTGGTCCAGACCGACCCGACTACCGACCTCGATCAAAGTCATGAACCTGATTGATTTATCGGTCCGACCTGATAGCTAGCGGTCCAAACCTAACAAAATTGAAACTTGGACCGGCCCGGTTCAATAATAGCCGTAACGATAGTGTAAGACAAGGTGACCCAATTTCACCAAGCCTTTTCATCATTGTTGATGAATACTTGGTTAAAAGAATAAAAATGATATTGTAAACTTATCATTCTCTGAATTATAACTCTAAAAGAAAAATAGACATTTCATGTCTTACATTTGTAGATGATATGATTGCATTCATGAATGGAGCCATTAATAATGTCAAGAAGCTCTATTTCTTTAACATTATCAAAACTTGTCTCGTCAAACAATAAACAAACACAAATTAAATTTTATCTCTTCAAATTCAATGAGCAGCAAGAAGATAACTACTATTGAAACTGTTACTGGTTTCAATAATAGAATATTTCCCTTCAAATATCTTGGTATTCTAATACATCGAATAAACAAATTTTGTTTCTTTGATAAACTAGTTACCAAGATTAGGAACAAAATAATTTATTGGGAAAGTAAAACATCATTATTTGGTGGAAGACTGATTCTAACAATCAATTCTTCTTTCCTATCTAATTTACTACACTCAAAGTTGTTTGATTCCTAAATCAGTAATCAACATAATAAACATCTTATTCAACAAGTTTATTTGGGGTTCCAAAGAATCTAACCAAATAATAATATGGTGTAACTGGTCTAAATCAAGCAAACCTTTTGAAGAAGAAGCTTCAAATTTAAGAAAGATTAATGATATATAGTCTTTATTATCTTGTAAATTGTAGCTTAACTTAAGATAACACAAATCTCTTTGGTCAAGACTTATGCATTTAACATATTGCTCTAATACTCACCATTTTCAATCCCAATACAAACCCAAAATTTCAAAAATATACAAAAAAGTTAATTAATATACGAGAAATAGTAGATAACATATATTTTAGAAACTTGGAAATGATGAGATAGAATTTTGGTTAGATAAATGGTGCCACACTTATCCATTAATATCCCCGTCTAATAATGAAAACAATACGTGGTATAAACAAAATAAAATATTTAATTATTGGTTAAATAAATCATGGAACCTTGACAAACTCAAGAACCAGGTTATCCCATTTGATATTAATAGAATATCAAAATTCAATATTAATCAAAACAAATAAGACTTAATCATATGTAATATCTCTTCTGATGGTAGATTATCCTTAAAAAACACTTAGAACACTATAAAAGAGAAAAACACAGTTTCAATACTATACAAAAACCTTTGGAATAAGACAACCCCAAAGAAATGTTCTTTTGCCCTCTAAAGAGTTCTGAAAGGTCTAAGTTCAGTAATTACTACAATTCAAAAGAAAAATATTAGTTTGACATCAAGATATCAACAATTTTGTAATACTGAATCTATATCTCACCTGTAACAAGACATGGGAAGTGTGAAAGTAATTCGCATGTCTACTTGTGATATTAATAAATAACCACATGACCCTCGCTCAGATTATTAATGGCTGGTTTTCATCCACATCAAAGTCCATCCATATGAGAACTATACTTCCACCAATCATTGTGTGGTGTATTTGGTCAGCTAGAAACAATTTAAAATACAAGGACAAGTTATATTCATCAAAATATATAATAGATAAAGTATTATATATTGTATATATGTTAGATTTTTTAGGATTAATAAAATATAAACACTGGTATTGAGACTTGAAAAAGGCAAAAAATATGGATTGCTTTAATCATTTAACAAAGCATAAGAAACCTTTAGTTATTAAATGAATTAAACCATTAAACAATAGACTCAAACTAAATTATGATGACGCTTTGTTGATAAATAGAGAGTCATGTGGTGGAATTAGTGTTAGAAACAATACAGGTGATCGAATACAGTCAATTGGTAGATTATATGGTAAACAAACCTTATTACTTGCTGAAGCAATGACTGTTTTTGACGGTCTCATACTTTGTAAATAAAATGGTTTCAACTTACTAGATATTGAAGTAGACTCTTTGTTATTCTTTGAAATATTTTGCAATGGAAAATTACTATAATTTTTAAAACCATTAATATCTTGTTGTATAAATTTTATATAATCTTCTATGGTCATAAGTCATATATTTTGTGAACAAAACTATGCTGCTGATTGTGTAGCAAAATAAACTATACAAAATCAATTAAAACTATGACCTATCTCACCGTGTTACTCATGCTACTTTACCAGAAATAGTATTGCAGGAGAGTCTAAATGTAGGTTATTTTAGACTAGTTAATTGAAAAATTGATCTTACAATATATTGCTTGTTTACAATGCCACAAATATATTTCTAGTAGGTTTGAAAATGACTAAAATTTATTTACAACTTTCAAGAAGGCCAATCAGGAAGAATGAAGTCTTCAAGTCTAAGATACAAGCTGCTGAACCTGGTTACATGGAAGACATTAAGGAAGGATTGGACCTGGTTTCATGAAAGACATCAAGGAAGGATTGACGTATTTAAGTACATGACTCATATTGTTGAATAAAATGCTTGAAGATATAATAATAGAAGCTAAGAAATATGAGCAGATTGTTCCTTTATGTAACAAGACATTTTTATTTAGAATAAATGGCATGTATACATGGGTTAAACATTTCTGTATCATCATGATACAATTATTTTTTTGGTAGAGTTAAGACTCAAATTTAAATGGATTTATACCTTGTGTATTTATTTTAAGTTACATTATTGTAACTTCAGTATTAATAAAATAAAATCTTGCTAAAAAGTAAAATAAAATTTAAGCCTTATTTTGTAAAAGATATAACCATATAATCATCAAGAATAGCCAATAAAAGAAAAAGTAAATATGAGATAAAAAAATACTTTTGAAGTTTAGTTCTAAAGTTTGTTTGGAGTTTAATTCTAAACTCATGTCATTGACAATTTTATACTAAAATATTTTTTTTTATGATTTTTTAAGAATCTCAAACAACCAAAATCAGAATTTGTTTTTGAACAAAAAAGATTGATTTTTTTTCCGAAGTTTTTGAACAAAAAACCGAAATAAATATTTTCCATAAAATATTATTAAGAAGTGAACTTCAACCTCTACAACTTGCCGGCTTACACACATACATTGGGATGATACTACTAACGTGTTCCAGTCTCCCGATGTTAAACTTTCCACATTGAATTCATCACCCAATTTCATATTAGATGAGAATTGGTTATCTCAACATGAGAGATTTCAGATGAACTTTAATATCATCCTCATAACCGAATTGCGCATAATATATCTACTTAAACCTTTAGTTAAATTAGCGGGTAAATTATATTGAGTTTTCATAAACTCCACTGATATAACACCATGCGTGATACGCTCACTAATTATATTGTGTCTAATACTTAAGTGTTCAAACCTGTATTTGTAAACTTATCTATAAACATTAGCCAAGGTAACTTCACAATCACATCTGATAGATATGGATGATATCGGTTTAAGCCACAATGGAATTTTTTATTTATATCATATTTCTTATCCACTCAGCTTCTTTACCAGTTGCTACTAATGCCACAAACTCATATTCCATTGTTGAATCAATAATACAACTTTATTTGTTTGATGCCCAATATATAACACCTCTTTTAAGAAAGAATCCTATCTTTTTGTGGAAGAATGATCTTTCATATTGAAAATATAACTCGCATCCGAATAATCTTCAAGAACCCAAGAAATCTAGTATATTTCAAATCATAATCCATGATTCTTTTCAAGTACTAGAATACTGGGTTTAAAGCTTGCCAATGATGTGAACTGGGATTGTTAGTATACCTACAAATCTTTCTAGTACCATAAGAAATATATGGTCTAATGATAATCATGGCATATATAAGACAAACAATGGCTCTTGAGTATTCAAGTTGAGATACAAAAACATCTTATTAGGTAGGAGCTTAAGACTAGGATCCATAAGAGTGCTAACATGAGAACAATCTTAAAAGTTAAATGGATTCAATATCTTCTCAATATAATGTGATTGAGAAATTGATATACTATTGTTATTTTGTTAATTCTTATACTAAAATTATTTCAACTTCCCCCCAAGTCCTTTATCTCAAAACTAGATAACAAGAATTTTTGGGTTTCACCAAATTGATTTTAATCAGCTCAAAAAATCAACATGTCATCCATACATATACAAATTATAACTCATTTACTAAAAACATCAAATTTTCTATATACACACTTGTCTGTTTGACTAAGAATAAAATCATTAGACAATACCACAATATTAAAAAATTATATCAATCATTTGGTGTTTGCTTCAACTTGCATATTTTATTTTCATAACCATGCCTAAGAAAACCTTCTAGTTGTTTCATATAAATCCTCTCATCTAGATCACAATTCAAAAATACAGTTTTCACATTCATTTGATGAACTGCACGATTATATATAAATGTAAGTGCTATCAACAATCTAATATGATAAATTGTAGCAAAATGAGCATAAGTATTAAAAAATCCATCCCTTCTTTTCGCCTAAAACCTTGGATAACCAATCTAAAATTTATACATTTTTATCATATAATTTTATTTTCCTTTTGAAAATCTATATATTTTCCGATAATTTGCAATCATGAGGTATATCAGCCAATTCTCATGTATTATTATGGATGATAGAATCCATCTTATCTTGGATGACTTTTTTCGAGAATGCAACATCTCTTAGTGTCATTAATAGTCCTTGTCATCCTCAATAATAAACTAAATATTGATACTAATATTAAATCTTATCTATTGACCCTTCAAACAATGAAATTTGAAAATCAGATCCATAAGAGTTAGGGTTTTTACATCTAATGATTCTCCTTGGTTCATAAGGTTCATGTACGGAAACAATACCACCTTATATGTATTTAACTTGAACTGAGTTCCTATTGACAGAATTCTGAATCATATCTCTATGTCTAGGTAAAAATGTAAATATTTCTTAATCAAATATAGCATCTTTTGACTCTATAATCGTGTTCACAGACAAAGAATTATTAGATTCTAACACATAGGAATTGTACGCAGCGAAATACTCAGCATACCCAATAAATATACAATATAGATCTCTTTCACCAAAGTTTTTCTTTTTGGGTTCAATGAACCTTATACTGCTTTACAATCCTAGACTATCAGAAAACCCAATATTGGAGGCTTTTTATATCAAAGATCATATGGTGTGATCTTATTCATTTAGTAGGAATTATATTCAATAAACCATCTATTATTAGTACTAGAATTAAATTAGATATTGATCCCCAACATCACAACTAAAAACTTAATATGAAAGTCATATCACTATAATTTCTACAAAATCTTAAATTTACAATCTCATCATCAAGTAATAGTAAACTGATATTTGAAGACGTAAATTATCAAACCAAAAATCTAATCCTTCTAAGTACTAAACAATTTTATCTCATAGCCATCCAATTTATTAAAAAATTGAAATGTATTCAACTTATAAATTATCACTCATATATAGGCTAACATAAACGAGATATTAATATCCTAAAAAACTATATATTCTTTATCTCTAAACGAATATCATATAGATATTTATTTTAATTTTTATGATATTTTTATATATCTTTTCAATTTTCAAATTTTTATTTTATGTTTCTTTATCTTTTTAAATATAACAATTAAAATATTTATTTAAACCTTTATGTATTTTTTTCATATTTATTTATTTAATATTTATTTTTTTAAATACTTATTTTTAACTCATTTTTGTTTATTTTTTCAAATTTACTTCCAATTACATGTTAAATCATAATTAACAATCATGATAATATTTTATTTTATATTAGTTAAAATAATTAATATATATATATATATATATATATATATATATATATATATAATAAATATGCATTGATCAACGATTCTTGTTAACTCGCAGGTAACACCCATGCATTCATTGATTGCTAAGCATATCACAACTATTCCACAATGTAAAACATAATACTGTAACAAACCATATGACCTGAATCGATTCCGTGGTCATGAACGCGAAAATAATTGGAGAAGAAGTCGTAACGGTGGAATATAATACTGTTGAAACTCCAATTAAAATCAATATCCTTCGCAATATTACAATACAAATGAGTCTTAGATATTTAAAGCCCCCATAAATTCCCATATCATTCACAAAAATGACATAAACTTTGAGAAAACTATGCACCGTATGAGATAACTCGTCATGTTTCCTATAAAGATCAACCAATGCAACAAAAATCTTGTCATGCTCATTTTCCACACATCTAAGTACAGACTTCTCAAGCCCAACACGATCAAACAACTTTAAACGTGCTCAATCCAACTGACCTTGGTATAACATTTGATGAGTCCGGATTCTGTTACCATTACGGACACGGACAGTTCGGACATAAACTACCTAACCGGACAGGGTAGTTCGAACACCTCACCCATTGGACTGTTCGAACAGGAACTAAAGTACTTAAAACCTAAACACTTCTTAACTAAGCTGCATACTCTCCTACTAAGAGCTCATGGGTCCTTGAACTTGACCCGGGTCCATTAAACATGACCCGAAAACCCATAAGGCCCATATGTAAAGGTATAAATACCCAACCACCAACATTAAATGGGAGTAATGAAAATTAAATACTACCAGGCTGCTTAATTCTCCCTTTACTCTCTACTCAAACATTAAATACTTACAAACTTCCATAAACTCTAAACTAAATTACAAACTTACCCTCAGACGAGAATAAACCTCACCGAATTGGCGACCACAGTGGGAGCACGACGGTGCCTGAATCAAGCATTCGAAACCAACAGGAAAACTCAGTCCGAATGAATCCGGACGCCCCGGAAGTACCACCATCTTTGCTTGAAGTGGTGGGTGAAAATGATGAGTACACCATCGAGGAGCGTGATAGATTAAAGGGCGAGATAAAAGCTCTGAGGGTAGAGAAGGCTAAGATGGGCATGCAGGAAAGGTCAAAAGCATCAGTCGCTCATCATACCGACAACCCTAGAGAGCATGAGCCTTCGAAGACTCATGTGAGCACCACGAAGACTCATGCTAACTCCAAAAAGTCTCACCGGTCTAAGCCGGTGGAAAGTTCTGATTCAGACTCAGAATCTTCTGGTAGCTCCTTGGACGAGGATGGAGTCGAAGAGTCCTTGTCCTCCAGCAGTGATGAGGGCCGATCCAAAAAGAAACAAAAGTTGATTAAAAAATATTCAAGAAAAAGGGATAGACATAGGAAATTGAAGAAGAATATAGGCAAAGGATCATCTCACAGCCGGAGGCATGTAGATCGGATGCTGATGGATCCTTTCGCCTTCCATGATGAACCAGGTATCTTTGCAACTCCCAATGAGGATACTGTGTTCAGTCGTGGCCGGAATTGGAGACAATCTCCATTGTCTTCTAAGATTTTGTCCGGAAACCTCCCTAAGAGGTTCGATAGCACTAAAATGGAAAAATATGATGGCAGTACTGATCCGGACAACCACTTGGAACAATTTAAAAACTTTATGATGAATTTTGATGATGACGACAAGTTACTCTATAGAGCATTCTCCCAATCTTTTACGGGAGTGCTCTAAAGTGGTACAACAACCTACCTCAAGGCTGCATCAAGAATTTTGATACCTTTTGGGTGGCTTTTCGAAGGCAGTTTGTTGGGAGTAAAGAGTTGAAGGGAAATGGGGACACAATAATCTATTGTGCCCAAGAACAAAGTTTTTTGAGTCACTTACAATTTTCGGAGGGGATACTATGATAGCTCCTACTGCTTCTTCAAGGAAGAGGCACGTCCATACCTTAGCCACCCAGCTAGAAGGAGGCATGACCTCCTATCAGTCACAAATTCCATTTCCCTTCATTATTTTCGATGAAGATGGCTTAAGGGATATAGCTGGCCCTCATGAAGATGCTGTTGTCATAGGAGCATCCATTGGGGCAATGACATAAGACGAATCTTGGTGGATACTGGAAGCTCAGCCAATATCCTCTTCTTAACCACTTATAAAAAGATGAAAAATCCAGCCGTAATTCAGCGTTCGGACAGATCAATTGTGGGTTTCACTGGGAGCTCAGCAGATGTGATCGGGGAGTTCGAAGAGGAAGTTTTGTTGGGCAAGGGCCCTTTCAAGAAGATGGTCATGATACTTTTTATTGTGGTGGATTGTCCCACTTGTTATAATTCTATTAGGAAGGTCTTAGCTCTCTAGGATGCATGCGGTGGTCTCGACAGTCCACCAATGTTGAAATATGCTGTTCAAGGACAAGTGGGAGTTGTCCGAAGCAGTCAAAAGGTTGCAAGAGAGTGTTATGCTACAGCACTGGCTCCACAGACGTTGGGGGCAGTTCATATCAACAAATAATAGCAGTTTGAGGGGCTTTCTGGGGGTGAGGGTGAAATTGATGACCCCAGAGAGACCCTTGAAGTATTGATACCGGTTGAAGAAGTTGAAACACATTCTTTAGAAGAAGGAAAACGTGTTAAGATAGGATCCAAAATGCCGTCCGAGCTGAAGAATAGAATGTTGAAGTTTCTAAAAGACCATCAGCATGTGTTTGCTTGGTGCAATGCTGATGTAACTGCGGTTCCAGCAGATATTATATCACATCATCTATCCATTCGGAGAGACATAGCACCTGTGGTACAAAAAAGAAGGGCTTTTTCCAAGGAGAAGGCTGATGTTATTGTTCAAGAAGTTCACAGGCTCACAAAAATGGGGCATATAAAGGAGTCTCAATACCCTTTGTGGACTGCCAATCCGGTCTTGGTGAAAAAGAAAAATGGCAAGTGGTGTATGTGCATTGACTTCACAGATCTCAATAGGGCTTGCCCAAAATATTTATATCCAGTCCCCCGGATTGATCAGCTAGTAGATTCTACTTCTGGAAAAAAGCTACTATCCTTCATGGATGCTTTCTCCGGATACAAAGTAGATCCGAAGGATCAGGAGCATACCACATTTGTCACTGACAGGGGTCTTCATTGCTACAAGGTGATGCCATTCGGATTGAAAAATGCAGGGGCTACTTATCAAAGGTTGGTGAACAAAGCCTTTGCTGATCAAATTGGAAGAAGTATGGATGAACAACTACATTTGGCAGACCTCCAAGAAACTTTTGCTAAGTTAGTAAAAGTAAATTTAAAGTTAAATCCAGAAAAATGTGTGTTCGGAGTGCAGTCTGGGAAATTCCTAGATTATATAATAAGTGAGCAAGGGATACAGCCCGATCCGGACCAGCTTAATGCTTTGTTCCAAATGGAGCCTCCTCGGAATGTTAAAGAAGTACAACGGTTGACTGGGAGGTTGGCTGCTTTAAATCGATTCATCTCAAGGTCTTCGGACAGATGCGCCCCGTTTTTTCAAACTCTAAAGGGTGCAAAGGGATTTGACTGGACTTCACAGTGCGATGAGGCCTTCAATGAGATTAAGAAACATCTGTCCTCTCCCAAGACTTTATTTAAGCCTGTTGATGGAGAGACACTCTTCGTATACTTGGCAGTTTCAAGTTGTGTCATCAGTGCTGTATTGGTAAGAGAGGTGGATAATTACCCCCATCCGGTGTACTATATCAGCAAGAGCTTGATAGATACAGAAAAACACTATTTAAAGCTCGAAAAATTAGCATTAGCCTTGGTAATTGCTGCAAGGAAGATGAGGCCTTATTTTCAGGCTCATCCTATTGTCGTCTGGACATCTTTTCCTTTGAAGAATGTCCTTCAAAAGGCAGACATTTCAAGCAGAATAACTAAATGGTCAGTGGAATTGGGGGACTTCGATATTGATTTTTCTCCTCGAACAGCAGTCAAAGCCCAAGCTGTGGCTGATTTTTTAGTTAAATTCCACTCTGATAGGGATACGAAGCAGACTACTGAAATGAAAGACAAAAAGGTATGGGTCGTCCGGACGGATGGTGGATCCAGTACTATGGGATGTGGTGCAGGGGTGTGCTTGACTTCTCCATATGGTGACAAAATGTACCAGGCTATATGTTTTGCTTTTAGGGCTTCCAACAATGAGTCCGAATACGAAGCAGCTATAGCTGGTTTAAAGTTAGCTTATATTTTGTGGGGCCAAAAGGGTCAAGCTGATGAGTGATTCCCAGCTTCTTATCCACCATGCGCAAGGTCAATCTGAGGCAAAAAATGAGCAACTAGTGAAGTACTTACTTCTCCTTAAAAATGAGGCTCTTAAGTTCAAAAGAATTATTTATGAGCATATACCCCGGGCAGAAAATGAACTAGCAGATTCATTGGCAACCATAGCATACACTGAGTCATATCCTTGGATCCATGTACTGGAGAGCCCTTCCATTCAACTTGATATGGGTAAAGAGGAACAGGTTTTCGATGTACAGATGAAACAACCTCAAGATTGGAGATTTCCTCTCCCGCAGTACCTCTCCGATGGCATCTTGCCTCCGGATAAATCACTAGCAAGAAAAATGAAGCACAAGGCTCGTGGATTTATCATACTAAGAGACGTTCTGTATAAAAAATCTTATAGTAAACCTCTTTTGCGATGTTTGGGAGATGATGAGTCTCAAGTAGTCCTCTCCGAATTGCATGATGGTGAGGGATTAGCTCACTGTGGGTTCAGGGCTCTAACAAGGAAAGTTTTACTGGCTGGCTATTATTGGCCCTCTATAATGCAAGATGCTAAGGAGCTAGTGAGAAGGTGTAATCCATGCCAGAGATATAGTAATGAAATTCATGTCCCAGCCATCCCTCTAGATTCAATTTCTGAGCCTATACCTTTTGCTCGATGGGGGTTGGATTTAGTGGGACCTCTTCCTTTGGCGTCCGGAGGGGGCAGAACTATAATTGTTGCTATAGATTACTTTTCGAAGTCGGTTGAAGAAGCCCCCATGGCAGGAACAACATCAAAAGATGTCATAAAATTCATTTTATCCAACATCTGTTGCAGATTTGGTGTTCCACAAAAGATAACGACAGACAATGGGCCACAGTTCGACAACAAGGAAATGGAGAGTTTCTGTGCCTCAAGGGGTATACAACATTGTTTCTCTTCACCTTTCCACCCACAAGCGAATGGTCAGGTTGAAGTGGCTAACAGAACTATACTGTCCGGTTTAAAGAAGAATTTGGAAGGGGCTGCTGGGAAGTGGCCTAGCTATTTACAAGAGGTTTTGTGGGCCTACCGGACTAAACCTGGGGCTGCAACACAAGAGTCACCTTTCGCCTTGGTCTATGGGATGGATGCAATAGCCCCCATAGAGGCAACTTTCCCCTCATTTCGGGTTTACAACTTCTCCGAACATGCAAACGAACTGGCAGTCAGAGGTCAGCTTGACCTAATAGAGGAAAGACGAGTTAAGGCTCACCTTAGAGCTGCACACTATCAAGGTTTGATGAGAAGCAGGTTTGCTTCTAGAGTTAAAAGAAGAGATTTCCAGCCGGGGGACAAGGTATTGAGGAAAGTCTTCTTACACACTAAAGAGAAGCTGCTCGGCAAACTGGCCCCAACTTGGGAAGGACCTTATATGGTCATTGAAAGGCTTAAACCTGGAACATATTGGCTCAAAGACAAGGATAGAAGGGTTTTAAATCACCCTTGGAATATTGAGCATCTCCGAATGTACTTGGAATAGAAGCTATGTAAATATTTACTTGTTTAAAAATCCATGTAAATATTTGGGGGCATACTCTTTCCTACTCTGGTGGCACAGGGAGGTTTTAATGAGGTGTCCGGGCTTTTTAATAAAATTTGATGCCTTCTTAATTTTTTTTGAAGTGTTCTTACTTTGTTTTTTGTCATACCATCTGGATTGAATTAAGGGAATGATGACTGCTTAAACATTTGTCATCGGAGAATTTAAACACTCTCACTTTAGAATGCTTATGAAATAACTAAGGGCTATTTAAACACTAGCCACCAAAATTGAAACAAACTATGGAAGAATGCAAGAGTTGTGCAAAACAAAGATATTCATTAAAATAACCTAAGTGCGTTGGCCTTCCAAAGACTTTTCAATTGTCAAACAAAACAAAAGATCTATCCGGTCAAATGCCGGACACAATAACAAAAATGCCTTGGCCTTCCAAGGAATTTAGTTCAGGTAACATGAAAAGTGAAAAGATAATTCATAATTTAAGACTGAGCCTTTGAAGATGGCTCAGCCTCACTTATCTTTTCTTTTTTCTTAGGATCGTCTTTCTCTCCGTGAGGGCCCTCCCTGGTGTTTTCTTCTTCGTCAGAGGAGGAAGCACTAGAATAATCATGTAAGTCTCCATCAGCCATGGTGTGGAAGGGAAGGTCTCCGTACTCTACATGAAGCCACAAATCTCCCAGGTTCCTCTTCGGGAACTTCTCATGAAAGAGCAGGACCATGCCCGATTTCACCTTGGCATACATTTCCTCTTGGGTGTCTATTACGTTGTTGGCATAAGCATCGATCTTGGCCTGAATTTTGGCCTCCTGTTCTCTTAGCAGATCAGCTTTCTCGTCTACGGCCTTGGACACTGTGTTCTCGAGCGCAATTTTGTCGCTTGTCAAGTTGTAAATGATTTGATCCTTGGCTTTTACCTCCTCTTTTGAAGAGGTGAGATATTTCTCCAATCCGGATAGCTTCTCTCGGAGCTCTTTGATAGTGTCTTCTGAAGTGGAAACCTTTGTGATCCACCCCTCTTGGCTCTTCTTTAGCTCCTCATTCTCTCCCTTCAGAATGTCAGCATGTTGAGTGGCAGTAAGAAGGTCATCGGACAGTTTCTCTTTGTCATATTTGAGATCTTTGATGATATCTACCTGATCTCGAACTTGTTTCTCCAAAACAAGCACTAGCTGAACATTACTTAATATGGAGTGAGCTATAATATCCCTTTCACTTGAAACAGTAAAAGTCTTACCATTAAAAGTGACGGTGTTCGAAGTACTCGGAGGGAGGTAAGGCCCAACAAAATCGTCTCTGGGGAGATTGGCAAAATAGTCACCGAGTCCATCGATCCCTATGATGTCAACACCATCGATGCTAAGGTCTCCTCCTCCGACCTCGTCGGTGTGAAAGTCACCAGGAATCTCCTCTGCTCTTGTCAGATCATTAGGGTCTACAGGGGGGAGAGGCTCCAAAGTCCGGAGAGAGAGTTCATCACCCATGGAGGTCTTTTTCTTCTTAGCCTCCCAGTCATTGCTTTCTGCTCCCCGTTTTCGGTCTCTCTTGGGAGCCCTCAGGAGTTTTGGAGATTGAACCTCTTCCCTAACACTCTCCTGCTCCACTACTTCCAAGAGAGCAACATCGATCTGGCTTGGGGCTGGCCTCTCTGGATTGGTTGGAGCAGCCTCCTCCACCTCGGCAGGGTTAGCTTCACCAACAACCTTCTTGCCCTTCTTTTTCTTGCCTTTCATTTTACTCGGGGCCTTGGCCCGGCCTGGTAAGTAAAGTGACCCATCCGGTTTGTGTGTTCTCTTGAGGACTACATCCGGAGGGGGTGGAGTGGTGAGTTCTTCCCAGGTCAAGTCCCTCCGGCCAGTAGTGTTCCAGAGGTGAGACCTTGCCAAGTTGCCTCCTGTGAAAGCATCGTGAAACCGGTTCTCCCATTTTAAGCAGCCCAAGTGTTGATCTTGGTGCAAGTGGTCTGCCCGGACTTTTGGTAGTCATTGAAGTCTTTGGGCGGTTCTGCTAAGAAAAAAGACAAGACCAGTTAGTTTAAGCAAATTCGATAAAAGTAGAAAACAGAATATAAAGTAGGAGCCTTATGATCACTCCTCCATCTGCTGGTGAGGAGACTTGGATTAACTCCGGCTTTGATTTTCCTCCCGTTCTCCCAAGCACCACTTACGAACATGAATTGAGTCCTCCAATTTCTCTCCGACTCAAGCAGATCATCCACTGCTTTATAATTATCACCCATATTGAAGTGATAGAAGGGAATGTGGTGGTTCTTGCAGAGACTGGCCACAACTGCGAACTCCTCCATTGGTAGAGGAATCCCGGAGAGCCTGGAGGCCATAATGCAGGCCATAAGTGTGTACCAGGCGTTGGGGCTCAGTTGACTAGGGCAGAGCTTGATAAGGTGGAAATACCTAACTATCTCCGGATCTAAGGGAAACCATAGATCCCAATTAAAAAGCTCAGTGAAAATGACTATTTCATTGAGTTTACAATCCATTGGGGTTTCGGGGTCTATGGGGATTCTTATCTTCACGTTCTCCGGAATTCCCCACTTCGTACGCATCCGGCCCAACTCAGCTGTATGGATGAAGGCATCGTTGATTTTTTGTAAAGCGAGAAGGTATTTAACGTTTACCTTGTGAACACAAGGTCCCACTTTTCTTTCGAGGCACTCCGGCAGATCCGGATGCCTTAAGCATAGCTTTTCCTTGCCCTTATCCTTCTGGGCAGCAACATCACCACTAGTCTGTCCGGAAGGTTTGGACTCGAATGGAGCCTCTTCGATAGAGTCCTCCATTATTTCCTCCATTATTGAGGAAGAGTTTTCAGTAGTCTTGGTGAGAGGGGAGTTTAGAGTTGGTTCAGTCTGACCACCAGACTGATGAGCTTCAGCGCTCTCCTGCACTCTGGCCTCCGGCTGGGGCTCTGGTATGGAGGTTTTTCTTCGGGGGTTTGAGCCAGTAGCCTCCGGACCGGACAGCCTGTCCATGGGTGCTTTTATGGGTGCTTCTGACCCTGTACTACTATCTCTGGCACCTGATTTCGAAGGGGTGCCTTTGGAGGCTTGCCCTTTGACCAGCCGGCCTTTTCTTCGATCAACCAGCTTGTTGGGAGAAGTTTCAGCATCAGACCCCATGGCTAAGAATGGGGAAGGTTTTCAAAAACTAGTAACTGTTAAGCCTGGTTCGACAGTGGGTTCTGACTCTTGAACCGACGAACCTAGGATAATAGGGGAAAGGTTGGTTTGAAACAATCTCTTCGGCCTCACACTCTTTGTAGAAGATGAACCCTGGTCAACCTCTGTAGTTGAAGTTGCCGGTTTGTCGATGGGAGAGGCAGGTAAGCCTGCTGCAATGCGCTTCTCCCTTTCAACTTTTTGTGCTTTTTCTAATTCAGATAGATTGAGCCACCCGCCTCTGATTAAAGCGTTCCTCGTCGTGAACATAAACAACCAAGGTAAAGAACTTGTGTTTGACAGAGAAAGCTCTGAAAATTAGTAGAGTGAAAATGAAAGTGATAGTAAAACAGTGGAAAAGTGTTTTAATTTATAGTAAACCCCAAAAAGAAGTTTTGATTCCTAGGAGAATTCGAAAAGATTTGCAATGATTAAGAGACGGCGCTGATGTCACCCTCATTAATGAAGAGGTTGCTTTTCAGAGAAGGTGGGTGCAAAATTCAAGGTGAAAAAACGGCTAAAGTAACGAACAACAGTGAGACACGTGTCCCATGAACTTTGGAAAAAAAACCGTTCAGGTTCAAAGAGCTTTTTTCAGTCCGGATTAAACCATAACACAGTTCGAAAGACCTGTCCGGATGAAACTATCACTGACAACGGACTGTTTTTGAGGTTTTGACAAAGGTTTTTGAACAAACACCTAAAAAAGGGGCTACTGATGAGTCCGGATTCTGTTACCATTACGGACAGGGACAGTTCGGACAGAAACTACCTAACCGGACAGGGCAGTTCGAACACCTCACCCATTGGACTGTTCGAACAGGAACTAAAGTACTTAAAACCTAAACACTTCTTGACTAAGCTGTCTGCTCTCCTACTAAGAGCTCATGGGTCCTTGAACTTGACTCGGGTCCATTAAACGTGACCCGAAAACCCATAAGGGCCATATGTAAAGGTATAAATACCCAACCACCAACATTAAATGGGGGTAATAAAAATTAAATACAACCAGGCTGCTTAATTCTCCCTCTACTCTCTACTCAAACATTAAATACTTACAAACTTCCATAAACTCTAAACTAAATTACAAACTTACCCTCGGACGAGAATAAACCTCACCAACATTCAAACATAAAACTCAATTTTGTTAAACCTCAATGGTACATAGAAGTAGAAGCATCAACCCACATAACATCCGATGCATGTAAAATCACGTCTCTCTTTTCATTAACTTCAAGCATTATTTTGTCGGTAATGATAATTTTAATGCAGTAAAAAGATCTGACCACTAAAAAGGATACAAATTATCAAGGACTTAATAAAATTAGAGAAAATCTGTAATAAGTAGTTTTATAAAGCTATTAGAGGGGATTTATATTCAATGCAAATGTAAAGGACTAGAATGAAATTTGTTCCCATGTATAACTGCTTCAGTTAATTTTCTAGCGTTCCTATAAATAGGGTGGAAGACTATGAATAAAGGGATCTGACTTTTGATTCTTGAATTAACTCTTGTCTTTTGAGTCTCTCACTATAATTTAATCATTCTCATTCTCACTCTAGAATCTGAGATACAATTTAACTCTCATATTATAAATATACTACAATTAACATTGGTGACCATAGTGGGAGAGATCAATGTAGCTAAATTGCGAATCTAAAATAAAAAAATACAACATTCACAGGTAGTAATATTGATCGTAATGGAACCAAAGAAAATAAGAACTCATCCTCCAGTTCGTGAAGTAATTGAGGCTATTAAGTGATATATGCTTAGGGAAGAAATTTGAGGTAATAGTCAGGTTTCAAAACAACGTGATCTAAAAATAAACCGAAGCATAGCGAAGCAAAATAAAAATGTTGATTTGTTTTTCAATTAAAAAACATTGAAATTTAAAAAAGGATAAAAGATGTTCCAAATATTGACGATTCATTAAACAAATCTGCAATAGAGACAATAGACCATATAAAAACCAAATATTTTGATATACCTAATAAATAACTAAAAACATATATTTGTTAAAATATTGAAAACAATATGCTAAAAATAATCCACTCTTAAATTAATACATAATATTCTAAAACAAGTTTTAAACTGATTATTACAACGAAAACAATATATGTTGACTTCTTACCACATAATCTAATTGCATGACGATAGAATAACAAATGATCATTTATAAGTTTATTTTTGTTATTATTTAAATTATATCATTTATTTAGTTTTCAAATATGAATTTTTTATTACCTTAGTATTTTATGAATTATTTAGTAAGTTGACACTAAGAAGGTGTTAGTAGTCATATAACTTAATGATGGAATTAGTAGGTAATCATAGTTTAGTTAAATTCACTAAATTTAAGCACGTGAAGTTGAATTTTAAATTTAAATATGATTTTTTTTGAGCGAAAGAAAGAAATAGCTTCAAAATGATATGATTTTGATTTGAAAGAATATATATATATATATATATATATATATATATATCATGATAATATATTTGAGAAAACTATTTATTAGTTTTTCGATAATATAAAGTTTTCTAATTATAAGTATAATAGGCATAAACATTTAATGGGTTGAATTTTTTAAACAATAAATTATTCATAAGAGAAGGTAGATTTGACATTAAAGGAAGAGGAAAACTGGGATCTGGAAAGCTTTCCCTTTCATTTTAGGTAATATAAATTATTGTACTCATAATCATAGTCTAGTACATTATATATTAATGTTGATAGATTTATGTATAATGTGATTCAAGTAACGAACTTTGTGAACGTTTAGCGTACTATGAGATCACGAACAATCTAATTACTTATCTTACCACAAAACTACATCAACGAATTGCCTTAGATGCTAGATATGTTACCACATGGTAGGGTATCCTACCTCACACCTCTTATTGGAGTTATCTTGATTGATACTTGTTAGGGAAGATATTCAATCATTGGCACTTTTTGGATTATATATTTCATTGTAAATTTCACTTTATTTTTACCTCATGGAAAGTTTTCACTTTGATTTTGCTAAGTGTGAAACATTACTATTTTATGTTTTTGTGAAGGGAAGGAGTGTGCTAATGTAAAATAGTCAAGAACGGATCTTTCCTCAATTGGTTTTATATCTTTACCAATATTAATGATCTCGTATTGTGCACTCGTTTAGTAAGGAGTCAAGATAATTTTGGATGATATATAGGGTTTAGAATATCTATACTATTTATGGGATTATTATTACAAATTTATTTTAGAGGCCATGACTTTATAGACTTCAGATACCTGAAGGAAGCCATATAACTAGAACGTGCCAGGTTTTGGTGACCTCATTTCTTAAATGAGATTTGGATGTATCCACCAACAACTAAATTCATAAAACTTTATTAAATTCATAAAATCATGTATACTAAATTCGCAAAACTAATCAGAAGTTTTCAATGCAATATTGGAAGTAAATTTGATAACAATGAATTAAAACCTTTAACCGCTACCATATTTTGATATTTTGCTTCTATTGTTCTCAATATTCATTCCATATTTTAGGCATAAACTCTTCAAATGGCCACCCACCTCCATAATATATTACCTTCTAAATATTTTTACTATTGAACACCAACCCTTGCCCAACCTCCAAACCTCATATACAAATATTTGGGGTTTGGTTGTGTATGTTATCCAAACTTATACGTTGTTGAACAATATAAACTCGTCTCGAGATCCATACGATGTACTTTTCTTGGTTAACCTAAAAACGTTGAGGGTATCATTGCTTTGATCCTACAACCGGAAATGTGCACCTATTGGCATGCTATTTTTTATGAGACCACTTGTAGTTCAATACCCCAAACACACCAACCACATATAAATTTATCGATGAAATATCGATCATCATTCTTTTTAATACTCCATTTTTTTTCCAATAATCAAACTTACACACCTACCATCTTCAACTACTTCACCTCTTCCCATCCAACTTACCACCGTTATAAAATTTGAATCCACAATCTTCCAACTTTGAACCATCCCCCCTGACAATACAACTCCACCCCAAACGCCCACAATACCAAACTAACACTCTATGCAAGCCCGATCTAAAATTAGAATCACTAAACCAAACCAAAAGTTTAATATTCATCCTTCATCCATAATATATCTCATGTTATGACATTATATCTTAAAGCATTTACAGATTCTCAACGGTTACGGGTCATGCAAACTGAATTTAATGCTTTACAAGTTATTAATACATAAGAATATATTCCCCAACCATCAAACAATCTCGTATTTAGATGTCTGTGGCTATTTGGGCATAAATTCAAGGTCGGTGGTTCTTTGTGATTTTACAAAGCACGATTTAATAGGTATGTTTAATGTTACAAAGCACAATTAGTATTAAATACAAAATTGGAAACTATTGACAATGATTGTCATGACACTTTAAGTTTAGTTGTCAAGGTTGTCATGATAAAAATTGTGCATTCATTGGCAGTTTTAAAAGCATGACCGATTAATCAACTCTATGTGAAAATACATTCTTACACGATGCAATTTAAGAAACATTTTTTATAAATTAACCCTCTGGTTTCATTGATAATACATACCTGAATCATGTATATGACTCAAAATGTTTCTTTAAGGTTTAAAACAAGCACATCAAGTATGGTACATTCATTTTTATATGTTTTTTTAACATAAAAAGGTTTCTAAAGTAGCAACCGTGAAATGTCACTATTTATTCTTCAGACAGGAAGTACCATGACTGATCTAGTTTTGTATGTAGATAATATTATAATAACAACCATCATATGACGACTTTTAAAAGTAAATTATACTGTCACATGAATTTTCTATGTTATACTTGGTAACCCTTCACCGCCTTATGAACATCTCACTTCAAATGGATAATCGTGGCTTGTTTTTATACTAATCACATCACGCTCATGATATCTTACACTGTGCATACCTATCCATATGCATACTGTATAACACGATCGTGGATATTTCTTTCAAACTTAGTGCATCTAATAGAATCTCATTACATGATTACACATTATATATGATCTTTGCGGGAGCCCTACATTACCTCAATTTTAGTCACTTTGACATCTCTGATGCAGTTCATTAGCTCTTACTTTTTATGATACTGTACAAGAGCCAGACTTTGACTTTATGAAATAAATTCTCATATACATTAAGGGTACTAGTAATTATGGGTATGCGACTTATTATGACGCTGGCGTTATATATTATTTCTTATTATGATGCCAATTAGGGAGGATTTCTTAATTCCAGAAGATCAACATCAGGATAATGTGTGTGTGTTTTGCGGTAATTTGGTTTCATGCTCTTCAAAATAAAAACTTAATCTCAAGATCCAACTGAATATACAGAAGCGACTAATATTGTGGCTGAATATACATAAATTCAATATGTTTACTTGAGATACATGTTCTTATCACGAAAGCCAACGTTGTTTACTACGATAACATGTCTTCCGTGTACTTACCGCAAAACCTGATTAACATCAATAGGCAAAACATGTTGAGATAAACATTCACTTTATACGTAAAAAAAATATAGATTGTTCAGGTCCGAGTTCTTCATGTGCCATCCTGTTCACAGTGTAACAATATATTCACTAAACGATTACCTCGATAAAATTTCAGTCACTCAGGTCCAGCTTGAGCATTTGTTGCACGCCAGATCGAACTATGATGGTATATTAGAGAGTGCGTTAATGCTTAGATATAATTGCCAACATTCTTATATTGTAATTTTGGTTAGGTAAATTGGTCAATATTCTTATAATGTATTTATAGTTAAATATATTGATCAATATTCTTCTTATGATCATAGATTTTATTTTGAATTATTTACAATCAGTTTTGTTTTTTGAATGAGATAATCTTTAAACCTGTTAATAATAGGTTTATAAAAAAATTATTTAAAAAAATACTCATCGAAAATTTAAAACAATATATATTATTAATTAAGAAATTAATAATAATATATTCATATAAAATTATGGAAGTAATAAATAGACTATTATATTGTACTAATGACATTACGCTCATGATATCTTACACTATCCATACATATCCATATACAAACTGTATAACACGATCGTGGACATTTCTTCCATATTTAGCGCATTAGATAGAATGCCATTACATGATGACACTTTATACATGATCTTAGCGGGAGCGTTACATAATCTCACTTTCAGTCGCCTTAACATCGACTTTTTATGATACTATACAAGAGCCACACTTCGACTTTATGAAACAAATTCTCAAATACATTTAGATTACTTGTGATTATGGTATACAGCTTATTATGACGACATCGTTATCTATCGTTGCCTATTATGATGCCAATTGGGGAGGATGTCCTGATTCCAGAGGATTAATATCAGGATAATGTGTGTATTTTGCGGTAATTTGGTTTTATGGTCTTCAAAATAACAACTTACTCTTAAGATTCAACTGAATATACAAAAGTGACTAATATTATGGCTGAATATACATAACTTTAAAATATTCTTCTTGAGATACATAATCTTATCACGAAAGCCAACATCATTTACTATGACAACATGTCTGTCGTGTACTTATCATAAAACCCGGTTAACATCAACAGACAAAATATGTTTAGATAAACATTCACTTTATGCGTGAAAAAATATAGATTGGTCAGGTTCGAGTTCTTCACGTGCCATCATCTTCATAGTATAACGTTATCTTAGTAAACGATCACGTCGATAATTTTCTAATCACTTAGGTCCAGTTTGAGCGTTTGTTGCACGACTGATCGAACTATAATGATATATTAGAGATTCTATTAAAATATTGTATTAATGCTCAAATATACGTGCTAACATTTTTATATTGTATTTTTGATTACATAGACTGGTCAATATTTTTATATTATATTTATAGTTAAATAAATTGATCAATATTCTCTTCATAATTATAGATTTTATTTTGAATTATTATATTTTTTTTGACTGAATTCATCTTCAAACCTATTAAAAATTTACAAAAAAAATTATTTAAAAAATACTCATCCATAATTTAAAATAAAATATGTTACCAATTAAAAAATTAATTAAAACTAACCTATAGCATTTCTCTTAATAATAATCCATTATTTATATAAAATTATAGAGTAATAAATAGACTATTATATTAATAATATCTATTTTGATAATTATTTATTTATATAAAACTCAAATGATATTCATGATATTATGATTCTCGCATTTATTATTTTATAAAGAACAAAAGCAAACAAAAAGCCTATAAATGTTTTCCATGTTTTGACTTTGTAATATTTAGTTATGGCTTTTTATAAAATAATTTTATAGTCCAATAGTTATAAAAAATTGCGATTAACGTCTCATGTAGATATTGCTTAAAATTCACATATATCGAGTAATAAACTATATACGATAACTTATAATTTTAGTCTTCATGTAGTTTCGTTACATGTTATCTTTCGCATACTATAATATACTTTTTCATAGGCTCACCCCATCATTTTTATACATTTTTAATTTTATGTTCATAGATCAAAACAATAAAAATATAAAAATTAAAGACTAAAATACTATAAAAAGCAAACATTGAATACCTGGGTACATAATTTAGCCCACAAAAGATAAAATAAAATAATATAGTTTTTATATGAGAAAAGCATGAACCATGGGCTATATATTTGACTTAGTTTCGTACTGAACTGCATATCAGTCTATAGGGAAAGTAAAAAAATGGGTTCTGTCACTACTCAAAAAGACAGATCATTCCTCGAAGAAAGATTCTTACAGGTACTTCTTCCAATCTCTCTTTCATTCCGAAATCCGGTTTTGCTTTAATCGAGCTTATTACATATAAAAATTCCATCGATTTGTACATTAATTAATCATTATAGTTATATGAATCAAATCCAATATTTTAAGTTATCGCGATTCGCGTGTATATTTCCATTTTATCTATCAGATTTAATCCGTGCAAATTTAAGTTAGTTGAATTCAAACTTGCGAAGCTGGATTTTGAATTTGAATATATTTTTGTCTTTCGCGGAAATAAAGAATTAGCGGAAAATATTTGATGTTGAGCCGAAGGACAACAGGTTGCATGGAAATATATTTGGATAATTTATTTATTAGTCCCTCTATAATATCGAGATTTCTAATTATAAATTTAATAGATATTGGAATTTAATGAGTTGGAATTTTTGTTAAAAGGGAAGCAACAGATTGTTCACTGGAGATGGTACAGTTGACGTAAAAGGTTATCTTGTTCTGAAGAAGAATACTGGCACCTGGAAAGCTTGCCCTTTCATTTTGGGTAATATAAATTCTCAGCCATAGTCATAGTCATAGTCTGGTCTAGTACATAGTCTGGTCTAGTACATTGTATACTTGTGCTGATGTTTATGCATAATATAATTCAGGTAACGAATGTTGTGAACGTTTAGCGTACTACGGGATCGCTAGCAATCTAATTACTTACCTGACAACCAAACTGCACCAAGGAACCGCCTTGGCTGCTCGAAATGTTACCACATGGCAGGGAACCTGCTATCTGACACCTCTTATTGGAGCTATCTTGGCTGATACTTGTTGGGGAAGATATTGGACCATTGCTGCTTTCTCAATTATATATTTCATTGTAAGTTTCACTTCTTTTTTTACTCCAGGGACATGTTTTGCTTTGATTTTCAGAAGTGTAAAATATTCTTTCTATTGCTTTTTGGTGAAGGGAATGAGTGCGCTGACTCTCTCGACCACCGTTCCTTCTTTGAAACCTGTTGAATGTATAGGTCTTGAATGCATTTCTGTTAAACAAGCTCGGTATAGAATATTCTTTCTCGGGCTTTACTTGGTTGCTCTTGGTACTGGTGGCATCAAACCATGTGTCTCAGCCTTTGGGGCTGATCAGTTTGACGAAACTGATCCTCGTGAGAGAGTCAAGAAAGGATCTTTCTTCAATTGGTTTTACTTCTCTATCAACATTGGTGCTCTCGTATCATGCACTCTTTTAGTGTGGATTCAAGACAATTGTGGATGGGGGCTAGGGTTTGGAATACCTACAATATTCATGGGTATTGCTATTGCCAGTTTCTTTTTGGGCACACCGCTTTATAGACTTCAGAAACCTGAAGGAAGCCCTTTTACAAGAATGTGCCAGGTTTTGGTGGCCTCGCTTCGTAAATGGGATCTGGATGTACCCACCGACAGCACTCTCCTTTATGAATCACCAGACAAAAGTTTAATCATTGCTGGAAGTCGGATACTCGAGCATTGTGATGATTTCAAGTAACTCCTCCATTCTCTAACTTTATTATCATTGTTTGTCCGTCTCGTTTACATAATCTTGTTTGTCTATGTTAGGTAGGAACGAAGGGGTGATTTAAAACAGTGAATAGTTATATGACATAATTCATATTCTAGTGCAGATTCAGTTAATTTTATTTTCAACACAAATGCCATCTTCATTTGCAGTGAACTTTTGTCCGGTCGCT
Organism: Limnanthes douglasii subsp. nivea; assembly: GCA_036936605.1. NCBI lineage: Eukaryota > Viridiplantae > Streptophyta > Magnoliopsida > Brassicales > Limnanthaceae > Limnanthes > Limnanthes douglasii. Next base: position 79,087,253 of record JAUPFV010000003.1, on the reverse strand, counting down.
CACGTTCCCAGTATCGTCTCTCATATTGTGCTTTACTTAATATTATGCATGGCTGTTGCTTTTGTTTGGAAATAAGACTGTGGATTTGTGCTTCTGCATCTATGATTCGGTAGACGAGCTTGTTATGGTTCACCTGTTGATCTAGAAAGACAATTTTGGTTGTGTATGCTGTTTTCAAATAGTGAAAATGTCTCCGTTCTGCTGGCTTACATATTCATTTGAAGAGTTTGTCACTATAGTATATGATATAAAACATATTAGCTCATACCTTTTCTGGAGCAGGTGTCTGGATAAAGCTGCTGTTCTTTCACGTGGTGAGGCTGAGACAGGGGAGGTTTCAAATCCATGGAGACTGTGTACTGTCACACAAGTAGAAGAATTTAAGATATTAATTCGCATGTTTCCTGTGTGGGCTAGTGGAATAGTCTTTTCTGCTGTATACGCCCAAACATCAACCATGTGTGTGGAACAAGGAAGACTGATGGACACTTCGATCGGTTCTTTCGAGATTCCTCCGGCTGCTCTAGGAATATTCAACATTATCAGTGTTATCTTCTGGGTCCCTGTATACGATAAGTTGGTTGTTCCAATCGCAAGGAAGTACACAGGCAAAGAGAAAGGTTTATCTGAATTACAGCGTATGGGAATCGGACTATTCCTTTCAGTTTTGTGTATGATTATTGCTGCCTTGGTCGAGGTTAAGCGATTGCAATTTGCGACAGAACTCGGGGTGGCTGACAAAAAAACTGCCGTGCCAATGAGTATCTTTTGGCAAGCACCTCAGAATATTCTGTTTGGTGCAGCTGAGGTGTTCACATATATCGGTCAGCTTGAGTTTTTCTACGAAGAATCTCCAGAAGACATGCGGAGTTTATGCAGTGCATTGTCACTTTTGACTACCTCTTTGGGGAATTACTTGAGCTCCTTTATACTAATGGTTGTGACTGACTTCACGACTACAGGTGGAAAGCCGGGATGGATACCGGACAATCTCAATGAAGGCCATCTCGATTATTACTTCTTGCTTTTGGCTGGCCTATGTTTCTTAAACATGTTACTTTATTCAGTCTCTGCTACTAGATACAAACAAAAGAAAGCATCATGAGGCTTCGATACACAAATATGTCGATGTATTATACAAATTGTGAAAGAAAATAAATGAGATATTCTTATTACTCTTGGGCTAAGTTCTTTAGAGTTTCTCTTTTAAGAAAGCCCTTTAATTTATATTACAAGTAGATGGTGAACTAACTTTGGGCCTCGAAGCTGTATCTGGAGTAGGAGTATGGTGCCAAAACATTTTGAGAGAAATCTTTACAAAACTGCTATGGAATCGAATAGCTTACAAATATCTAAACATCTAGAATATTGTAAACATTATACTAACTAATTGATATGAGCCCAATTGGTTCAGATGATTAAGCCGGTCCCACTGGATTTAGAGTCCATTAGATTGAAGTTCGGGCACAAATGTTTACTCATTTATTATAAAGAGATTGTATTTTCTTATAACAAAATACATTGAAAACAAGATATTTCGTATTTTATTATTCTCAAACTACTACAAATTTTCTAATTACTATTAATTTTATTTATTATCTTCTACTATAAAATCGCACCAAAAAATTGTGTCATCGTTTGATGTCATTTGTTTAAAAAATGATCTTTGTCCTGAAGTTTTTGTTTTTGTCTTTTTTTTTTTATATTAAAAACTTCAAAACTTACTAACATCAAACCAACGTATGATAAATTCATACGCAACGAAGCAATGGCCGAGATCACTGATGTCCCGTTTCTTTAGCTCTGAAGCCTTCATTGGTTCATCTTTTATTTCGAACAGCTCTATCTACCCAATTTCCATCTCTGACGGACTTGTTTGGTTGAGCTTCCAGCTTCAGTAATTCCAGATATTATGTTTATGGTCTCTACTGCTCCAACAGTTGACACACAACCTGTGTACGAGACAAGATAATAATTTTATAATTGTGCATGTTTTGCTGACCGCTCTTTCGCAATAAATGAAAGCAGAGGTCCCATCTCCAAAAGCCAAAACCGAAATCGACAAGGTCTAGAGGTCCCATCTCCAAAAGCCAAAACCGAAATCGACAAGGACGACTTAGACCGAGAATCCTCCAGAAAAGGTGGGAAACTGTTGGCGGAAAGATATAAAACAACACTCTTTTTAAAACAAACAAACAACTTTGATATAGATAGAAAATGAGAAATATTACAAGAACATTTTTACAATTTCTAGTGTTACAATTCACACTAGAAGAGAAAATATTTTTCAAACACTCAAGAGAGCTTTCTCGTCTCTCTTTTCTCTCACTCTAACTTTCTCTCTAACTTTACTTCTTAGTGTGTTTGGTGATGCTCTAGATGGTGGGAGAGCTCCACTATTTATAAGAATATAGTGGAGACAAAGATCCACCATCCAAGAGGCTTTTGGATACTAACACACTCAACATCAATACTACACTCAAAGTTAAGGTGTTTCTTACACTCAATCTAAAAGTGTGTCTTGCACTCAATCTAAAAGTGTGTCTTGCACTCAACCTAAACTACTAAATATTAATTTAAATATTTCTAGAATATTTTTTCTAGATGGGCCTTATTAAGTGGGTTGGACCCTTTGAGTGGGTTGGGCCCTTTAAGTGGATCAAGTTTATGATCCAACACTCCCCCTTAAACTTGATCCCGTGACCCCTAGTAGTTTCCTTAATCGTTTGAAGTCTTCGCTTTTCAGTGGCTTGGTGAAAATATCAGCAACTTGATCTTGTGTCTTCACATATTCTACTTGCACATCCTTTCTTGAAATACACTCCCTTATGTAGTGGTAGCGAACATCGATATGCTTGCTTCGATTATGGAATACTGGATTCTTGGCTAAGGCGATTGCTGACTTATTATCAACATAGACCTTAGTTGGCTCATGTTGTGGTAGGTCTATCTCCTTCAATAGATTTCTAAGCCAAATTGCATGACTAACACAGGTTGTGGCAGCAACATATTCTGCCTCACAAGTGGATAATGTGACTATCAGTTGTTTCTTTGACATCCACGTGAAAGCAATATTTCCCATAAAGAATACAAATCCAGTTGTACTCCTTCGATTGTCTATGTCTCCACCCCAATCACTATCGCTATACCCAACAAGTTTGTAATCATTAGAAATGGAATAGAGTAATCCAAAGTCGATTGTACCTTTCAGATAACGAAGGATTCTCTTTCCAGCCTTGAAATGAGTTGTTGTTGGAGATTCCATATAGCGACTAACCAATCCAACTGCATGAAGAATATCTGGTCTCGTACAAGTTAGATAGCGTAGGCTACCCACCAAACTTTTGAATAATGTTGGATCTACACTTTCGCCTTCTTCATGCTTGGATATTTTGACTCCAAACTCCATAAGTGTGCTTATCGAGCTACAATTCTCCATCTTAAACTTCTTGAGGATATCTTTTACATAACTTTCTTGTGAGATGAAAATTCCATCTTTTTGCTGCTTAACTTCAATGCCAAGGTAGTACGCCATGAGCCCCAAGTCTATCATCTCGAATTCCTTTGTCATCACTTCTTTGAATTTATTAAACATGTTTGGGTTGCTTCCAGTGAAGATCAAATCATCCACGTAGAGACACACAATCAAAATATCTCCATCTTTGATCTTGGTGTATAGAGCGTGCTCGTACGGACATTTGTTGAAGCCATTCTCTTGGAAATACTTGTCGATTCTACTGTTCCATGCCTTGGTGCTTGTTTTAGCCCGTAAAGAGCCTTCTTTAGCTTCAACACCTTGTCTTCGTGGCCTTTGACCTCATAGCCTAATGGTTGTTGAATATAGACTTCTTCTTCAAGGACGCCATTTAGAAATGCTGACTTTACATCCATTTGTTGTATCTTCCACTTGTTTTGAGCTGCCAAATAAATTATTAGTCTAATAGTTTCCAATCGGGCAACGGGGGCGAATACCTCATCATAGTTAATTCCCGCCTTTTGACTATAGCCTTTTGCAACAAGCCTCGCTTTGTGTTTTTCAATCTCCCCCTTAGCATTTCTCTTGGTTTTGTATAACCATCTGACGCCTATTGTTTTGCACCCTTTGGGAAGTGAAGTGAGTTCCCATGTGTCATTCTTCTCGATGGCTCTAATTTCTTCATCCATCGCGTCTCTCCATTGTTTCTCTTGTGCAGCTTCTTGAAATGTCACTGGCTCACAATCAGCAAAGAGACAAAATAGTGTAATGTTATCTATTGGTTCGGTTACCTCATAAAGATCACTAAGGCTTCTTGTACGTTCCACTGCTCTCTCATTTTGACTACCATTTGACGATGATGAAGGTGGCGAGTCTCCATGAGTAGTTGCTGTTGGTGAGGCATGTTGGGTAGCAACATCTTCTGATTGCTCATTTTGTGTCTTCTCATCTTCTTCAATTTGGGGGAAAAATGTGAACTCATTTGTATGAGACCCAAAATCCCATTCGCCTTCTTCATCAACTATCACGTCTCGGCTTATCACAACCTTCTTGTTGTTTGGGTTGTACAACTTGTAGCCTTTGGAACTTGAGTCGTAACCGATGAAGATAAAACTCTTGCTTTTATCATCGAGTTTGGTTTGTTGTTCGTCTGGTACATGGACATGAGCTACGCTTCCAAATACTCTCAAGTGGGAAATTCCAGGCTTTCTTCCACTCCACGCTTCTTGTGGTGTCTTTCCCCAAACACTTCTTGTTGGAGATCGGTTGGACAAGTACACCGCACATGCCACTGCTTCCGCCCAAAAATCCTTAGGCATTTTCTTGCTCTTGAGCATGCTTCGCGCCATATCAAGGATTGTTCTGTTCTTTCTTTCTGCCACACCATTTTGTTGAGGAGATATGGGAACTGTCAAGCGGCGACGAATTCCATGTGCTTCACAAAACTCTAGAAATTCATTGGATGTAAACTCCCCTCCTCGGTCAGATCTCATGGATTTGATCTTATTTCCGCTTTCTTTTTCCACAACTGCTTTGAACTTCTTAAATATTCCAAAGACTTCGGATTTCTGTTTCAAGAAATATACCCAAGTTTTTCTTGAAAAATCATCAATGAAGAGAAGGAATTAGTTACTTTTACCTAGAGATCTCGGCTTGATTGGACCACACACATCGGTATGAATAAGCTCGAGAGGTTTATTGGCTCTTGACTCTGACTCCTTTGGAAAGCTTTTTCTGAATTGCTTTCCAAGTAAACATCCTTCGCATAGTTGGTCAGGATGATTGATGCATGGTAACCCTCTCACCATTTCCTTCTTTGACAATAACTCTAAACTTGAAAAGTTTAGTGCCCAAATCGAACATGCCATAGCCACGACGAATCTTTGTAACACGCCTTAAGACACTTTGCAACATCATTTTGAATATTCAAAGGAAATATTCTATTCTTTGACATTTGGACTTTAGCAATTAAGTCTCCTTTGTCGTCTTTTAGAAAAAGACTATAATTTTTCATATGAATATCATAGCCCTTTTCTAGTAGTTGTCCCAAGCTTAAGATGTTGCTTTTCATGCTAGGCACGTAATAGACATTTGAGATTATTTGGTGACTACCATCTTTTGCACGAATAAGAATGTTACCTTTTCCTTTCACTGATATTTTGCTATCATCTCCAAAAGAGACATTTCCACTCACTGCTTCATTGATCTCTACGAACATGCTTCTTTTCCCACACATATGGTTGCTTGCACCGCTGTCAAGATACCAAGTGTTCTCTTGACCTTCATTAGTATTTTTGTATGTTAGTAGTAACATATCTTTTTCCTCCATCTTCTCCTCCACATAGTTGGCCCTCTCCTCAACTCTATTGTTGGGGTCTCTGCATTCTGAAGCATAATGCCCAAAGTTTTGACATTTGTAGCATTGGATTTGAGATTTATCATACCTCGAATTCGGATTTCTTCTTCCACGACCTCGTGTTGAGCTTTCTCGTTTCTCGTAGTTGTAGTTGGAATTATTGTTGTTGTAATTCCAGCCACATCCACTGCCATGATAACCACCTCGTCCGCGGCCTCTGCCTCTGCCTCGGCTACGTTGGTTTCTATCATCTCCTTGATTTGCATGCATGTCCTTCAATTCTACTTTGAGGAGTTGCTCGGTGATCTCTTGCTTCTTCTTGTGCTTTTCTTCATAGGCTTGTAATGATCCTTGGAGTTCTTCGATCATCATTTTCTCCAAGTCTTTAGTTTCTTCAATCGTTACGACGATGTGCTCAAATTTAGGATCCAACGAGCGGAGTATTTTTTTCGATTACTCTCACATCTTCTAACTTCTCACCATTTCTTTTTAATTGATTAGAAACGGTTGCTACTCTTGAGAAATATTCCGAAATAGATTCGGACGCTTTCATATGTAAGGATTCGAATTCACCTCTTAATGTTTGGAGACGTACCTTTTTCACCTTTTCGACTCCTTTGTAAGAGATTTGTAATTTCTCCCACGCTTGCTTGGCGGAAGATGCGCTTGAATTTTTTTTGAAGCCATCATCATCTAATGCTTGATAGATGAGGAAGAGAGCTTTTTTGTCTCTCTTTCTTGAATCCTTCAACGTTATTTTCTCCTCTTGAGCAAGGCTTGCTTCATCTTCGGGTTCGTCAAAACCTTTTTCGACGGCATCCCATACATCATGTGCTCCAAGGAGAGCTTTCATCTTGATACTCCAATTGTCGTAGTTGTTGTTATTGAGTGTTGGAACTTGGAAGGATGATACACCATTTGCCATATTTTTAAATATGTTGAATATTTAAAAACAAAATTTCCAATATGTTGAAAATTTAAAAACGAAATTTTGGAAAGAGCTTGTGGCTCTGATACCACTTTGTTGGCGGAAAGATATAAAACAACACTCTTTTTAAAACAAACAAACAACTTTGATATAGATAGAAAAGGAGAAATATTACAAGAAAACTCTTACAATTCACACTAGAAGAGAAAATATTTTTCAAACACTCAAGAGAGCTTTCTTGTCTCTCTTTTCTCTCACTCTAACTTTCTCTTTAACTTTACTTCTTAGTGTGTTTGGTGATGCTCTAGATGGTGGGAGAGCTCCACTATTTATAGGAATATAGTGGAGACAAAGATCCACCATCCAAGAGGCTTTTGGATTCTAACACACTCAACATCAATACTACACTCAATCTAAAAGTGTGTCTTGCACTCAATCTAAAAGTGTGTCTTGCACTCAACTTAAACTACTAAATATTAATTTAAATGTTTCTAGAATATTCTTTCTAGATGGGCCTTATTAAGTGGGTTGGACCCTTTGAGTGGGTTGGGCCCTTTAAGTGGATCAAGTTTATGATCCAACAGAAACGACGTAACAAGAAAAAAAAGCAAACAAAAAAGCACTCCCCTCCCGTCGAAACGTTCGACCAAAAAAAAAAAGAGAACCCAAGTATCAAGAGATTTCGACCATGAGCATGGATTAATTTCTGTAGTTTTAAACCCAGATTCAGTATCAGCAAGTTTCTTTTAACCATGGACTTCAACCGCACTGCCACTAGCATCCTGGAGTTCGGGTGAACATCCAACAACAATCAAGAGTCCAGTCAAACCTTAAACACTATTGTTGAGTCCAACGAGCTCCATCAGCAACCTAGAGTCAACCAAAACCTCAAGCAACATTTTAGAGTCCAGTCAATCCTCCACCAGCATCCTAGAGTCAACCGGGAACTCCAGTAGCAACATAGAGTCCATAAAAAACTCCATCAACAATATGAAGTCCACCCAAACCTCTAGTAGTAACATGAAATCTAGCCAAGTGTTCACCCACAATAGAATGACCAACCAAATAAATAGTTGCATAATGGAATCTAGTTATATCTCCCAACATAACATAAAGTGTCGTTTAACCCACATTCAGTTCACGAAGCTCACCAAACCTTTCAATAGGTTGCACCAAACTTCAGAATACAACCAATCTTACTTAATACGAACATTTAATACAACAAATCTTGCAATCGGTTTTATGGATGTATACATGACCTTACTAACGAAAATTCCTCGTTCCTCTGCCATCACAACAAAAACTAAGCAATTAGTTCAACATGGACTTTGTCCAACATGAAAAAATATATAGGCCATCGTATATTAACTTGACTAATAAAAATGCAATGAACATATAGCAGGCGCTTGAAGACTATCAAATATACCATTTCAAGGGAAAAATGAATGATTATAAAATTAACATCATGCATGAGGATGATGAGGACCAACTAGATGAAACCTCCCCGTTGACGCCATACATCTTGTACGAATACTTTTTGAGAAACTGTAGTATCGAGAAGATGGACAAGTACAATGGTGAAGAAGATCTTGAGCATCACATCAAGCATTTCAAAATTGAGATGATGTGTTTCGTGTTAGACAGCAATATGAAATGCATAACATTTTCTATGACCTCCTGAATAATATCTTAACATGGTTCAATATTTACCATCCGAAAGTATCAAAAGATTTCAAATGGTATGAGCAAACTATCACAATTATTTTTTCAGATCCAAGATCGTGAAGAGAGACTGAATTACATAATTCAGTACAATCAACAGACATAATTGTGACACTAGAGAACACACTCAAAGATTTATGGATATAAATAATGAGTTGCACGATTGTCATCATCTAGAGACAGTTGAAGCCTATAGATAATCAATGTTTCCGGGACCTTATCGGAAGCGAAAATGAATCCATCAATTTTACGAATATACACATGCATATGGAGATCCACATCAACTTGAAAAAATTTCAAGTGCAATAATGGATGGAAATACTTTTACTCCAAATACTTATCTTTCTCACCACATTATGGCAAGAGGTAAAGATCCGTGAGTGGGGCATAGGTACACATTAATTAATCAGTAGGACATTTCTCATAATCACAGTGAGAAACTATTAAACCAAAAATATAAAGTGGAAATTTTTAAGAGAGACTAGGAGACGACAATAATAATAACGGTAACGACCAAATACAAGACCGCCCAACACATAGTTCATTCACTAAATTAACCGAAAGCTGAATATATTTTATGACATGACCAAAGATGTGGTCCACTAGTAAGATCTGAGAAGCTACAAACACCCAAAGAATATAGGTATAAAAGTAAATACTGCAAGTCCTATGACAACTTCGACGAGTATATAAGAGATTGTCAGGCTTTACATGACAAAATCCAAAACTTGGTAGATTACAGGAAACTCTTGGAGTTTGTAAAAAGAATAAATGAAAAATGAACCACAACATTCTATGTCCGGCTAAAAACTCCGAAAAAAATGAGAGAGGCAGGATGAACCTACAATAGAAGAGGCAAAACGTTTTGGCATGAATGCAATTATTAAAATAATAAAATTACAACAAACAATAAAAATACAACAAACAAATGGCAGGCGCATGAAGACTATCAAATATACCATTAAAAAGGAAACTGAATGATTATAAAATTAACACCGTGCATGACGATGATGAGGACCAACTACATGAAGCCCCCCATTGGCCCAGACATCTTGTACAAAGACTTTTCAAACAAGTGCAATAGTGAGAAGATGAACAAGTACAATAGTGAAGGAGATTTTGAGCATCACATCGAGCATTTTAAAATCAAGATAATGTGTTTCGGAGGACACAACAAGATGAAATGAAAAACCTTTTTGATGACCTCCTGAATAATGTCTTAACATGGTTTAACACTTTACCATCGAAAAGTATCAAAAGCTTAAAAATTGTATGAACAAGCTTACACAATAATTTTATCAGATCCAAGATCTTAAAGTGAGATGAGATTACATAATTCACTGCAATCAACGACCACAATTGTGACACTTAGAGAATACACTAAAACTTTTATGGATACAGAGAACGTCTTGCACGTTTGTCATGATCTGAAGGCAGTTGAATCCTATAGATAATGAATGTTTCATGGACCATTATCGGAAGCTATAATGAACCAAAAATCCGTCAATTTTTGAGATACAAACATTTATGTGGAAACCCACATGAAGCTGGAAGAAATTTCAAGAGCAAGAATTGGTGGAAACACTTTACTCCAAATACTTATCCATCTCACCACATTATGGCAAGATTTGCGAGTGGGACATAAGTAAAAACTAATTAACAGTAGGACATTTCTCGTAATAACAATGAGAAACTATTAAAACCAAAAATGTCAAGTGGAAAATTTTAAGAAAGACCACGAGATGAAAACATTAATAACGGTAGCGACCAAGTACAAGACCACCCAACACATGGCTTATTCACTAAATTAACCGAAAGCTTGGAAATATTTTATGACAAGACCAAAGATGTGGTCCGCTAGTAAGATCTGAGAAGCTGCAAACAACCAAAGAACATATGCATGGAAGAAAATACTGCAAGTCCTATGGAACCTTCTAGCAGTGTACAAGAGATTATCAGGCTTTATAAGACCAAATCCATAACTTGGTAGATAACAAAAAAAACTCTTGGAGTTTGTAAATAGAATGAATAAAAATGTACCGCAATAGAAGAACCAAAATTGCTCGACGTCAATGCAATTATTAAAATTATGGATGACGAATATTTGGATACGGACCTCAATAAAAAATCCATTGATGGTGGGGATATTTTGTTATGAGTTTCTACAAATCATGAAAGTGACATGTAAAGCTAGAAATGCAGTCCCTAGGGCATAAATCTCTATACATTGGTCTTAGAACCTAAATTATGTTGGGATTTAAGGATAATGACTTGAGAGGCATCACAACACCATACAACGATTTTGTGCTAATTACGAACGAACTAATAGGGGTAACAATTAAGCACATCATGAATTACACCATAATTTCGGCCAACATCCTCTACAAAAGCACATATGATAAAATGAGAGGCACCCACCGTCAGAGGGTTCCAAAACAATTCACTCGATTTGATGCTAATTTACTAGGATAACTCATGCTAGACGTAGTCCTCGATAAATGGGAATTTAGGAAAAAGGTGAAAGAATTCGTTATGATAGTCTATGCTCAATCCTCGTACAACATCATCTTCTGACAACCATAACTGCATCAAATTTATGTTGTCATCTTTATAATTCACTAATGCATTCGATATCCAATCAACAGAGTAGTTAGGATCATCTAACGCAATCAAAAGACATCGACATCCAGAAAATGATGTGAAGCCTTATTATCTCTAAAAAACAACAATTAGCAAGGTATCTGGTCGTCTTATATATTATAGATGATCTGAGAGACCCCCCACATCATAGAACCAGCTGAGGAGAAAAAATGTCACAATATAAAGCATCAAGAGACTAAATCTGGTGCAATGAATCCTTAACATCAATAGAGTCCCGACTAAGGTGGCATGCCACAAGTTCATAGTAAACACGAATTTCCGACCAATTAAGTAAAAAATAAAATCATATAACCAATAAAAAATAAAATAAATCATAATATATAAATATACAAACTTACCGTATTCGACCATATCTAAAAGTCACACTACTCGGTTTTGACAGTAAACTTGGTACTCGTAAAAAACAAAAAAAAACCAAAAATATGCATCAATTTTGTAGATCTTAAAAAAGCTTGTCCAAAAGACTTTTTTCATCACGTGGAAACAATATGCTATCATTCATGGATGCCTATTCAATATATAACCAACTATAGGTGCATGAGGATAAATGAGGAACACACAACATTAATTACAGATATGAGAGTAGATTTTTATTAGGTCATGTCTTTCGTGTTAAAACACACTAAGGCTACGTATCACTGGCTCATCAATGAGGTTTTTGCAACACAATTAGGATGAAATTATAGGCTTCTCAATGAAATATGGGTCACTAGTTCTCAGGAGGAAGATCATATGGCCGACCTATCTAAGACTTTCTTGTTAAGGAACTAACAAGTTCTGCGAAAGTAAGTCTACTATTTTTTTGTCAAGAAAGAGATCACTTTATTCATCAATACGTTTTCCCTATTTATATTATACAGACTGGTCGGTAGTTACATTAGGTTACGCTTTTAGCGCCACTAGCCCACTTAAACCATTATCCCTATAATTGTGGAACTAACATCTGTTACCACTGTTATCCCTATAATTGTGGAATAACTAACATATCTTAAACTCGTGGGTTAATCGTGTGTTGGTATTACAAGTAAGGGCTCTGAGCGCAATCTATACTCCAATCCGAGCTGAACTTTCCTTTTAAGAACACTAGAGCTGACCTAATCTGCTGAGCTCGAACTTGAGCTCGTTAATGAACGAAACCCATTTTGATCTGTTTTTCTGAGCTCGAACTTACTGATGACGCGCTCAGGTCTTTTCTTTTTACCATATTCCTCATCTAGTCGATCAACTCTACTATGACGTCCTCGAGCTCATCTTGATCCTGAATTCAGTCGATCAACTCTACTATGACATCCTCGAGCTCATCCTGATATTGAATTCAATCGATCAACTCTACTCTATCGTCATCCAGCTCATCCTTATCTTGAATTCAGCAACATCATGCATACTCTTAAGTTTGCTCTATTATGATGCTGTGTACACCGTTGAGCTCAGTTTAGTGATGAGCTCAGTATCCCTTTAAGATCACCCCTGTTATCTATCGATAACGTCAACCTGCTGTTGAGCTCGTCCGCGTTGTCTATTATTGATTTTGACCTGTTGTCGAGCTCATCCAAGCCATAGAGCTCGTTCTCTTCTTTTCTGCTCATCATAATCCAAAGTCTCAGTGCTCCTTGCTCGTGTTCTGGGGAATCCCCCCTTATAAGGGCTCCCTAGTTTAGAGGTTTATTAAAAATATTAATAAACATGTATATTATAAATAAATTAAATACTCTACTTATAATAATAATAATTTGAATCGTCCTGTGTCTGTTTCTTTCTGACACGCGTCGTCAAGACAAGTGGCGGTTTTCTGACAACACCGTTTCCTGAAGTTACTTTTTGGCGATTTAGCTTTCTGGCATAATTTTCAAATAGACAATGACATCATAACTTACGCGCGTATGTAAAAACGTTCCATTACTCAAATAAATTTCTCATTTACTTGTAAATACTACATTTCTTCAAATCTTCTGCTTTATTCTTCTTGAAAAACTCTCTACAACCTCAATCCCAGGCGTTCGCTTCTTTCTTCGTCGACAGTTATTCAGGCAACATTCTTATTCTTAACTATTTTGCTTATGTCGAATGCTGTAGATAACCCAAATTCAGGGTTTAAAAATTTTACCAGTAGACGAGTCCCCAAAATCAAATCACTTGCCCTTACCCTTACAATTATTTTGATTTATGTCCTTCCCTAATTGCAGTTTGTAGAAAAACCATGACACCCAAAAAGGGAGTGAAGAGTAAGGCCGTCAAAATTGTGGAACCTTTATATGAAGATGTGAACGACTTAGAAAACTACTTTTCTCAAATAGCTCACAGATACACTAATTTAGATGATGATGGAATCACCTATTTAAGGGAAAGATGAAATATTCCTGAGAACGTAACCATTAGGGCTCCTGGTCTAGGCGAGCATCCCTATCACACACAGGAGACATAAACTTGCCTCTTTACCACTTTGTTTGACTGGGGACTTAGATTACCCCTCCATGAACTAATTCGTGATTATTTTAGTGTCCAGGATATTTACCCCACCCAGATGTCAGCAAACGGCTGGAGGCTGTTGCTCAACATAGTTCTTAGTTCACGCATGTTAAACATCAAAGTATGTTTATCAGACCTCCTTTCAGGTACCGATGTAACCAAATTAGCCACAACGTATTTCTTCTATACCCATTTTAAAGGGATTAACAAGATTGTAGAACTACCCAACTCTGATAGGAATTGGAAAAATTCCTTTGTCTTTGTTTTGGGTATTTGGGAACACATCAACCCTACCCTAAATCTTCAACTAGAACACAAATGGAAGAAAACTTATAAGCCTTGTTTTTATTTTGTATTGAAATATCAATTTGTTCGAACTCTTTGATCATATCCTCGTGCCTTCAGGTGAACTCTCGAACCAAACTTTGTGGAAAGAAGGAAGACCAGACAATTACATAAATCCTCTGATCAGAGTTAGCAGCTTAGCCTTTGAAGCCTGGAAGCAAGACCCCAAAAAGTTGTTCACTCGATACTGATGAGTCCGGAAATTTTCACCACTCACTGTAGAAACCGAACAGGGGCAATCCAGACAAAAACCACCCACTGAACCATCCGGACTGGACTAAAGTATTAAAAGCTAATCACTTTTTGACTAAGCTAGTTGCTAATCTACTTAATAAACTAATGGGTTTTTGAACTCGACCCGATTTCATAAGTATGACCCGAAAGCCCACGTGACCCATAATTAAGGGTATAAATACCCAACCACTTTCATTAATGAGGGTAATGAACATTTAATACAACCAGACAACTCTAATCTCTCACTACAAAACACCCAAACATTAAATTCCTTTGAAACACCTTAAAACACTTGACAAAATTACCCTTAGTCGAAAATAATCCACACTATATTGGCGACCACAGTGGGAGTAGAAGGATGATGGTGACAAGCACAAATATTCTAGTGAGGAAGATTCCGAAGACAATGAAGAAGTTGGTGAGAGTTCAAGTGTTGAACTCAAAAGTCCGAAAAAAGATGGTGGTGAAGAAAAAATCAAAAGGGACAAGCCCTAAGGTTGTATTGTATTGTTGTCTATTGTTTGTTGAGAAACTAAATTCCTTGGATGGCTAATGAATGTTTTTGCATTTTTTGTTTAATGCATGTTCTGTAAAACTTAAATTCCTTAAATGGTCAAGGCATTTGTGAATCATGAATCGATTTCAATCCGATCAGATTCTAATATTATATTTCCCTTTGTTTGAATTTTGTTTATCTATTTATGGCCAATGTTTAGATAACCTTCAATATTTCAGAGGTGTTAAACAAGGTTATTAAACATCCTTAACCACATGTGTTTAATACCTAATGTTTAATATATCCGATAAACTCAAAGATATTTGAGAGCGGGGGTGTTTAATTAGCATTTAATATTCGACCACCTTACACTATGGTTTAAGTAAAAAACAAAATTGCACCAGACTTTTGAAGAAGGCATAAGATATTATTGAAAAACTCGAAAACCTCATTAAAACCTCCCTGCGCCACCAGGGTAGGAAAGAGTATGCCGCCTAATATTTACATTGATACTTAAAAAGTAAATATTTACAAGAGAGTTCCATTCTAAGTATAACCTGAGATGTCAACGTTCCATGGGTGTTTTAGTATTCTCCCTTCCTTGTCTTGGAGCCTGTGTGTAAAAATACTTTTCTTAAGACTTTGTCCCCAACTGAAAATCTCTTCTTTTAACTTTGGAGGTAAATCTGCTCCTCATCAAACCTTGGTAATGCGCCGTTCTCAAATGGGCTTTAACTCTTCTTTATTCAATCAAATCCAATTGATTCCTGACTGCTATATTATTGGACTGTTCTGAATTGTTTTAGACTCTGTGAGATGGTAAATTAGCTTCTATTGGAGTGATTGCATCCATCCCATACACAGGAGAAAAATGAGATTCTTGTGTAGCATCCCTATGTGTTGTTCGGTAGGCCCACAATACTTCTTGTAAATAACTTGACCATTTTCCTACAGCTCCCTTCAGATTCTTCTTCATTCCGGAAAAGATTGTCCGATTTGTAAGTTCAACTTGCCCATTTGCTTGAGGGTGAAAAGGAGAAGAAAAATAATGTTGAATTCCTCTGGAGGTGCAAAACATTTTCATATCTTTATTATCAAACTATGACCCATTATCTGTGGTAATCTTTTGGGGAACCCCAAATCTGCAACACATGTTAGATAAGATGAATTTAGTTATTTCTTTAGAAGTGTTTCCAGCTAAAAGAGCTGCCTCTATCCATATAAATAAATAGTCAATAAAAACTATGATTGTTTTACATCCACCGGATTCCATGAGAAGAGGCCCAACTAGATCCAACCCCCATCTATCAAAGGGTATCGGTTGAGATATCGATTCTATATGAATTGCTGGCACATGAATTTCATTTCCATATCTTTGGCAATGATCACACTTTTTTACCATCTCTTTAGCATCTGCCATTATGGTTGGCCATTAATACCATACTAATAAAACTCTCCTGGTTAGGGCCCTACAGCCACAATGTACAGAACCTTCTCTATCATGTAGTTTAGATAACACAACTTGGGATTATTCAAATCCTAAGCAACGCAAGAGAGGTCTATTGAAATATTTCTTGTAAAGAACTTCCCTTAATATTAAGAAACCACGAGCCTTGTACTTGACTTTCTTAGCCATAGTTTTATCCGGAGACAATATCCCATCAGAGATAAATTGGAGAAGATCATACCTCCAGTCTTTAGGTTGGATAACGAGTATACTCATACTTTCTTCACTATCTTCTTATTGTCCCGTTTGTACGAATGGACATTCTTGCACAAGAATCCATGGGTAATATTCAGAATAAGTTATAGTTGTTAAAGAGTCTGCCACAGTATTCTCCAATCTAGGGACGTGTTCATAGTAGATATTCTTGAAGCTTGCAACAACTTCTTTGAACATGAGTAATTATTTAATAAATTCTTCTTTCTTTGCTTCAGATTGTACTTGATCATGGTGAATCAACAATTGGGAATCACTCATTAACCGTAGATTTCTTTGCCTCACATATGAGAGCCAGCTTAAGACCAGCTATCGCTGCTTCATAATCAGATTTATTGTTAAAAGCTCCGAAACCAAAACATATGGCTTGGTACATATTGTCACCATAGGGAGAAGTTAAACAAATTCCAGCCCCACAACTCATAGTACTTGATCCACCATCTGTTCGAATTACCCATTCTTTCTTAGACTTGTTTTCTGACACTTGTCTGGAGGATCCATCATCATGAAATTCTACCAAGAAATCAGCCACCGACTGGGCTTTAATCGACGTCCGGGAAGCAAAATCAATATCATAATCACTTAGCTCTACTGATCACTTGGTCATTCTACTTGACACATCAGCTTTCTGAAGAACACTTTTCAAGGGAAAAGATATTCGAACAAGAATGAGCTTGAAAGTATGGTCTCATTTTTCTAGCTGCAATTACCAAGGCCAATGCAGTTTTTCCAACTTTAAGTATCTTCTTTCAGCATCTAACTGACTTTTGCTAATGTAATACATCGGACGAGGGTAATTATCCACCTCTCTTACTAGCATAACACTTATTGCATACTCTGATGCAGCTAGATATATGTAGAGATTTTCTCCCCGAATAGGTTTGAAGAAAGTCTTGGGTGAAGACAAATTCTTCTTGATTTTAATAAAAGTTTGATCACATTGTGGAGGCCATTCAAAATTTTTGGCATTCCTTAACACCTAGAAAATAGGGCATATTTGTCTGCTGATCTCGAAATAAACCTGTTCAAAGCAGCCAATCATTCGGTCAGCCTTTGAACTTCTCTGGTGCTCCGAGGAGGGTCCATAGCTAGTAAGGCATTAATTTTATCTGGATCAGGCTGAATTCTTTTCTCACTTACTATGTAGCCCAAGAACTTTCCAGATCGGACCCAAAACACACACTTTTTAGGGTTCAATTTCAAATTCACATCTTTAAAGTTAGAAATTTTTTCTTGAAGATAAGATATATGTGCATCTTCCTCCAAGCTTTTGACCATCATAATATCCATATAGACTTCCATGTTTTTGTCAATTTGATTTGCAAAGGCTTTATTCACTAATATTTGATAAGTGGCCCTAACATTTTTTAATCTGAACGCCATCACCTTGTAACAATTAAAACCCCTGTCTGTAATGAAAGTAGTGTGGTCTTGATCCTTTAAATCTACTTGTACATGGTTGTACCCTGAAAATGCATCCATGAATGACGATAACTTATTTCTAGAAGTCTAATATACCAACTGATCTATCTGAGGAACATGATATAGATCTTTGGGGCATGCCACATTGAGATCAGTAAAATCAATGCACATATGCCATTTGCCATTCTTTTACTTGACCATAACAGGTTTGGTAGTCCAAAAAGGGTACTGAGATTCTTTAATTTGACCCATCTTGGTTAAATAATCAACTTCCTGAACAATCACATCTGCTTTTTCCTTAGAGAAAACCTTATCCTTTGTGCAACTGGCGCAACATCAGTTCGTATGGACAACTTATGAGAAATAATATCAGCTGGCACTCCAATAACATCACTGTTGCACCACGCAAAGAAATGTTGATTATTCATTAAAAATGACAACAACTGGCATTTCAAATTTGGTGCTAACATGGTACCAATTTTAACCTTCTTTCCCCCAACGAGGAAGTGGGTTTCAACCTCCTCAATAGGTATTATGACACTGTGAGCCTCCTTAGGATCACTAACCCTTTTAAATGCTCCAAATTAAATTATAATACTAAACCAACAAAATATTTCTGGTTATTAAAGATACAATTCTTGTCATCCCCGCATGAGTAGGTAATTAGGTAGTCACTTGTGACCAGCTTCTGTTATTTGCTCTCCACATACTCTTGGATACTTTGAAAACTTTCAATCTCATTGAAAGGAATAATTCCAGTTTGGTGACCATGTTTAAAAATACAAACTCGTGATTTAGACATACCTTACCCTGTATTGAACAATCATAAAGCAAGTTATTAGTTCCAGATAATTGGACTATCACAAATAAGCAACTCGCATCCTCTCCTAAGAGTTGTGTACAACTATAAAACGTGAATTGTTTGCAGTTTTATGTCCTGAGATTTGTATGTAACTCTACTACACTGGAGTTAAACATTTCACATCTTATTTTAGCACTCAAGCATGAACAAAATGTAAACAATTCGCAATAGTGCGTGAGAGTTGTTTGCAAATCTTGGATTTCCTGAGAGTTATTGGCAACTCTTATATTACCTGAGAGTTGTTTGCAACTCTTGTATTTGCAAAGAGTTGTTTGCAACTCTCAGGATAGCCTGAGAGTTGTTAACACAATTCACATCTTCGTCGTTAGAAAACATCAAACAATTCGCATATCTTACATTAATAACCAGAAAAAAAACTTGCATCTTTGTCGGGAATGCCTGGACACCTAAAACTCATAGTCTACAAATGTTTCACGTTCAAAATCAGAATCTTATACACTAAAAATCAGTATATAACTAGTTAAACAATGATTGACTACATAGACTAACATAATAACAAACAATCGCTCGAACAAAAAACAAAAAATAGAGAAAAACTCGAACAAGATTTACTAACACCCAAAACAGTTGAATAACACATATTCTAATTCAGAAAATCAAGAGATAACCTCGAAATCAGTAGTTAAACACCATTAACTAAAAGAAACACGTAAAATCAAAAGAACAGAGGTTCCAAAAAACTCGAAAAACGTGTGATCAGCTCATATACGTAGAAAGCAGTAGTTAAATGCATTTTATACCGAGCTTACATAAATATACATACCTTCAACTATCCGATCACCTGAAAATTGTTGTTTCTTGGTGATTCACGGTGGTTTGTAGAGTTAGGTGGTTAGAGCGGTTTCACTTTAAAAGCTAGAAAAGAGGAAGAAAACAGAAAATTATATTTATATAGTGGGTTGAGGATAAGTGAGAGTTTAATAATTGAAATGGGTATTGAAAAGTAATAAAACGAAACTTGAATACTAGATGACCGTATAATATTTGTGTGGATATTTTAGATGCAATTTCTCTATTTATTTATATAAAACTTTAATGATATTCGCTACATTTTGATTTTTGCATTTATTATTCCATAAAAAACTAAAAACAAACTACAGCCAATCAATGTTTTCACAAACTAAAGCCTATCAATGTTTTCCACGTTTTGACTTTATAATATTTAGTTATAGCTTTTTATAAAGTAATGTTATAGTCCAATAGTTATAAACAATTACGATTAAAGTTTCATGTAGATATTGCTTAAAATTAACATATAAGGAATGATAAACTATATACGATAATTTATAATTTTAGCCCTCATGTAGTTTCTTTACATGTTATCCTTCGTATACTATAATATATTCTTTTTATCGCTCACCCATCACTTTTATACATTTTTATTTTTATGTTTAAGGATCAAAACAATAAAAATATAAAAATTAAAGACTAAAATATTATAAAAAGCGAACATTGAGTATCTGGGTACATAATTTAGACCGCAAAAGATAAAATAAAATAATATAGTTTTTGGATGGGAAAAGCATGAGCCATGGGCTATATATTGGATTTAGTTTCGTACTGAACTGCATACCAAACTATATAGAAGGTAATAAAAATGGGTTCTATTGAAAAAGACAGATCATTCCTCGAAGAAAGATTCTTACAGGTTCTTCATCCACTCTCTCTTTCGGTCCGAAATCCGGTTTTGCTTTAATCAAGCTTATTACGATAAAATTTCAATCGATTTGTACATTATTCAGTCATCATAGTTATATGAATCAAATCTAAATTTAAGTTATTGCATGTATATTTCCATTTTATCTATCAGATTTAATCGGAGGAAACTTAAGTAAGTTGCATTCAAAACTGGCAAAAGCTGGATTTTGAATTTGAATATATTTTTGTCTTTAGCCGAAATAAAGAATTAGTGGGAAAATGATTTGATACTGATTAGAAGGAAAACAGTTTGCATGGAAGTATATTTGGCTACTTTATTTATTAGTCCTTCTATATTACAGAGATTCCTAATTATAAGTTTAATAGATATTGGAATTTAATTTTTTGTTAATGGACTATATTTGAAAGGGAAACAAGAGATTGTTCACTGGAGATGGTACGGTTGACATAAAAGGTTATCTTGTTCTGAAGAAGAAAACTGGGACCTGGAAAGCTTGCCCTTTCATTTTGGGTAATATAAATTTTCAGCCATAACCATAGTTATAGTCTAGTACATTGTATACTTCTGCTGATGTTTATGCATAATATAATTCAGGTAACGAATGCTGTGAACGTTTAGCGTACTATGGGATCGCTAGCAATTTAATTACTTACCTTACCACCTTACCACCAAACTGCACCAAGGAACCGCCTTGGCTGCTCGAAATGTTACCACATGGCAGGGTACATGCTACCTGACACCTCTTATTGGAGCTATCTTGGCTGATACTTGTTGGGGAAGATATTGGACCATTGCTGCTTTCTCGATTATATATTTCATTGTAAGTTTCACTTCTTCTTACTTACTTCAGGGACAAGCTTTTGTTTTCATTTTCACAAGTGTAAAACATTACTTTTTATTGCTTTTTGGTGAAGGGAATGAGTGCGCTGACGCTCTCGACCACCGTTCCTTCTTTGAAGCCGGTTGAATGTATACGTTTTGAATGCATTTCTGCTACACAAGCTCGGTATAGAATATTCTTTCTCGGGCTTTACTTGATTGCTCTTGGTACTGGTGGAATCAAACCATGTGTCCTGGCCTTTGGGCTGATCAGTTTGACGAAACTGATCCTCGTGAGAGAGCCAAGAAAGGATCTTTCTTCAATTGGTTTTACTTCTCTATCAACATTGGTGCTCTCATATCATGTACTATTTTAGTGTGGATTCAAGACAATTGTGGATGGGGGCTAGGGTTTGGAATACCTACAGTATTTATGGGCATTGCTATTGCCAGTTTCTTTTTGGGCACACCGCTTTATAGAGTTCAGAAACCTGAAGGAAGCCCTATTACAAGAATGTGCCAGGTTTTAGTGGCCTCGCTTCGTAAATGGGATCTGGATGTACCCACAGATAGCACTCTCCTTTACGAATCACCAGACAAAAGTTTAATCATTGCTGGAAGTCGGATACTCGAGCACTGTGATGATTTCAAGTAACTCCTCCATTCTCTAACTTTATTATCGATATTGTTTGTCTGTCTCGTGTACACAATCTTGTTTGTCTATCTTAGGTAGGAAAGAAGGGGTGATTTAAACACATAAGACAATTATAGAACAGTGATTAGTTGTATGCCAGTGCAGATTCAGTCAATTTTATTTTCAACACAAGTGCATTCTCTATTTGCAGTGAAGTCAGTATTTCTCTCAAATTGTGAGAGACTTAATATTATGCATGCTTGTTGCTTTTGTTTGAATATAAGACTGTGAATTTGTGCTTCTACATCTATGATTCGGTAGACGAGCTTGTCATGGTTCACCTGTGGATTTAGAAAGACAATTTTGGTTGTGTATGCTGTATTCAGATAGTGAGAATGTCTCCGTTCGGCTGGCTTACATATTCATCTGAAGAGTTTGCCATTGTTGTATTATATAGAACATAGTAGCTGATATATTTTCTGGAACAGGTTCTTGGATAAAGCTGCTGTTCTTTCACGTGGTGAGGCTGAGACAGGGGAGGTTTCAAATCCATGGAGGCTGTGTACTGTCACACAAGTAGAAGAATTTAAGATATTAATTCGCATGTTTCCTGTGTGGGCTAGTGGAATAGTATTTTCTGCTGTATATGCCCAAACCTCAACAATGTGTGTGGAACAAGGGAGACTGATGGACACTTCAATCGGTTCTTTCAAGATTCCTCCAGCTGCTCTAGGAATATTCAACATCATCAGTGTCATCTTCTGGGTCCCTGTATACGATAAGTTGGTTGTTCCAATCGCAAGGAAGTACACAGGCAAAGAGAAAGGTTTATCTGAGTTACAACGTATGGGAATCGGATTATCCCTTTCAGTATTGTGTATGATATTTGCTGCTTTGGTCGAGGTTAAGCGATTGCAGCTTGCGACAAAACTCGGGTTGGGTGACAAAAAAGCTTCAGTGCCGATGAGTATCTTTTGGCAAGCACCTCAATATATTCTGTTTGGTGCAGCTGAGGTGTTCACATATATCGGTCAGCTTGAGTTTTTCTACGAACAATCTCCAGAAGACATGCGGAGTTTATGCAGTGCATTGTCCCTTTTGACTACCTCTTTGGGGAATTACTTGAGCTCCTTTATACTAACGGTTGTGACTGACTTCACGACTGCAAGTGGAAAGCCGGGATGGATACCGGACAATCTTAATGAAGGCCATCTCGATTATTACTTCTTGCTTTTGGCTGTCCTATGTTTCTTAAACATGTTACTTTATTTAGTCTCTGCTACTAGATACAAACAAAGGAAAGAATCATGAGGCTTCGGTACACAAATATGTTCGATGTATAATAGAAATTGTGAAAGAAAATAAATGAGATATTCTTATTACACTCTTAAGCTAAGGTCTTTAGAGTTTCTCTTTACCAAATACCTTTGATTTATATTACAAGTAGATGGCGAACTAACTTTTGGCCTCGAATCTGTATTTGGAGTACAATCCTATACATTTTGAGAGAAATCTTTACAAAACTGCTATGGAATCGAATAGCTTACAAATCCCTAAACATAGAGAATATTGTAAACATCATACGGTTCAGGTGATTAAGCCAGTCAGACCGGATTTAGAGTCATCAGATTGAAGTTCGGATAAAAGTTTATTAGCATCAAACCAACGTATGATAAATTCATATGTAAATCCATACCTTCCCACCAACAATGAGACAGTGACCAAGATCACTAAATTCCCGCTTCCAGCTCTAAAGGCTCCATTGGTTCAGCTCCTCGCTTTGACAGTTCTATCTACCCACCTTTCAGAACTTTTGTTTATGGTCCCGACTGCTTCAACACCTGACACAAGACCTGTGTGCGGGATAACATATACGCTCTTTCAGAATGAATGAAAGCAAAGGTCCCATCCTCAAAAGCCAAATCCGAAACCGGCAAGGATGACTCAGACCGAGCATCCTCCAGAAAAGGGGGAAAGCGCCTTAACAAAAAAAAAAGCACCCAACGTCAAAAAAGCGAGAGCCCAAGTATCAAGAGCTTTCGATCACAAGTATGAAATAGTTTATGCAGTTCAAAACCCATGCCAGATTCAACCATAGTAGGAGGACAAACCAAATAAATAGTTGCATAATGGAATCTACTATCATAACATATTTTAACCCACATTCAGTTCACGGAGCTCACCAATCTTTTAAACATGTTGCACCAAACTTCAGAACACAACCAAACCTTACTTAATACGAACATTAAATCCAACAAAACTTTCAATGGGTTTAAGAATTCCTCGTTCCCATACAAAACAATTATGCCCCTATTTAAATGAGCCAAGGTTACATTACGGATGCCAAACATCAATCGCTCAAAATCCAGCAACGACAATTACAGTCGAACCTTGGGGAGCAAGGAATCTAACTTAACATGCACATTAGCCAACATGCACGAATATACATACCATCGTACAGAATAATAAAAATGCAACGAACATATAACAAATGCATGAAGACTATCAGATATACCATTTCAAGGGAAAAATTAATGATTATAAAATTAACACCATGCATGGCGGTGATGAGTACCAACTAGAGGAAGCCACCTCGTTGGCCCAAGACATCTTTGTAGGAAGACTTTTCAAGTAACTCCTTCCTTTTATATATATATATATATAATTAATGGCGATGATCAATCTTGAAACGACAACCTCATAAATAACTTCTATTTTTAAAATCACCTTCCAAACTTCAAAATCAAAGTTGGCTACTTGGGTATATTCAAAGAAAGTTATCTAGCAGGAATCAGTTGCAGGGAAATGGAGTTTCCAATGTATCATCAGTCTTCTCCTTCTCCTTGGCACTATCTTATTTCTTCTTACTCACAACTACCAGAAAACCATGTTTAGTGGACGCCAACACCGAAATCTCACATCTACTCTGTTGATCTTCCTGGTAAGTAAATTTCTTAACTTCTTGAAACCAATATATTATCTTCTGTTCTCTAGTCTTTTTGTGTTAGAGTGTCAGTTGGAATCATTAATATATGGGCATGGGCAGGGTTAAAATATATATGGGTTATTATGGACTATTTAATATTAGTTTGTATATGGGCTAGGGTTTACTTTCTGCCACACTATATATATACACTATTATTGTAATTATAGGACGGAGGATTTTGGATTAATACAGTTCTTGATCCTACCCGCTCAACTCAAGTTGTGTACTATTTCTGTCTCATACACATTCATAATTCTCTTATCACTTTGAAGTTGTTTGTTGTGTTCTCCATGGCAGGTGTAAAAAAAACAGGAAATCAAAGTAGAACAGGAAGATTCAAGGTATTTGGTTATAAGAACAGAAGCCTTTAATAATGAGACATCAGGTAATGGTAGTACCACACAGCAGCAAAGAAGTTCAAAAGTAAATTCAGGCTTCCTCGTATGATTGATATTGAAGGAATATCAGCTGGGTACGAAAACGATGTATTGACAGTGACAGTGACAGTGTCTAGCACTACTTAGAATAAGTAGTTTTTCTACGAATTTTGTCGTAAAAACTGTTAATTTGTCTCAGCAAATTTGTGGAGGACAAAATGTTTGTCGCAAATAATTCGCTGCAACAACACCCTGGCAGTAGGTGTTATGCGACAAATTTGTTATTTCAACGCTACAGAAGTTATTTAAAGTGACGAACTATATTTTTCACAAAATGTATGCAATATTTTTTTTTGTCGCAACTGACTTGTTTTTTGAGAAATAAAATTTGTCGCACAAAAATACTTTTTGTTAGAAAATCATTTTTTCGCAACTAATTTTTTCTGTGACAAAATTATTTTTTAACAACTGATTTTTTTTTGATTCGCAAATGTTTTTTTTTGTGAAGAAATCATTTTCTCACAATTGAATTTTTTTGTGACGGAAACATTTTTCCACAACTGATTTTTTTTGTGACGAAATCCTTTTCTCATACAACATCATTTTTTCACAATAAATTCTGAACGTTTTTGTGAGGAAATCATTTTTACACCGCTAAGTTTTTTGTGCCGATATCATTTTTACGCAACTGAATTTTTATTTGTGACAAATCATTTTTCCGCTACTCTAAATTTTTAGAATCAATTTTTAATTTTTTGAAATAAATGTGGGATCTTATTTTTTTTTCTGAAAATCATACCAAATTTTATAAATAAATAAATATATCATATTAAATTAGTTAATAAAAATAAATAAATAAGTATATCATATTAATTTAATTAATAAAAATAAATATGCTCAAAAGCATAATATAGAATATATTATAAATTAAAAATAACAACAATAAAAATGAAATACAAACCAAATCAAAACATAAATAATAGTAGTTTTAAACAAATTTAAAATTTTAGTCTAAATGTTTTTAGAAGGGAAATGCGACATAAGATAATCTATTTTTTCTGCATAAATAGCATCTCGTTTGGCTTGATCGTCGCGAGGTTCTTTTAACTGGAATTCCAAACTATGTACTTTATATTTCCAATATTCAGCTTCTAAAACTGATGCTTGAGAAGATAAACCATCTTGAGAACCACAAGGACGCTCGTACGCTCTTCTCAATCCTCGCATTTGTCTTCCTTTCGTTTTTACAAGTGTGGAAGCCATTATTTCCATAATTTCTTTTTCCGTGAACTCTGGTTTCGGATCCTCTGGTGTTGAATTTTATGATAGCTTAGTTTTGGCTTCATCAAACTTCTCTTTCATTGTCACATGTTAAAAAATATGTAAATATATAACTTATATTTTTTAATATATAATTGTAAACATAAATAAATAAAATGATTAACTTACGTATATGGTTGGTTTGGGATGTACGTAGGTTTCTTTAAAGCTTTCGATTTCTGGAAGCACACAACCTTCTTTTTGTTTTTTACATTTTATAAGAAAATTGTGTTGTGCCTCCATTGTGTTCAAGCACTTTCTTTGTCCTATTTCCTAAGTTAATCTGATGCTGTAAAAACAATAGCCACATACAAATACGTATAAGTTGAAATTTATAATGTGAAAATAAAATTAAAAACTTTGAATTTTTTAGTATCAAACTCATGGCATAAGAAAGTCTAACTTTCAATCCTCTCAATAAGCTTTAAAGGTGGATTAGCTAATGCTTCCTTTCGACCTCGAAACAATTTACAGTGAACGTGCAAATCACACTTCCAATCTTCATATCGTCTTGAAAATAGTACATCTAATGTACTCATTATTTTGTCATCGTCAAAGTCAATGTTATAATATTGCCGAAATTCATAAAAGTTAAAGACTAAACAAATATTAAAGACTATATAAAATTAATTATGATAATATCGCTGAAAGTCATAAAAGTTAAAAACTAAATAAATATTAAAGACTATATAAATTTAATGATTATAAAATATTTAAAAAATAATTAAATTCTAACCATTAGATGTTGGATTGTTGACAGTTTTGTACGATGATCGTGGTGCTTCCATGGTGCTTCCATGTTCTAACGGTCATCAGACAATGATCTTTGATTATCGCTCTGATATCGTGTGATAGCAAGCTAGCTATTTCTTGTGTTTCCGGATCCTTGTGAAGATGTGTTTCTGGATCCTTGTGAAGATCTAAATATATAATTTTGATTTTCCCGCCGCATCTACCATCTTTGTGAAGATCTAAATATATAATCTTGAATATATTTTATATTGTTTTCCAAGTTGAACTGAATAAATTGATTAAGTTTTTTTTTCAATATCCCCGTAATAAACAATTAATTAATTAATTTTTATTCCAACAAAATAGAATAGACTCTAAAAACAAAATTACATTTTATATTGTTTTCTAATTTGAACGCAATAAACAATTAATTAAGTTTTTTTAAATATTGAAAAAAAATACAGGCTCTAAAAACAGAATTAATTAAGTTTTTTCTCTTAATTTGAAAAAAAAACATAAT
Organism: Limnanthes douglasii subsp. nivea; assembly: GCA_036936605.1. Taxonomy (NCBI): domain Eukaryota; kingdom Viridiplantae; phylum Streptophyta; class Magnoliopsida; order Brassicales; family Limnanthaceae; genus Limnanthes; species Limnanthes douglasii. The sequence goes on along the minus strand of JAUPFV010000003.1, from coordinate 79,059,497 downwards.
AGACTAAAAAAACCGAATTATACTTGATACTTTTTTTTCAATTTGAACGCAATAAACAATTAATTAATTATTTTTTAATTTGAACTAAAAAGAATACGGACTCCCAAAACAGAACTAATTAAGTTTTTTTCAAATATTAACAAACATAATACATACTCCAAAAACAGAATTTTTTTTCCAATACGGACGCAATAAGGTAAAGGTAAACCACACAAGGTGACAGGCTCAGCCGAGAAAGCGTATGTAGAGGGACTCGAACTCATGAGCTTTGGTCACAAGCATACCATACTCAACCAACTCGGCTACCCACTTGGGGGCTGTTAATTAAATTTTTATTGTTTTCCAATACGAACGCAATAAAAAATTAATTAACAGCCCCCAATGGGCTAGCCGAGTTGGTTGAGTATGGTATGCTTGTGACCAAAGGTCATGAGTTCGAGTCCCTCTACATACGCTTTTTCGGCTGAGCCTGTCACCTTGTGTGGTTTACCTTCTGGCGTTGAATTGCAGGCTATCGCGTCAGACAGGGGGTTTACCATGTGCTCACTCATTGCACTTTGAGTACCGGCTGCGGGTTCCCTCCGAAAAAAAAATAATTAATTAACTTTTTTTTTAATTTAAAAAAAAGAATATAGACTCCAAAATTAATTAACAAAATTAATTTTTCCAATTTGAATGCAATAAACAATTAATTAAGTTTTTTTTTTAATTTGAACAAAACAAAATAGACTCCAAAAACATAATTATATTTTATATTTCAATTTTAAGAAAACAAAATACATACTAAAAAACAAAATTATATATTTTTCCAATTTGAACTCAATAAACAATTAATCAAGTTTTTTTCCAATTTCAACACAATAAACAATTAATTAAGTTTTTTTTCCAATTTCAATGCAATGAACAATTAATTAAAAAAAATTTAATTAACAAAACAGAATAGACTAAAAAAAATTGAATTATATTATATATTTTTTTCCAATTTGAACCAAATAAACAATTAATTAATTTAATTTTTTAAAATTTGAATAAGAAATAATACAGACTCCAAAAACCAAAATTAATTAAATTTTTTTTTAATTTGAATAAAAAAAATACAGAGTCCAAAGAGAGATTTTTTTTTTCCAATTTGAAGAAAACAATTCTCATTAACACCGCTTGTTCACAATTTTAGTCTAATGTCTTTACAACAGGAAACAAACCAACCGATCAACCACAATAAACAAATAAACAAACACATTTTTTATAATTTTATTAGAATTTGTACAAACAACCTAGATGTAATGCATGTTGTTTGTACAAATTTGTGATAGTGTAGTTTGGACCGTGTTAAATATTGATGGTAAATCAAAAGATACTTGGAAAGCCCGTCAAGATTCAGAAGCTATGGGCATAAAAAAGAATGTATGGCTAAAAAAAAGACGACGAATTTCATATGGGACATCCTTCGTAAACAGTCAAAACAGTGGATACAAAATTATTTTTAACATGGCTTATATCAGTGAGATATCCACATCTAATGTATCCAATAAAGAGAAGTCTCAAAATTTTGAAAGTGATAGTTCACTATATAAATTATCGGTATTTAACTAAGATATTAAACAATATGGCGTCCATCCAACCCGTGAACAACTAAATAATGAGAAGTTAATGTTGGCACATTGGTGTGTATTGCAAAATTGTGAAGAGATTACATTTTTCTTTTTTATATTGGATTATATTATATTTAATATTAATTTAAATAAAAAATGTTCGTTGTGTAGATTGAGAATCTTAGAGATGCTCAACATCTTGATTTCAATGTAGATTTATATGCACTAGGCAGAGGTCCTTTATATAGTGGACTTTATATGGGATGCATTATTAATGGTGCAATAAAATATTTGGCTGCTCGACGAGATGATAATTTGACCACACAAAATAGTGGTTTAATGGTGGTTGGGTATGGTAATGGCACTCTTTGTTACGGAAAACTTTTAAATGTTATCACGTTGTTTTACTTAGAGGGAAAACCTATGGTTTTGTTTGAATTCCACTGGTATGACATGTCAATTCGAAAAGATTATGGTTTTAGTTCGGTAAACACAGGAACATTTTGTTATGCTGATGATCCTTATGTTTTGGCAACAACGACAACACAAGTATTTTTTTAGATGATCCCAAATTGGGTAGTGATTGGAAAATTGTTCAACATTTGAACCACATGAATATATGGAAGATGCCTACAGAAGGAACTTACGTCAGTAACGAAAGTGAGTCGGCGTGCCAAGAAGAGTCATCTAGTTCTACCCCACTAACTAATTTTGTTAGATCGACTAATAATGTTGAAGAGTCGTTCGAGCTAGATGATGTTTCTACAATAAAATTTCATATAAAAATTATAAATACACGACAATCGGAAACACAAAAGGATTTCATTAACGATTTTGAAGAATCAAATTGTGAAGTAGAGTCAGAACCATAAAATAAAAGCAGTAGCAATTACGAAGACGAGTCAACAGATGATAACAATGATCATACTAGTTCAGATGATATTTAAAACAAACTCGGTTGTAATTTCGTTGACATTTTTTCTTATATTTGGCGATTGATGCTTATTTACTTAAGCTACAAGTTGTTTTGTTTAATCGCTTGTCATTAGCATATTTAGCATTATTATTTTTCCGACTATTTTATCTATAAATACCTTGGGTGATCTTCACTTATCTCTCAAATTACATCTCACACAAATATCTAGTTATTAAGTCTCTCAAATCATATATCATATGTCACACAAATATCTGGTTCCTAAATCTCTTAAATCACAAATCTATTTTTACATATCTAGTTCTCAAATCTCTCACACAAATATCTAATTCTTCAAATATTATGTTTCTATTTTTTTTGTTAATTTAATTTTTTAAACAATTAAAGATACTAATTGAGAAATCCAATAAAATTATAAATATATATAACAATTGAAAATATCTTCTAACAATTTAAAATATATATTCTCAATATCTAATAATAAACTTATTAGTTGTAAAATTTTAACTACTAATTTAAATATCTAATAAATTATTTAAAATATAAAAACCGGATTAATTTTTGTTTCCAATTATTTTATCTATAAATATATTAAATATCATTGGTTTGTTTCGAATTAGTCGTTGGTCAAATAGGATACTCGATTTGCCAAATATGATATCCGATTTGCCAAATAGGATATCCTATTTAGCATTATTTTTGTTTCTAACTATTTTATCTATAAATATCTTACCTAATCTTCACTTATCTCTCAAATCATATCTCACACAAATATATGTAGTTCTTAAATCTCTCAAATCATATATCATATGTCACACAAATATCTAGTTCATCTCTCAAATCACAAATCTATTTCTACATAGTTCTCAAATCTCTCACACAAATATCTAATATCTAGTTCTTCAAATACTATGTTTCCATTTTTTTAATTTAATAAGTTATTTAAAACGTGTAAAAATATTAATTGAGAAATCTAATAAAATTATAAAAATATATAATATTTGAAAATATATTCTAATAATTTAAAAGATATATTCTAAATATCTACTAATAAACTTATTAGTTGCAAGATTTTAATTATTAATTTGAATATCTAGTAAAATATTTAAAATATAAAAATCCGTTTTTTTATAATTGTTTCGATTATTTTATCTTGAACTATATTAAATACGGATTTGTCCAATAGTTTTTTTTTAGTTTTAACAATTAGTTTCTAAATGTTTAACAATTATTTTACTAGCCATAAACAACCACAAGAGTAAAAATAGGAATAAGAGAAAATATATGGATAAAATTTCCAAATGTTATAAATATATAAAAAAAAAATTAAGGATAAGATTTTTTTTAAACTGCAAATAATCTTTTTTCTTTTACAAATAAAAAAAGTTACATATTTTTATATTTTTATACATAAGATTTTGAAACAGTATTTTATAGATAATATTTTACAACAGCTTTTTTTTAAAAAGCGGATAATATCTCTTTTTAAAAATGCCGAAACAACGGATAGTGTTTTTAAAAATATAAAAAAAAGTTACATATCTTTTTTTTACTTAAAAATTCATATTGATTTTAATTAAAATTATTATTGATATAAATATTTAAAATAATATTTATAATGTCCTTAGTTAATTAAAAAGTTTGGACAATTCAGTGTCTAAAATAATCATGTCTAAAATATGGTTTTTTATAAAAAAAGTAAATAAATAATTGTAGGATGAAAGAAGTTTAATATAATTTTTTTGGACCAACTATATTTTACGGTAAAAAATTATGAACAATTTTCAGTTCATTATAGCGACAAAGATTTGTAACAAAAAATTACCTATTTCGTGACAAACATTACTTTTCTTAGACGAAATATAATTTTATTGCAATAGATACACTTGTTTTCACAACACATAAACTCTTGAGATAAACTATATTTCATCGCAAATAGTCATAAAAATTCTTCACCACAAATAAATGTTTGGAGACACTTTAAAATTTCTCACAATACGAATTACAATTTTGTCGCAATAAATACATCTGTTCTTACAATTTTTTTTGTCCAACAAGTTTGGCGTAGATTTGTGACAATTTTTTTTATTTTGTCACTATATAAATTATGTTGCTACAAAATCATGTGGTCGCTAAAATAATCCTCACAACACATATAACTTTTGTGATAAACTATATTTCATCACAAAAAGTCATAGAAATTCGTCACTACATAAAAACTTTTAGAGACATTACAATTGTTACATCCTATTTTTTGTGACAAATTATAATTTTGTCGCAATAAATACATCTCTTCTTATGAAATTTTCGTCACAACAAGTTTGGCGTATATGTTGTGACAATTCTTTTATTTTGTCACTATATAAAACATGTTGCTACAAAATCTTGTGGTCGCTAAAATATTTCTCACAACAACTATATTTTTAAGTAGTGTAGAACAAGAACAACAAGATTTTATATTGACCCTTCTGACTTATCTCATGTGAAGAACCATTCGAGTCACCCTCACAATATCGACACTAACGACCGAAGACCATACGTGAATGGTTCAACTGTTAGTGTAGAAGACAAAGATTAATGGTGAGAGTAAATGAAAATGAGAGAAGTAGAGGAGTTATTGGATATGAAAAGAAAAAACTTGATTCATTCAATAGAATTGCTTGTTAAAATACATATAAAAGTCACTAACACATGTTAAATGACTGACATAAGTTAAATAAAAACCACAAGTAAACAAAACGTGCTTCAGATGGCTTAAACTGTGACTTTGTCATAAAAGACCCGCAAAAGACCAGCAGAAGACCAAAGAAAGATCCATAAACTGTAAGCTTCTAAATAATGCTAACACTCCTCCTTGTTTAGAAACTGCAAACTCCAAGTCTCTTTCTCAAATCTTCAAACTTGCTAAGTCACAAAGTCACATCACCACTCTTTTGAAATTCTCGAACAAAGAATAGCTTGATGTTGAAGTGCTTAGTCTTTCCATGAAATTATGAATTGTTGGAGATCACAATAGTAGCTTGATTATCAACTGGTATTTCAGTTCTTTGTTTTTGCTCCATGTTTAGATCAATTAGAATTTTCCTTAACCAAAGAGCTTGACTAACAGTAGTTGCAACAACTATAAATTCTGCTTCAGCAGTGGATTGAGCTACTGTTTCCTGCTTCATTGAACTCTAAGAGAATATACATGATCCGAGGGAAATACAGTAACCGGATGTACTTTTCATATCATCAATCGAGCCACCCCAATCACTATCAGAAACCAATTAGCTTCATCTCTTTATGCTTTAAAAACTTAACTTCATAATTCCAAGTCCCCTTTACATATCTGATAAATCTTTTTGCAACTGTCATGTGAGTTTCATTGGGACAAAACATGAATATGGAGAGAATACTTACATCATTTAATATGTCTGGTCTGGTTGCTGTCAAATACATTAGAAAATCTACCAAACTCCTGAACTCACCTTCAATAACTTTAGCAAAACCATTATCTTTGACCAGCTTATCCTTTTGATTCATATGAGTATTCATTGCTTTGCAATCTTCCATTTGAATATTTTTAAGTATCTGTTTTGCATAAGCTCTTTGACATATGAAGACTTCATCTTTGTTTTGTTTGATCTCAATACCGAGGAAGCACGACATCAGACCAAGGTCTGTCATTTCGAAGACCTTTTTTATTTCCAGTTTGAACTGATTAATTTGGTCAAGATTGCTCCCTCTAATTAACAAATCATCTACATAAAGATAAATGACTAAGGTATTTGTACCTTCACTCTTGACATACAATGTGAGTTCAGATTGACTTTTACGAAAGACAAGACCCACCAAATGATTATCAGCCTTGTTGTACCATGCTCGCGGAGCCTGTTTTAGGTCGTATAAAGCATTTTTCAACAAATAGACTTTATCTTCATCCCCCCTGCTTACAAAACCTTCAGGTTGTTCAACAAAAATTTCTTCTTGAAAATATCCATTTAAGAACGCAGATTAAACATCAAGTTAGAATACTTTCCAACTATTTTGAGCAGCAAGAGCAAACAATAATCTTACTGTGTCGAGCCTAGCAATAGGTACAAATGTTTCTGAATAATCCACTCCAAACACTTGTACACATCCCTTTACAACAAGTCTTGCTTTGAATCTTTTAACTGAACCATCAAGATTTAGCTTTGTTCTGAAAATCCATTTTACACAAATTATTTTTCTGTTTAGAGTTCGATCAACCAACTCCCAAGTTTTATTTTTTATGATCATCGACAGCTCCTCCTGCATTGCAGCCATCCAATGCTGATTGTCTTTTCAATCACAGAACCCTGTAGGTTCGGAAACAGCTACATTACACCTTTGATAAATATTAGACAGAGACCTAGTACCTCTTACCGAAGCATCATCAACTGAAGCATCTTTCCCGTCATCTCTAGGTTCTTCTTCTTCTATCATGCTACCATTGATTGAACTATTTTGTGAATTAAAAAACTTGTTCACATTGGTTGATTCTTCCCAATTCCATTGCTCATTTTTGATAAAATGAACATCTCGGCTTACTATAACTCGACCAGTAAGTGGCTAGAAAACTCTATAAGCTTTGGATATAGTGTTATACCCAATAAAAATTATGGCTTCTGCCTTTTTATCAATCTTATTTCGCTTGACCAGTGGAATATAACTGAAACAAAGGTAGTCAAATATTCTAAGAAACTTTAAAGAAGGTTTGTAACCATACCAAGCTTCAAATGATGTCAAATCTTTTACAGCTTTTGTCAAAATTCGATTTTGTAAGTACACAACAGTGTTTGCTTCTTCTCCCTAAAATCATTTTGGAAGATTTGTTTCATAAAGCATGCATCTCGTCATCTGCATTATGAATCTATTTCTTCTTTCACTGACTCTATTTTATTGAGGAGATTATGGTGCTATCAGTTGATGTTCAATTCCAGCATCTTCACAAAACCTATTAAAATTTTCTGAAGTGTATTCCCCGCCATTATCAGACCTTATAGTCTGAATCAAACATCCATTTTTATTCTCAACTCTTGATTTAAATTTCCAAAACACATCAGTAACTTCTGATTCTTGCTTTAAAAAATAAATCCAACACATTCTTGTTAGACCATCAATAAAAATGATGTAATAGAGATTACCATTTAGTGATGGTGTTGATTGAGGACCACAAATATCAATATGAACCAGTTGTAGCTTTCTCGAGGCTCTCCAGGCTTGTTTAGGAAACGGTATCCTGTGTTGCTTCCCAAAATTACAAGCTCGACAATGAGGCATGTCATCATCAATGTTTGTGAGTCCTTCAACCAGCTTCTTTTACTACAATTGAAGCAACCCTCGATGATGAAAATGCCCAAGTCTTTTATGCCAAATCTCAGTAGTACAAGGTTTGGATTTAAAAGCCATATGCTCCTTTTTCCATTGGATTTAGAGCAAAACATTTTGCTTTCATTTCAAAATTGAACAGGTTTTTGTCGCTAACATCTTTAATCCAGCACTGTTTATTCTCAAACAATACTTTATACCCTTTATCAAGAAATTGATGAACACTTAATAGATTTTGATCAATTTTCGGTACAAATAATATATATAAAATAAACTTTGTACCTCCACAGCTTGTTATACCTACTATACCTTTTCTCTTGACTTCCAGGTGTTCACCGTTTCCGATCCTCACTCTCTTGACTTCAGTTTCTTTTAATTCTTCAAAAAGTTCTTTATCATATGTCATATGATTTGTGCACCCACTGTCAATCAACCAACTTTCACTGGATTCTCTGCCTGAACAACAAGTGACCACAAATAGTTGATCTTCTTCTTCTTGATCAACTACACGCGCATCTACTTCTGGCATCTGCTTTTGACCCTTTACTTTACGAATTGCAGCTTCATGTCCAAGTTGATTACATCTGGAGCATTTAGCATTAGGTCTCCTCCAACACTTGTTTAGTGGATGACCTTTAATTTTACAATGGTGGCAAGACGGGTAGGATTTTCTGACATCTGCTTTTTTTCTTTTTTGAAAATTGCTAGATAAATCTCCACTCGTCCATTGATTTTAGAAGTTTTTTTATACCTATTGCTGTCTTGATGTTTTACAGGTAGGGCGCCTTCAATCACTTCTTCTTGCCTCATAGACCTTCTATACTCTTGTGCTTGTAAATCATTTAAGAGTTTTGTAAGAGAGATATTTGACAGATCTTTGGTGTTCTCCAGAGTAGTAATGGTTGCTTCAAACTTCTCTGGAACAGTCACCAGTATCTTTTCAACAATCCTGGAGTCTTTTAATTCAGACCTAAACAATCTCACATTGTGGGCAATGTTGAGAAGTCTGTCTGAATACTCTTTCAGGCACTCAGACTCATTAATCTTCTGCAACTCAAAATCCCTAATTAAATTTATGACTTTCATTCCATGAATCCTTTCATCTTCTTCGTACTCATCCTTGAGGTAATCCCAAATTTCTTTGGCTATTTTGAGGGATATTATTCGTGTGAATATCATTTGAGATACAGCTGCAAATAGGCAAGCTTTTGTATTTGATTTTCTTGTTTTCTTTTCCTTATATGGTTTGATTTGTGACATAGTAGGATTTGATGAAAGTTGAAGGATTTCGTAATCCTTTTCTACTGCTTCCCAAAGATCTAAAGCCTCAAAGTAAGTCTCTATACAAACCGCCCACATTTGATAATTGTCTCCATCGAAAACTGGTGGTGCAGCTATTGAAAAATTTCTTTCAATTTTAACCTCACAAATCCCTTAAAAAGAGGGCGCTGATACAAATTTATTAGTGTAGAAGACAAAGATTAATAGTGAGAGTAAATGAAAATGAGAGAAGCACACAAAAATATGAAAAGGGAAAACTTGATTCATTCAATAGAATTGCTTGTTTAAATACATAGAAAAGTCACTAACACGCGTTAAATGACTGATATAAGCTAAATAAAAAACACAAGTAAACAAAACGTGCTTCAGAGGGCTTAAACTGTGAGTTTTTCAAAAAGGACCCGCAAAAGACCAGCAGAAGACCAAAGAAAGACCCATAAACTGTCAGCTTCTAAATAATGCTAGCATCAACATCTTGAAGCAAGGACCGGAAGTGAGTCTGCTAGGGTTTGGAGTACCCTAATACACTCACTTCCTAATTGAACTCAATATGATGAGATTGTGAGTCGTTTCATTAACGGGTATCTCTACCCAAGACGTTTGTTGGATTCAAAAATGGCCCAAAGGCTTGTTAGCAGCCCAAGAGGCCTGTAAGCAACCCAAAAGTCCTATTGATTCAAAGAGACGTTACTGTCTTACTATTAGCTGACGAATCACATGAAAAAGAAATAAAAATAATAATAATAATACTGCTAACCGTAAGTCTATGTACAAAATAACAAACTCTATCCACTCATTGTAATGTTATATATACTGTAATCAGTGTAATGCAAAAGTAGACTTTTGAGAATAATAAAACTACATTTCACCTAGTCTATCTTTCCTCCCTATTTTCTACTTGATATCAGAGCCACTCTAGCCTTCAATGGCAAACACTGATTCTCCCTCTTTTAGCAGTGTGTCATTAGGTAGTGTTCTTCCGAGCAACACCAATAAAGGCCTTCCCTGCGCACACTAAACAATAACAACACTAACAATATTAGACTTGACATAAATAATTATTTTCTAAGGAAAACCATGATGCTACCCATGGTTAAAGGGAACAAGCTATGAGGTTTCATATCATAGGAAAAGCCATGCCCTCCTAGACTTGTGATTGACCATGAAGGAAATGATACATAAAACACAGTACGAAGAGTGGATAGCAAAAGATCAACTCTTTCTTGGCTGGGTTTACGCCACAATGAGCCATGATGTGGCAACTCAAATCATGGAAGAAGAGACCTCAAAGGATCTCTAGGAAGCCGTCAGCAAATTTTCTGGCTCATAGACAAGGGAAAGAGTCACATACTACAAATTAGAGTCCCAACGAACTCGTAAAGGTACATCCACTATGACTAATTACCTAAACAAGATAAAATCCATATCAGACACTCTTGTTCTAGCTAGTTGTGGGGTATCTATGGATGATTTAATCACTCAGGTCCTTGCTGGTTTAGACTATAACTATACACCCATCGTTGTAAGCTTAGATGAAAAAGAAACACTAAGTTGGTTGGATCCACAAACTAGTCTGCTCACCTTTGAGAGCAGACTAGACCAACTTGTTAATCTTCAAAACACAGTCTCAAATCTTAGCCTAACATCTACTAACTTTGTTCATAAGCCAGAGGTCAAACAACAACACAGTGTTAACAGCTCAAGGAGGTTTTATGGCTAAAATAGAGGCTAAAACAGGAAATTTCGTGGCAGATCTAACTACTCTAATAACACCAGAGGAAGGACAAGCTAATGGAGAGGCGAAAGGGGTTGGATCTCTCAAAACAAGCCAACTTGTCAAATATAAAAAACAAGTATGGCCGCACTGCACCTGTGTGCTACTACAAAGATGACCCTTCAGTAATGGGATCAACATCAAATGAACAGACTAGGCCTGAAGGTGAACAATGAGCCTATATTGTTGTGCAAGATACTACAGGGGATAGCCCTTGGTTTGCTGACAATGGTGCCAACATCATGTCATAAGTAATACCAGCTTGATGCACAAAAAGTCTGAATACTCAGGTAATCACGATATCCTAGTTAGAAATGGTGAGAGACTAGCTATCAAACATATAAGAAATTCTACATTACATTGAAACACTGCCAAACCTATTTTACTTCAAAATATTTTACATGCGCCTAAGATTAATAAGAATCTACTGTCATTTTCTCAGCTCACTAACCATAATAATATCTTTGTTGAATTTCATAAGGGATTTTGTTTGGTGAAGGACAAGGACACGAGAATTATACCTCTCATATGGAAATATGAGAATGGATTGTACAAGATGCAAAACTAACCTAAGTCACAAGTTTGCAAGGCTTCAACATCTTCTTCTCAAATTAACTCTCCTAGTTTTCTATCTAGTGTCATTTCAAATTCCCTAAAAGATGAATGTCACAAGAAACTAGGCCATCGATCTCTTCCTACTTTGTCTACTTTCTTGAAATCATGTAATTTGAATGCTATTTTAAAAAATAAAATGAACTTTTGTGTGCTTGCCAGTTAGGCAAGTCTGACAACCTATGTTATCCTTCATCTAACTCTTATGCAAGTAATTTCTTAGACCTCATACACACTGATGTATGGGGTCCTTCACCTACTGTCTCTACAGAAGGTTATATACATTATATGTTGTTTCTTAATGACCATACCAGATTTACATGGATGTATCCTATAAAGGATAAATGTCAGGTCTTTGATGTCTTTAAAAACTTTAAAACTATGGTGGAAAAGAAGTTTAAAAGGTCCACTAAAGTATTACAAAGTGATTGGGGTGGTGAATATAGACCGTTGTTGTCTATGGCCAAAGAACAAGGCCTTGTGTTAAGGAGGTCTTATCCTCACTCCTCAGCCCAGAATGGTAGGACTGAGAGAAAACAAAAACATATAGTTGAGACAGGGCTAACTCTATTGGCTCATGATGGTCTCACATACAAGTATTGGGTACAGGCTTTTGAAACTGCAATTTATCTCATAAACAAACTACATACTCCTATTTTGTCTAATAAATCTCCCTATAAAGTCTTACATCACAAAATACCCAACTACTTTGCCCTAAAGACTTTTGGTTGCGCTTGTTATCCATATCTAAGACCTTATTAGTCTGACAAATATCAATTTCATTCATCTAAGTGTATTTTCCTTGGATAAAGCCAGCATTACAAGGGCTACACTTGCCTAAGTTCTACTAGAAGAGTTTACATCTCTAGGAATGTGGCTTTTAATGAACGAGAATTTCCCTTTTTGACTGGTTTTCTAAATACTCAAAGGTTTGAGTCTTCACTAGTTTGTCCCCTAAGTGCTTGGTTTCCTACTATGCCTACAAAACTTGTGACTAATGGTACCTTGTCATCCTCAATAGTCTGTCCAGATGCATCTTCCGATCTGTCTACATCTCCACCTACTAGTTCTCCACAGTTTCAAAAATCTCTTCACCCTACAAATACCTACATTTCTTCATCAGATACAGATCCTAATACTAGTACTAGTTGCAATAGTACTACTACTAGTTGTAATTATCTATACAAAATAACAAACTCTATATATATATTGTAATCAGTATAATGCAAAAGTATACTTTTGAGAATAATAAAATCACATTTAACCTAGCCTATCTTTCCTACCTATTTTCTACTCCTCATAATCTTCATGTTCTTGCTAGAGCTCCATGATCTTGTAACTTTTTTCTTTAGCTTTTATCTTACTTTTAAAGGTTGTTCTTGGTTTTGATTCTTGCTAGCAGAGGCTGATAGTATACAGCTTTCAGATTCTTATAATAAAATCATTCATACCGTATGGCACCATATAACCATTGAAACACTGCAAGGTATTTTGGGGTTTGATGCTTAATTGTTTCCAAGATCGTCCAAACATACTATGTCGTTTGCAAGACTTAAAAGTTGGTTCTCAGCTCTCAAACGCAAGTAACTCAAGAGTTGTAGTCCACGATTTGGTAGAATATGTAGTCAATTTTGTTCATGTTTCTTAGTGGGAACCAAGATTATCAAAAGTACAAGCAATAGTTGTTTTGGCTGATAGGAGTGTAGTTACCATGATATGTCATATGTATGTTTAAGGTAGGTTAAAACTATAATTTTGAGGGTTTAATAGTAGACAAAAATAACTAGAAGCCCTTATTTTTTTTAGCTATGGACCTATTTTTAGATTGTTTTATGTGTTGGTCAAATGCGTCGCGACAATTTCCTTATGTTTTTAGACCAAACTATGAATTGTACAAAAGTTATTTTTAAGGTTTTTTTTATTTGGAACATCAGACAAAAGTTTAATTATTGCTTGAAGCAGATACTCGAGCACTATGATGATTTCAAGTAACTCCTTCCTTCTCTAACTTTATTATCAATATTGTTTGTCTGTCTCGTGTACATAATCTTGTGTGTCTATCTTAGGTAGGAACGAATGGGTGATTTAAAAACATAAGCCAATTATAAAACATTGATTAGTTATATGAGATAATTCATATGCTAGTGCATATTCAGTGAATTTAATTTTCAACACACTTCAATTACAGTGAACTTGTATCCAGTCCCTCTCGTTCCTGTCAGTATCTTATCTCAGATTGTGCTTTACTTAATATTATGCATGCCTGTTTCTTTTGTTTGGAAATAAGACTGTGGATTTGTGTTTCTGCATCTATGAATCGGTAGACGAGCTTGTTATGGTTCACCTGTTGATCTAGAAAGATAAATTTGGTTGTTTATGATTTTTTTAAATAGTGAAAATATCTCCATTCTCCTTGCTTACATATTCATCTGAAGAGTTGGCTATTGTAGTATATGATATAGAACATATTAGCTGATACATTTTCTGGAGCAGGTGCCTGGATAAAGCTGTTGTTCTTTCACGTGTTGAGGCTGAGACATGGGAGGTCTCAAATCCATGGAGGTTGTGTATTGTCACACAAGTAGAAGAATTTAAGATAATAAGTCACATGTTTCTTGTGTAGAAAAGTTCCATACTCAAGAGCCAAAACTGAAACAGGCAAGGACGACTTAGACCAAGTATTATCTAAAAAAAGTGGAAAACACCGCAGCAAGAATTAATCAAACAAAGAAGCACCATATCTCCTGTCGTAACGTTCGAGCAACAGCTAAAAAGAAAGATCCCAAGTATCAAGAGCTTTCAACCATGAGCATGGACTAATTTATGTAGTTTGAAACCTATGCCAGATTCAAGATCAATAAGTTTCTTTTAACCATGGACTCCAATCGCACTACTACTACTAGCATCATGGAGTTCAGTTGAACATCCAAAACCAGTCAAGAGTCCGGTCAAACCTTAAATACTTCTTTTGACTCAAATAAAACCTCCACCAGAAACCTGGAGTCAACTATAACCTCCAACAACAACTTCGAGTCCAGTCAAACCTAGTTAGAATAGTTGAAGAAGAAGAAGTTTTGGAGAAGGAGAAGGCTGATGGTGGCTGATGTGTGAACTAGGGTTTGACAGACTTGGAGAAGGAGGAGGCTGGTGTTTCGATCTAGGGTTTGGAGGAACAAGAGTGTTTGAAGCTGGTCTTAAGTGTTTTATATGTTGGGCTGTGTTTTGGACCGGGTCGTGGGCTGACGACCTAAGCTACTTGTATTGGACCTAAGGCTTAGTCCTCTTGGTTGTTTTGTATGGGCTGAGTTAGTTGTTAGAGTCCAATATAATAAAAAATTGTGTAACAGCTTCTAACAAAGGTGCCTAATTGGACCTAAGGCTTAGTCCTGATGGCTATAATGCTGAGTTCTATAAGTTGTGTTGGGAAATAGTGGGTGAAGATTTGTGCAATGCTGTTAAGGCTTTTTTTAGAGGTTTTCTTCTACTTAAGGGGGTTAAGGCTACAACAATCTGTCTGATCCCTAAGGTTGATAATCCTTGCAGGTGGATAGACTTTCGTCCTATCAGTTTAACCACTGTTTTCTCAAGAATTGTGAGTAAATTGATCAATAATAGACTTGCGAATGTTTTGCCTAACCTTATATCTGAAGAGCAGGGTGGGTTTGTGAAGGGGAGATGTATTCAAGATTCTGTTCTTATGGCTCAGGAACTTTTCTTTGACATTAACATTAATAGAAAGAAGGGGAATGTGGTTATCAAGACTGACATGACTAAGGATTTTGACAAGCTGAGTCATGAGTTTCTCTTTAGTGTTCTTAAGCTTTTTGGTTTTAACACTAACGTTTCTTCTCTTATTAGTAATTGCATTAGCAGGGTCTGGTCTTCTGTTTTGGTTAATGGGGAACTGACTGGTTTCTTTGCTAATACTCGTGGTCTAAGATAAGGGGATCCTCTTTCCCCGAGTCTTTTTATCTTGGCTGAAGAGTATTTGATAAGGATGATAATGTCAGGTTTCGTTATAAGACTAGGAGCAATCAAAACATTGCTTGTCTTGCCTTTGCTGATGACTTTATGGTTTTTTCAAGTGGTGATGTTGATTCTATGGATGCTGTTAAGGATGTTTTGGATCACTATCAGGATGTGTCTGGTCAAGAGATCAATCCTGCTAAATCTAAAATAATTGTTTCAAGCAAAATGCCATCTCAACAGATTTCTATTATTGAAAATGTTTGGAACATTAATCATACTCACTTGCCTTTAAGGTATCTTGGTTCTACAATTACAATAAATACTAGAATTGTACATTTTGAAGACTTGTTACATAAAGTTAGATGCAGAATCATGGACTGGGATAGATTGCATCTTTCCTTTGCTGGTCGTCTGTTGTTAATTCAGACCATTATGGTTGCTTTTCCTAATTACTCTTTACAACACACTAATCTTCCTGTTGGAATTATCAGTAGACTGGAGACGTTGTTTAGCAAGTTCATGTGGGGTACCAAAGAAGACAAGAAAGCCATTAGTTGGGCTAGATGGGAGAAGTGATGCAAGCATTTAACTGAAGGTGGACTTAATCTTAAAAGACTTAAAGATGTTCATAATGTTTATGCATTGAAGTTGTGGTTTAATTTTAGAAGGCAACAATCTCTTTGGGCTAGGTTCATGCTTTCTGTTTATTGCAGAGATGGTATTCATCCTTCTCTTGCTATCACTCCTAACAGAAGGTCAAAATCCTGGGCTAGAATAATCATTGCTAGAGAAAAGGCTGAAGATTTTCTTTTTTGGCTTCCTGGTTGTGGTAATATCAGTTTCTGGTACGAGAGATGGTCCTCTGATAAGCCTTTTATCAGGGTTGCTAATGATAATGATAGAAGGCTTCTTTGGGACAGTGGTAATGTTTCAGTCAGGGATTTTTGGCTGAATGGTTCTTGGGATTGGGAAAGGCTTAACTCTACTGTCACTGCTACCGAGATTAGTAAGATTAGAGAGGTTGGTCTTACTGATAAAAGTGATGTTCTGCATTGGTCTCTATCTAGCGATGGTTTGTTTAGTGTTAAAGACACTTGGAATCATATAAGATGCAAAGGCAGTATATCAAGAATTTATGCAAAGACTTGGAATGCTGTAACTCCTAAGAAGTGCTCGTTCTTTCTATGGAGAGCATTGCATAATTGGTTGCCTACTGATTCTGTGATGCAAGCTAAGGGTTTTCAAATGGCTTCTAAATGTGTTCACTGTAATAATACTGAAACCACTCACCATGCTTTAGTCCAGTGTTCTCAAGTTTAAGCAGTCTGGATGCATTTCAGCCTAATGTTCAATGTGCAACTTCAGCCTTATATGACGCTTTCTCACATTGTTATGAAATGGTATTGGTCTGCAAAAAGAGGCTGTGATATCTACACCATTCTTCCTGCAATATTGGTTTGGTCTGTTTGGTCAGCTCGTAATAAGAAAAAGATTAACAATGAATCAACAAGTACTGCAACAATCATTCAGCATATAATCTACATTCTAAGCAGTCTTGATCAGGCTAAGGTCTTAAGTAAGAAGCACTGGGCTGGTTATGAAAGGGAAGCTACAAATCTAGGTTGTGTGCATCAGATTAACGCAATGAATAAGCCACGGTTTTTAAAGTGGAAGAGTCCAAAGCATGGCCGATACAAAATCAACATAGACGGAGCATGTACCTTCAATCATGAATCTGGTGGGGGTGCATTGATCAGAAGCAGCAGTGGGAGTATGGTCATGGGTATTGGAAGGTTGTATGGCAAGGCTACGCCTCTCATTGCTGAATGTTGTGCGCTGTTCGATCGATTGAAGCTCTGTAGAATGCTGGGTCTGAAAAGGGTAGATGTAGAGGTAGATTCGATGGTTGTTGTGAATCTTCTTCTCCATGGCTGCTCGATTTGGTTTCTTGAACCATTGTTAAGCTGTTGTAGGAAGCTAATATGCTCAGAAATGGTGATTAAACATGTTTATAGGGAGGAGAATATTGGAGCTGACTGGCTTGCAAAGGAGGTTTTAAGGGTTCAAAGGGACATTGAGTTCGATGGTGATGATGCGCCTCCAAAACTGAAGGCGATCATTTTGTTGGAGAGCCTTGAGTTGGGTTATTTGAGGTTTCAAAATTAGGGTTTGGTTTTCAATTTGGGGCTGTTCGTCTGGAGGGAAGGAAGAAGACGATGTATTTTTTATTTGTTTTTCAATTTTTTGTAATATTCCTTAAGAGGGTCTGGATTTTCATTTAGTTTCAATATAAGTCCTTATTAAAAAAAAATAGACAATCACCCAAACACCATATCTACCTTAATTTGTTTCCAGCAACCTTCTATCTACCATATTTACTTCTACCCACAAACTTTAATCCTATCAATATAAATACGCAACCATCAGGTTTTTAAACCCAGAAAAAAAAACCGAGAAAAAAACATAGCCACCACTTTCGATTAAAGCAATATATCAAAGGTAAAAATATTTCCTAAATCTTTTTTTTAATCTATCGGATGGAAAGAGTTCCAGTAAGTCAGTTGTACTCTGCATAACGAATTTGCAGTTCCTGAAACTCTCTTGCTATAAAAAAAATTTAAAAAACATTTCATTTATATTGAATTCCAAGAAAAGATTTCTGGTATTTTTAGTACCGAATAATTTTACAAAACTTTGAAAATCTGTTTTTGATTTGTTTATTTTCTTTAAAACAACTTTAACTTGTTTTTTATTATAACTTTTCGTATTTTTGTTTGTTTCCAATTTTACAAGATTAAGTTATCTTGTTGGTTGATTGGATGATGTTGTGAAGTGTTGAATCTTTGGTTTGGGTGTATTCCTTTTCTACTTTTCTATGATTAAGTTTTAAGAAATTTGAGTTTTTTTTTGTTTATTAAGGTTTAATCTTAGAAGTCAAATGATATATGTTGGATGTAATTTGAGTTAATGATGTGTTTGTTCGAATAATGGTTAGATAGTGCATAGTGGCATAAATATATAAATTAGAAAGTAAATTAAGGGCAAAAAAGTTAAAGCATGTGTTTAGTATTTTTTTTTAAAGTTGGAATGGAGTAAATAATAAATCTTATGGGAGAAATAGCTTTACCCAATTTTAATTACTTTATTTATTGATACGTGGAACACATGGTTAGGAGTAGTTAAGTTTTTTTTATTTGGAAGTTATAGAACCTCTACAAGTAAAATTTATTATGAAATAATATAATTTTTATTTTTATTTTGCTTTTCAATGTTTATAAGTATTTAGTGTTTTTAACGCGTGCAATTACATAAATATTCAATTGTTTTCATTCAAATTTAGGCCGCGACCTAGAGGTAATGTTTACTATTGAACTGTATCAATAACACTAGGTTGAATGAGTAGTGCACTACGACCATGACTCAATAAAGTCTGAACTAGGTTCATGGACTGCATGTCCTAATTGTTGAAGATTTGTGACGAGAGATATAACCAGCTACACATGAGGTTAGTTTTCCGTGAGCGAGAGTTTGTTTGTATCAATGAATAATCCAAATTTTTTTAACAGATACTTAGTAACCCTAAAATATATTTACAATTGAATATTACCCAATTTATATAATTGTATTTTCTTCTTTTAAAAACAAACAAACAATATGGATCTTCAAATCAAATTTTATTAAAACTTTTATTATATTAGTACAAATTTATATAGACTTGTAGGTATAAAAATAATAATTTCCCTCGAGCTAAATATTTGAGTTTAAAATACTTATATTACAGATGCGATAATCGTACACTTACAATTAAGTTTATCGGGTTCTTTACATTGTTATTACGGAACCTATTTTATATACATATCTAATTTATTTATATTTTTTATATGGATTTTATTTTTGTTTTTGTTTCTTGTTAGAGATTTTATACAACAAGTATTTTTAGTGATTTTTTTTTCATTTTAACTATAAGATTGAAAGAACTTTTTAGAGACGAAAAAAAAAACTAAACAAATATGATATAATAGATCCTAACAAAAAAAATGTCTTGATATGAGGAGAATCAATGATTACACAAATACTTTGCTATATATGGTCAATTTGAGTATACTCTGAATGAAATTTAATGCGTTTTAATTTGGAACAAAATTGGCACTAATCACGATGATCCATAATAATCATATATTTGATGTAGACTCAAAGAAGTGCCCACAACACTCACCAATTTGGTTTTCTAGAACTGTGCAATACATGCGCATACAGCAATATTCCAGGTGATGCAATACGATGGAGATTATTCCCATTCTCGCTCAAAGGAAAATCCAAGGAATGTCTTCATTCGCTATATTCTGGTTATATTACAACGTGAGAGTAACTGGCTTAACTATTATTTTCAAAGTTACTCTACTAGTAAAGTTAGTAAAACTCTAAAAAGACATTACTTATTACGCAAAACAAAACAATGAGTTGATATATGATTCATGGGGATGGTATAAGAAATTATTTCACAAATTCCCTCACATATATTCTAACATGTATGATAATCCAAAAATTATATAATGGACTATTGCGTAACAATAAGAATACGATCGATACTGCATGCATTGGGTCTTTGATGAGCAAGACGATAAAGGAAGTATATGTATTATTAGAGGTATATCTTAGCAACAAATCCACTTTTGACGAAAATAAGAAGTCTGGAATGTATACAGTGGGGAGTGAAGTGATTCTCCAATAAACAATTATTGCACGAGAGCGGGAGATGGCTCACTTAAAGATGAATTCAACCCTTGGAAATGAAGTTGAATCATATTACCGACCCAACAATAATCAATTCACGACATCAATTGATGCAATATATGTTAATAAATTCAACCAAAGGTGTATACCTTATTATGTTAGAAATAATTATCACACTGGTTGGAGGAAGAATCCAAAATTTTCTTGGATGAACAATGAAAATGTATGGAAATAATAAGACTTAGAAAATTTGGAGAAACAATCCCACTTGGAATGGACTCTCAGCAAATTCAATAAGTCCAAGAACAACCATTTCAAAATAAATGCAACAAGTAAGAAAACAATAGAGGTATTTGTACAAAACCATGATGCATGTCTCAATAATTTAGAGGTCCAAATGGGCCAGTTACATTCAATGATGGCCTCAAGAGCTCAAGTGACGTCGTTAATCAATACCAAAAACAACGCCATACACGCACACGTTATCATTCTACGAAATCAGAGAGAAGTAGGGAATGATAAAAGTTTATATCTTAATAAATATCCGTAGAAGACATTGTTGATAAAAGACAAGAGTCGAAACAGGAAAAGATGAATCAAAATACCGAAGTGGAGAAAAAAAGGTTGATCACGATGAGCTAACTCGTGATCATAGAGAATTCGTTAACAAACCACTTGATCCTAATGAGGTCTTATTTGATCACAATTAAAATAATAAATTAGTTGACGTTCTTCGTTCTGATAGCCATGAAGGGGTACTTGATCACGACGAGCTAACCTGTGATTGTAGCGAAGTTGTCAGTAAAGAACTTGATCGCGGTGAGGTCGCACCTGATCGCGATGGTATGGAAAAAATATTCAAACTTAAATATATCAAAATACGTTTCACATGTTTCATATCGAGCTAAAAAAGAAAAAAAATGATGGAAATTACTTCTCTAATTTCTTATAGTTGTAGAGAAGTCTCGAAGTGAATATATTATTGGCCGACCTTTTGGGACAAATACAAAAATACTCAAAACCCTTAATATACATTATTTAACACAATAGAAATTTGAGAGACTTTATAGCTCTGATTCTCTCAGGGGATTGCAATGCTCTGATCCAGAATAAAGTTTTATCGAAGTAACAAGATCCATGGAGCTGTATTATCCCTTTTAAAATTAGTGGTTTGAATTTTGAAAAGTATATCTGTGATTTAGTTGCTAGTATAAATATGATGCTATTATGGCTAAAAATTACCGTTGGTCACCCATGTATAGCCCGTGTATCATAATAGTCCTTCATCTTTACTTTTGTCTCGCATTCATCCTTTATAGGGGACCAAAAGTGACACAAAACTTGGGATTTAGTGACCAAAAGTGATACAAAACTTGGGATTTGAGTGCCACGTGTTAGTTTTCAAATGGTTCACATGTGCGGGGGGACTAATCGTGCAAAATTCTAAAACATGAAGGATGGATAGGAGATAAAAGTGAAGATCAATGACTACTTTGATACACTGGCTATACATGAGGGACTAACAGTGATTTTCAGCCTGGTATTATCTATCAAACGCAAACTATGAATAATACAGATTAAAAATACTATATTGTATTTATGATTGGTTGATCGATCATTCATGCTTATCCAAAAATAATAACTGAATATGTATTGATCAAAGTTGAAAAGTTTATTTTTCATGAAGATTTCATTATAATGGATATGGAAGAAGATTGACATGTACCGCTCATTTTAGGGAGAACCTTTATACCTACAACTAGGTCAGTTATTGATGTTGAAATTGGAAAACTGACCATTTTGTAGGAGATAACACATAGAGTTCAGCGTATTAGAATCCTTTCAGTTGATGTGGTGGATAATGTTGTTAATAATTATTTACATATGATATTACTTATTTATGTTTTTAGAAAATTCTATAGTACACGCTAGACTAGAAGATACATAAATCAAAGTGAAAAATCAATAAAATGTGCTAAGGATTTGAATAATTTACATACTTAACCATTGCATGTTCAAATTTTAGAACTAAAGAAAATATCAACAAAAGCTGAAATATTTAAGTTCAAGTCAAAATTTCTACCATCAAACTCACTGTATATCTACAGATGAAACACGACTATATATAAATACCTTGATGTTACAGTCAAAACAAAAAAAACTTTATATTTACACAAGTGTTAATTTTAGAAATAAGTTTTTACCAACGTCTACTAATCATGCAAACTATGCCTGTGTATGAGGCAATCAACACAATGATATAAATTATTTTAAGATAAGTTTGTATATCTATCAACGCATGCTACAACATCTACCATGCTACGACACAATAGAAATCATGTGTAATATAATACACGTTAAAGCAGTCTGCAAGGGAGTCATACACCCTAACGCATATAATACACGTTAAGATTGGTTATCTCTCTAAACATATTCCAAACGAAGGATCTCACGTGGTCCTTCCTCTAGTCTCTTCCAACCAAAATTGATCACTCCAGTCAAATAACCAAAGTACCTAATATTCATATGAAATTTAAACAAGTAAACAAACAATAATATTTTATCTTATTATATGGAACCATTATACACAAGTAATTTAAAAAAGAAAACAAATTTTTTATTACAAATATTAAAAGTATAAAATAATAATAAAAAATAAATCCCAATTAGGCGACTTGGTTTTTTTGTGAAAGAAAACTTTTAAATAAAGGTAAATAGTTCATACAAGATACCTCGGGCATACCCCGAGGAGATACAATTAACTGAGATAAACCGATAAGCGACTAAAATCTGCAACAACACAAGATAGAGAAAACAGCATAAACATAGAGAGACATGAAATACTTAGATAGAAGACCCGTCATAGATAAAGCTCGATCCTCCTACTGAATTAGATCGCTTGGAGGCCTTCGTCTGACATGGAACACGTAGAAACGTTGACGACTAGATGACTGTGGGCTAACGTCACATCCGTCCAGTCCTGAATCCCGCTCCAGTCCATACGACAGATACCTCAGTAGAACTTTTTTTTATATTAGTTAGAATTGGTTAAGAAAACTATGGAGGCTAGTCAATCTTGGTACCCTTAAATCAATGTCGAAAGTCTGATAAGATTTGGAAGGATATAGAGGAGGCTAAAGCTGGGGCGGATCCAAAGATTCTTGAATTCTGTTCTTTCCAGGCGTGGTAAATGACTGTATTGAAGCCAGATCGCCAGATGCAGTGGTCTGGTATTTTAGACCAACTAGAAGCCTCAATAATCCAAGATTGCCAGTTAGAGGAATGGATAGTAAAGCCAAGCTTACTGCTTGTGTGGGACCATATACTCTGAACGAAACTACATTCAAAGAGAATATGAGCTGTGGTTTCCAGCTCAGAGTTACAAAATAGGCACTCAGTCGGGGTGTTGAGACTCCAACTGAGTAGCTTGTCTCTGGTGGCAAGCTTTCCCTTTAATGCTAACCAGGATATGAAAGAGTGACGCGGAATATTGAATTTATTCCAAACTAACCCTGCCCAACCCATCTTTGGGTTAGACACACGAATGGCATTGTAAGTGTCTTTGATTGAGAATTTGGAGTATCCTTCCTTTGTAATCCAGAGTGGAACATCGTTGTAGAGAATGTTTGAGCGGGGAAGAGAGAGAATCAGTCTGTTAATTTCTTTGAGATTAGCGCGACTATGAGCACGAGCCGGTCTTAGATTTGCCAACCAATTCCATTCTCCATTATTGATGATGTCTGAGACCATTAGATCATTTCCCATTCGGGAATCACTTATGATATCAGAACCGTAATGGTTTGCCAGTGACGGTGAGATAAGCCATGGATCATGCCAGAAAGAAGTGTTTTGTCCATTTCCAATGGCCACTCGGTACAAATTAATCGCCACCGGCCGAAGACGAAGGATTTTCCTCCAAATCCAAGATGGAGAGGATCCAATATGAACATTCCAGAGACTTTTTTTTTGAGCTTTTCAGTTTTAATCCATTCACACCATATAGACTTATGCTTATTACTTACAATTGACCAAAGATGCTTTAGGACGGCCGCCTGATTCCAGGTTTTTAAATCTAGGATCCCAAGGCCGCCCTCATCATAAGGAGTGACAATTGTGGTCCAGGCCACTTTGGCCCCATGGATTTTCATTGCAGATCCATACCAAAGAAATCTTCTAAGGTATTGACTCAATTCTTTAATGATTCTAGAAGGTAGAATAAAAATCGAGGACCAGTAAACTTGTCCCGCAAAAAGGACCGATTTAATTAATTGAAGTCTTCCCGCATATGAGAGATGCTTAGAAGTCCAGGAGTCTATACGGGAGGTTATTTTGTGGAGAAGAGGGCGACAATCTGTATAAGAGAGTCCGCCAGTAAGGAGAGGGACTCCAAGGTATTTCACAGGAAGAGAGCCTTCCAGGAAATTCAGAATTGGCATCAAAGACGATTTAAGAATATCATCAATTCCGGAGAAAAATATGTGACTTTTCAAAGGGTTGACTTTAAGTCCGGAGAAGAGAAAGAACTCATCAAGAGCTTCTTTGATGAGATTAAGAGAAGAATAATCTCCGTGGAAAAAAATCATTAGATCATCGACAAAGCAGAGATTAATGATTTTTTGCTTGTGGTATTTCCAATGAAATTAAAAAATTTCATCCCTAATTTATTTCTGAGAATGTTGGACAACACTATATAACAAGAACAAATAGAAGAGGGGAAAGGGGGTCACCTTGTCTAAGGCTTTTTTTCCCTTTGAAAGATCCATGAAGATCTCTATTAATAAGGACGGAGTAAGATGAAGAAGAAATACAAGTTACAATCCAGGTAATCATTTTTTTAGGAAAGTTCATCACCACAAAAATGTCGAGGATGAGGTGCCATCGAACATTATCAAAGGCTTTCATGATATCAATTTTAAGAGCAATCCTTTTGCCTCTACCTTTCGATTGATATCCCCTAAGCAACTCTTGGGCCAGAAGAATATTATCAGAAATGTTCCTTCCTGGAACAAAAGCTGATTAGGAAGAGTCAATAAGGTACGGGAAGGAATTTTTAATTCTATTGGCAAAAAATTTTAAGATAATTTTATATATGACATTGCACAGGGCAATGGGTCTATAGTCAGCTGGCACAGAAGGCAATTCAGATTTGGGAATAAGAGCAATAGAGGTGGCATTCCACGAAGATATCACCTTTCCAGAGAGGAAACAATCTTGAACTCCCTTACAGATTTCCTGACCAACTATACTCCAACAGGATTTGAAGAAATCGAAGACATAGCCATCATGACCCGGGGATTTATCGCAATCAATACTGAAGAGAGCAAATTTTATTTCAGTGTTGGGATCATGAACTCTCTATCAATGTTGGAGACTTTAGAGGAAATCAGAGCTGAGACTTTTTCCATGCTAAGGTAATTTGCAGGATGCTTAGAACCCAGGGAAGTTTCAAAAAACTTCACGAAAACTTTTGAGACAGTGGACTGAGATGAGGCAGGTATACCATGCTCATTATAAATCGAGATAATTTTATTTCGGAATAGACGGGCTTTGATGCTTTTATGAAAAAAATTTGAATTCTTGTCCCCCAGCTTGATTCAATTTTCTCTGGACTTTTGTTTTAGATAAGATTCTTCTGCACGACTTAAGAATATAAAGAGATTAGAGGCCTCATTTTTGTTTTTTACTAAACGCTGGTTGAGGGGGTCAAAGGCTAGCTCGTCTTGAATGTCGAAAAGATTTTTTTGGGCATTGATAACTCTGGAGGATATATCACTAAATTCCTTACGGTTGAGAAGAGCTAACTCACTTTGAAGGCGAGTTAGTTTTTCAGACACTAGGTTCATCCCAGTAAAGAAGATAGGCTTATTCCAACAGTTGGAGATAATATCCTTAAAAAGAGGGCGAGTTTTCCACATGTTAAAATAACGAAAAGGTTTTTTCCGCTTGGGACGAGGAAACCCAAGATTGAGCGTGATTGTGGCATGGTCAGAAGTGCAAAAATATCCAAAGTGGACATGGGACATAGGGAAGAGGTCATCCCAGTCCGAATTGATGAGGACACGATCTAACTTGGATAGGATGGGATGAGAGGGTTGTTTATTAATCCAAGTGAAGGGGTAGCCAGATGCTCTGAGATCGCTGAGATCACATTGATAACAACAATTATTAAAGTCATCAATAGCGTGGGTCCAAGATTCAGAGGATCCAATCCTCTCGCTCGGGTGACGGATAGCATTAAAGTCACTCATGGAGACCCAGGGGAGATGGGGATCGAGCTTGGATAAGCCAATTAGGTTATTCCAAAGAGAGATGCGGTCTTGTGCTTCGTTAAAAGCATAGACCGCAGAGCGCTTAAAAGTAGCCCTATAATTATGACATTTAGCTATACAGTGTATGTACTATGGGGATTGAGAGACCCTAGTAATTGAGATAACACTAGGGTTCCATGTGATCCAAATTCTACCTAAGTGATGAGACGAGTGGTTAGTTAAAACATGCCAAAAAGGGACCATTCGCCTAATGATTGAATCGACATTATGACTTTGGACTTTAGTTTCTACAAGCACTATTAAGGAGATATGGTTCCTAATAGTAAAGTCAGTGACGTCTTTTTTCCTAATGGGATCGTTTAGACCCCGCACATTCCAAACAACAATATTCATAAAGGAGAACTTACACTGAGTCAGCCGATGCTCCTGTCGGAGGAGAATACCTGATTACCCTTTTCTTTTGCTACGTCCGTGCAAGCCCTTTGGGGGGGGGATTCCACCTCTTCCTCAAGCTCCACCTCCTTGTCTTCAGAGATCGATGGTAGCCGAGAACCCATATCTAGCTCAGGATCAATCTTAGAGGGGTCTTCCTCAAAAGACGAGGTCAAGATAGGGAAAGTGTTTTGGACCTCTTTTACATTGGCGAGTAGGATGCCCGAAAATTTTGCAATTTTCACACTGAGGAGAGAGACCCTGATATTCAAACAAAACCAAAAATGGATTTTCCACGGATCTTGAAAGTGAGATCATTTCGAATAGGAGGTCCTGCCTTAATCAAAATACAAATGCGGGCAAAACAAAGCTTTTCCTTTCTCTCCGTCTGACGATCCACATAAAGGGGAGTACCAATGACTGAACCAATATTGCTGAAGCCTTCCGCGGTCCAAAGCTCACAAGGGAGATTGAAAACTTTGACTCAAATCAGGATTTTCGTGTGAGGGTTTTTGATAAGGGAGGTAAGGGGCTCCCATAGCTTTAAAATCATTAAATTGCCACCCAAGTGCCATGGTGCTTCCTCCAGCACTTTTTTAGCCATCGCCTCTGAGCCAAATTTGAAAATAAAGTAGCCCTCAGGGATGGGCTTATAATCCAAAAGACCAAATCTTTTCCAAAGCGATTCCATATTTGCTTTTAGGAAGGCAAGGTTAGACGGTTGGTTGAGAAAATATCCTGAAAGGCAATCCTTCCAAGAACCCAAGGAGTCTAACGAAGAGTCGTTCATTATGAAATCGGGACCCTCTTTTTCCATATGACTAATTCCGCTCGCTAAAGGAGATCGGTTATCATTGTGACCTGAAACAACACTTGCATAAGTGGGATGGTGCGATGAGTTGGGGAGAGAATTCGAGCTAGAGAGACCTCTTGAAAAATTCTTTGAGGATTGAAAAGAAGGAGGGTTGGCATGGGGCATCTTATACTTTCTTTCTTTTGGGCCTTTACCCGCATTTCCAAAATTCCGGATGAGGGTATGGTGGCCAATAAAGGATCCTCCTCCTAATAGACATTTCCTTTTATTTTTCATTGGCTTTTCAATAGTTATAAAACTTTTGTCGGCCCAATACTTTTAGAAGACCGGCCCATTGAAGAAGGATCGCAAGAGATATTATCTCCATTTGGGCCCTTTTTTAAATTCGAATTGGGCATATGAGGGACTCCTGGGCCCAGACCTCGCAAGGATCCAGCATCCCTTGAATCGAGGACGAGCCCTTTCCCTGGTTCCAAATCGGTCCAAAGCAAGTTATGATCCACTTGGCCCAAAACCGACTGAGGTCCGCTGACTTGAATTATGCCCGGTTGAAGACTGTCGACTCCCCTGCCTTCGAGATCTACCTGCAAAAAAGAGGGTGAAACCCTAGGAGAGAAATCCAGAGGACGGTTACCCTGGAGATTATCAACGACAGGCTCCGCCTGTTCTAGATGAGTTGAGAGCCGTTGAAGACGATGGAGAGACGAGGCTCGAGACGGCGAGCTGCTCGAAGATCGTTACCCTGGGCTCGAGGCGGCGAGCTGCTCGAAGTTCTGTTACCCTGACGATTATCTACGACGGCCATCGGAGCGAAGTATCGAGTCGGCGAGCTGCTCGAAGTTCTGTTACCCTGACGATTATCAATGACGGCCATCAGAGTGAAGGCTCAAGACAACGAGCTGCTTAAAGTTATGTTACCCTGGGCTCGAGTCGGCGAGCTGCTCGAAGTTATGTTACCCTGACGATTATCAACGACGGCCATCAGAGCGAAGTCTCGAGTCGGCGAGCTGCTTGAAGTTCTGTTACCCTGACGATTATCAACGACGGCCATCAGAGCGAAGGCTCGAGACGGCGAGCTGCTCAAAGTTCTGTTACCCTAGGCTCGAGTCGGCGAGCTGCTCGAAGTTCTGTTACCCTGACGATTATCAACAACGGCCATCGGAAGATCTGAGGAAGCTGTGGCTACTTTTGCACGACGGGCGCCGCCTGTTCTAGATGAGTCGAGAGCCGTAGAAGACGACGGAGAGGCAAAGGCTCGAATCGGTGAGCTGCTCGAAGTTCTGTCTATGCCGGTGGCGGAAGGAGGAAGACCAGTCATGTCTTCATGGTTTGAGGCCAGTGAATCGGCCATCGATGAGGTCTCCGGCGAGAGGGGGTGTTGGGGTGAAACCCTAGAGGGAGTGGTGGTGGAGCAAGAGAGAAGATGATCATGGGATCAGTGACGTTCTACCCCACCATGGGATGAAAACTTTCCACTTCAAGCAGAGGGTCTGCTTGGAAAAGGATTTGGCCTTGGCCAGATTCCATGTGGAATCTAGCCAAGGCTAGAGTTTGTTTGACGAAATGCTCGTGGGATTCTGTTATCAAATAAGGGAGAGGATGCAAGCTGGTTATAGGCTGAGGATACATGCTGGTTACAGGAGTAGATGGTGGATTAGTCTCCAGGAAATCGGGGAAAGAAACTAGGGACGATGAGAAAACCAGATTCCTTAGAGGGGAGAAGGAGCCAGCTCGAACCAGAGGATTGGAGGGGCTCGAGGACTCGGATGGATTCAGTCTGGAAACAGGTAAGTGTTTTGATGTTTTAGTAGAGAAAGATTGGTTGTGGTGTATGTGTTGTTGGGGCTTATTGGATAGTTTATATCCTCATTGTTGGGGTGCTGGGTGATAGGGATTAGGGTTTTGAAATAATAGACTAGGTAAAGCAGAGAAGGTGGTGTCTAGGTTTAGATGGTAGCTGGCATTTAGCCATAGGAGGTTTGGGTACTTCTGGTTTAAAGGTGGATTGAGGTAGAAAGGTAGATGGAGGGTGTTACATAAGAAAGAACCTTGCATGACAGATTTTGGCTTGAGTCTAGGGATGGGATAGGTCAGGGTGGAGGGTGGCCTGAAGAAGTGGATGCTAAGAGAGAGGAAGTAATGGGTAATGGGTAGTCTGATTGTGAGAGAGGAGATAAGCTGAAAATAGGTCTTATTTTGGGGGATGACTGAGCCAGGGAAAGGGGGACTACTTTTTATCCAAAGGAGGAGAGAGAGTGATAAGAGGCAGCTTATGAGACCGTTAGGGTCTTGACTAGTTAGCCTAACCAAACTAGATTCAAGTGAGGGGTCTGATTGGAAATAATTGAAACTAATTCCACAAAGAATAACAGTGGTGACTGAATTCATAGATTTGTCTCTTGATTGGGCTATAAAAAATTAAGATCTTTGATACTTTTGTAAAACTATGGTCTGATTGTTCTTTGTAGGGTTGAAGACTTGAAGACAAGTTCCAAGATACAGCAAACAGGCTGTGAATGAAGATAGCTGGCTTTTGAATGAAGAGTTTAGAAGGATAACCTTGAACTGGCCTCTCCATGGACTATGGATACTAAGGATGGCTGTTCGAGACAGAGGGAGGACGGGAGGGACAGAATGGTTTCTGTGCGGAGTACCAATGCCAGTGGTGGAGATCTCCATTTGAATTAAGGGTTGAGCCATTACATATGCCCTAAATCCAAGAGGCACTAGGGTGACCAAATAAGAAGAGAGATATTACCGTTGTTGAGCTTAGAGATGAGAGAGACGAGAACGACTTGGTTTAACAACTGCCTTACGGCTCATGCACTCATAAAATAGAGGAGTTATATTTTTTTAAATAGTTAAAAAATTGCACCATCATTTGGTGAATCCATCACTTTTTCATTGGAGGCTTGATTTTCACCTTCACCAACTATGGAACCACCATCACTTCACGGAAGGAAAACGATAAACCTTCACCAGCTGTGGGTACACAAATATTTTCATCTTGAGTCACTCAACATTATGGACAAAGGTTGGAAGCACCATGATCACATCAGATGAATAACAACGGATTCTCGAACACCATTTCATCAACTTCTTCCAAATTATGATACAAATGTTTTTCTTTAGCTTGTATCAACTTTTTGTACACACGTTGACCACTTTTGGTCACCTTAACAAGAGTTTCATGATCCAAAGAGCTATTATAAACCCTAGGTGGGCACTTTTTATGTCTTGGAAATACACCTTACAACGAATCCAAACGAATTACATGAAAACCCTGATACACGCAAAAGATAAGTTTATTTTCCGCGATCTTGGTAGATTCCTGAATTGCCTCAAGCATCTACACCTAGATATCATCTACCTCTTGTGCTTGGTACCCGTCTTAGCTTTTAAATTTCCCTCAAACTCATGAATCTGAGCTAATGCTTAATCTAATCGCCTTTATAGTTCAGTCTTTTCACGTATAGCTCTCCTCCATTTAAAAATTAAAGTCTCTTTCAACTCAGCCGCAACATGCTTTCCTTTATCATCATGACACACAACTTCCTCCATCTTGGCTTACAAATTCCTCATCAACACTATCACGGTAATAAGACTATGATTATAGTGTAGCTCTAACTTATCATTCAAAAATATTAACCTGAAATACATCCTTTAGTTTGGCCTACTTGTGGAATAACTTATCACCACTTTCAACTAGCGGTTGGATATCAAATATGACGTTGGCCAAACTCCTACAAGCTCAAAGTAACAAGGTCAGCCCATTAAGAGTCATTTGCAACCATTAATTAACATGACATATTCAGCTCAAATTCAGGGCCAACAATAGTTAATTAAAAAACAGTATCTCTATCTGCAAGTTTAGATTCACTAGCTTCGTGAGTGTCAAGTCAAGCAGATGATCCCTTTTGCTTGCTGCAACGGTCAATTGCCTAATGAGCTAAGGAATCTGATCTAGCATAAAAACAAAATCCTCATTTCCCCGGTTAAAACAACAACATCCATACAATCTTTCAGCTGGACCATAACAATTTTTTATAAAATTTGATGTCTCAACCACCACTACAGAAAGACCTTCAGTTGGAACCAGTACACTTTCTTAATTTAAGTTTGAATTATGTATCAAATGGTCCTTCGGTATCCTTCTTATTTCTCTTATTTTCAAAATTAAGTATATTTCATGTTTAGACCTAGTAGTGTCTTGAGTCGTCTTCTTACCTCTATTGGTTTAAAATCAAAAATTTGTGTCACACCATAGATAAGTTCCTTCTATTTTATGTTGTTTGTTGTAACCTTGCTCTTCATTTGAAATATTATCTCACCAATTATCACTCATTTGGTATGATCCATCGGTACATCATTAAAAAAAAGTGTCATCGTTGAAAATATGATTGCCTTCTTTAATATCAACATAACTAGAACTTTATAATCAACAATTGGTCTAAAAAAATCCACATATGGTATCATCTGCTACCAATGAGACCAAACGCATAACCTCATTTTTTTATGATGCCAAGGAAACATGCTCAAGAAACTCTTCAACCACCATTGGATCAACTTCTCCACAAGAATATCTTCAACGTCAAGCACTTTATAAAATTTATATCTTGAAGTTATTGTCCTCTCTCTAGATAGAGACGTACGTTTTGAGCCACCAAATTTTACCATCATTAAACGATGATTTAGAATATCTATATGCAGAAACCATAACCTTTATAGCTTTGACAGTATAATCTTTACAACTTCTGGTAACCTGCAACGTAGTTACCTTACCTCATGCTTCCTCGGGAAGACCCGTTGATGCACTTGAATACGTTTTGTGGAGGTAAACATTTAGCAATAGCAACACCTCTAGTGGTAGCATATTTTTTATTTCATGGAAAAAATGTGTGCCTGTAACTTAAATGACTTTTTCAGATAAGTTTTATGCTTTACTATATCACCATTTGTAAGATTATTATCGTATAAAAGATCTACTTAGATCGACAATACCAGACCACAAGTCACTAAAGATAAAATTCTTTAGCACCAATCTTTTATGATGTGTCGCAACCGTCTTTTATTTGAACGCTTTTGAAGCATATTTAGCATTTGTTCTCTTTCGGTTTCATTAGATAAATAAATCTTGAACGTAGACTATAATCAATGTATCTAATAATATAATAATATAGCCAATAATTATTCTAATTAATATTTGTTCCACAAATTGAAATTTTATTTAAATAAAAGGACTAACAGGGTCCAACAAGTCTAGAATAAATATCCCCGAGACACCAATCCCAAGGGGTAGCCGAGTTGGTTGAGTATGGCATTCTTATAACCAAAAGGTCATGAGTTCGAGTCCCTCTACATACGCTTTCTCGGCTGAGCCTGTCACCTTGTGTGGTTTACCTTCTGGCGTTGGTGTGCAGGCTATCGCGTCAGACTGAGGGTTTACCCTGTGCGCACTCATTGCACTCTGAGTAGCGGCTGCGGGTTCCCTCCGAAAAAAAAAAACCAAAGGGCAAGGCTAAATTGAGACCCCATTTGGCTATAATGAGACCCAAAAAAAGATCCATTTACCCCTGATATAAAAGCTGTATTTTCAGCCATTTTCTCTCTTCTTCTCTCTTCTCTCTACCAAAATCTCTCAAAATCCCGGAAAAAAAACGCAAGATTTTTATGTATATGTTGTTGTTTTTTTGGAAAAATAGTTGTAGATTCGTGTTAGTCGATGCGTTAGGAACGTTTTGGTACCGTGGTTGTTGAATTTGGGTTGATTTTTAGAGTTTTGGATTCGATCTAGATCTAAGGTTGCAGGGGCTGCTGGTAATGCAAAATTGCGAATAGACACTTCGCAACTTGTGCAAAATCGCGAAGTGCCTGTTCGCAATTTTGCACTTCCATAGAAACACTGGGTTTTACTCTGTTTTGTCTAAACTGGGTTTCGTTTATTTTTATTGTGGTGTGAAGGATGGCAGATCATGACCGGAGAAGAAAAATGATGAGAAGAAAAAGTTCAAGAGCACGAAACGGGTTGATCGTAGTGGCGAATAACCAGATATCGGGTGTAGAACGAAACAATTATGTCCGATTTACCGGTGGAATAGGAGATAGCGAGATGAGTAGAGATCTACTTGAAATTCCTCGAGATCTGTGTTGTTGTTACTCTTATATGGGTTGTGCAACAGCCAAAGCAGCATAGTCTGATGAATAGTATCTGAATTTATTAAGATGATTAAGCTTGGCTTTGTGTCTTGTCGTTATTTAAAAACAAATGACCAATTTCGATGTTCGATGATCAACCACATTTCTTGTTTTGGAATTTTGGCATACAAAATTCTGCAATAGATTTTTTATTTAGTTCAGAGAGAGAAAGCTCTAGGGAGAAGTTGGAGAAAAGTTGGTTTTTAGTTAGAAACTTGGACTTATAAATGAAGGGCAAAACGGACATTTCACATTGAAAAAAAAATCTGAATTTGGGGTCTCATTATAGCCAAATGGGGTCCCAATATAGCCTTTCCCAACACCAAAACGGCCAGGTGCCAAATTAATTTCACAATCTAATCCCTCCCTTCAAAAGTGACGCCAAGATCGTTCTCTAAGCTTTCTTGATGACTAATTACATGCAATGAAAGACTTCAGTAAATTGGGGAATGATTGATTCAATTGAGATACAGAGTCTTCCTTCTTGGAAACAAAACTTATTCTGATAAAATCCAGACAGATAATATCCTGATAAAGCTAAACAGGTCCTAAGGACACTGGAGCGATCTGTATTCTTCAGAATATCAAATTTGACAGCTTACAACTTAAACTTCAGTTGAGGTTATCAAAGAATCCAGCCTGAAATTGATGATTTTAATTTGGTTATTGGGATCAGGTTAAATTAAGAGCAAGATGACTTTATGAGCACGAGAAGCCTATAAGGGATGACTGCATATGGTAAATTTGGAATAAATTAGAAAGTTTGTCAGCGCCGAGATACTTAGGAAAAAATAGATAAAAATCATTAGAGACTATTCGACTTAGATATACAGAAATACAAAATAGCCTTCAAATGAAACTTTTTATCATAGAAACGAATCAGCCTACGAGCCTTGACTGGAACAACTAGTACACTCAAATCAAGATTAGAGCTTAATCTGCAAAATGAAAATTATCATGTAACATTTACTTACTAATATAGAGAAATATAGACATGAGACAAATTAGTGAATATCTCTCAAAAAATGATATCCACACTATTTATAAGAGCTATAGCTTTAAGATTATTAGGAATTTGCTCAGGATTTTTCATATCTAGTTTGATTTTTCATTTGTGAGTCCATCTAATTAACCAGTCTGTGGCCATATTTTGTTCTTTGTTTATGTAAGTTAGAGTCGTATATTTATAGATAAGATTCTTACAATAATTAATTAACCGGTTAAGATACTAGGGAGAGTTTTGATTTTTTAGCATAACATAAATAATGTTTGAATCAGTTTCTATGTCTATGTTAGAAATTTTAAGTCTAGAGCAGAGAATAAGGCCATTTAGCAGAGCTAAACATTCATAGTTTAAAAGAAATTATTTACCATATATTCTTCTTGTAGCACAAATAAT
Organism: Limnanthes douglasii subsp. nivea; assembly: GCA_036936605.1. Classification (NCBI taxonomy): domain Eukaryota; kingdom Viridiplantae; phylum Streptophyta; class Magnoliopsida; order Brassicales; family Limnanthaceae; genus Limnanthes; species Limnanthes douglasii. Next base: position 79,024,158 of record JAUPFV010000003.1, on the reverse strand, counting down.
TTCACCTTTTCGGTCTCTAATTATAGCGCTACCTGTAGCTTCTCCATTTCTAGCACAAGATCCATCTATATTTAGCTTGCACCTGGATGATCTAGAAGGGTTCCATTTGATATAACTAGTTTTTTTAGGACGTTTTAGCTGATTGAAACATCCTAGCTCGATGGAAATATTTTGATCCTTGTCTTAGTGCTTTCTTTTAATAATGTTAGCCATGTCGAGATTTTGAATAAGAGTTTTGATTCGAGAGATAGTAGCAGCAACTATAATAGGTAGATTTAAATGCTTAGTTTTGTTTGTGATAGACCATAGGTTTCAACATATGATGGGAGGAAGGATGGTTCACAACTGAATATCCTTAGTAGTATAAAATCATAGTCTAATCACGTGTTGAATCGCCATGTGATTGCAAATGTTAATATTAAAAAGATAACTGAAATATGACCAGAGTTGCCAAAAGAACCTACACTAAACAAATGGATGAGAAATAGTTTCATAATTAGAACAAAAATGATACTTATAAGCTAGACAGAACTTCTTGTTTTGAAGAACTTGATCTACTGGAATCAAATGATTTAAAACTCTCCAAAGAAGGAAAGAATACTTCTTTAGAGTGATAGGATTCCAAATTTTATTGTACATGCTAGATTTAGATCCTTTAATAGTGATGTTGTCCCAAGTGCTTTTAGTGTTGAAAGTCTCGTGATTTGATAGAGTCCATTGAATAGAGTCTTCCATAGAGTCCCTGATTAGCATCTTATTGATTTTGATGATATATGCAGAAGTTACACTTTAGAGAGCTTGTCTTGGTTCTAATGGTTATAGATCTAAAAATTGTTAATCTTTTACAGAGAATAACAGTCAATAAGGGCTGTAGAAACAGTAGAAATTAAAAGTTTGTTAGAACACTAGGAGTCGAGCCAGAAATGAATATCTGCATGACCAAACTTCCAATGAATGTATTGATCAGCCTCATTTCTGATGTCTAGGATATTGTTCCATTGTCTTGAGTTTGTGAGTTTCTTTTGAGCTAGCAAATGGTGAATGTTAGTATAATATTTGGTTTGTATAAATTTAGACTATAGATTTTTGTTTTCACTCAGTTGATACCAAAGTTTGTAGGTATAAACAAGATAGATATCCTTGGGACTTCTAATATTAAGACCTTTTTCATCATAGGGCTTGCATATAGAATCCTAATTAGTCCAATGAATGTTGTTGTGATTGTCGTTTGATCCCCACAGGGAATTGCTAAGAATAATTTCTATTCTTTTTGCCACAAATCTGAGAATAACAGAGCTTTGTAGATGGAAGTTATGAATAGCCAAAAGGACAGACTGGGCTATGAGAAGTCAACCACCAAAGGATAAAAGTAAGTGATCCCATTCTTGAATTTTATGTCTAATTTTGTGATAATTTCTTCAAAATTAGAAGCCATAGACTTGTAATGAATATTAACCCCCAAATGCTTCATAAGGAGAACTTATTTCTTGAAACCAATTTAGTTGAGTAAGTAATGAGCCATGGAACTAGGAATTTTGTTAGACAGAATAAGAGAAAATTTAAACTTGCTTAGCGTTTGTCAAGATAGCTCCTGATATTCTTAAAGGAAGTTGTAGATTTTGTTGATGTTTTTCTTTGTTCTATTGCAGAAAATAATTATGTCATCTCCAAAATCAAGACATATAATTATTATGGAGCTTTTAGTTTTATATCTTACTTGCATATTTCCCCGATATAGTAGCTTTAGACCCCTGATTATAAATTCTTTGACAATGATGAACATACTGGAAGAAATGGGATCTCTCTAACTAAATCTATTTGTAGATTTGAAGTAAAGTTGAGCTATTCCATTGATAATGATAGAAAATATGTTAGAACTTATACGGCAGTTTATTCAGTTAATAAACTTGCTAGAAAAACCAAAAGCATCTAAGATCTTAAATATAAAAGAGAAAGAAAGTTTATCAAAAGCTTTCTCCATATTAAGCTTAGTAAGTATAGTGCAACATCTGGTTGGTTTATTTAGATCTTTGATAATTTCTTGAGTAAGGAGAATGTTATCATGAACATTTATACAATTGAAAAATCTATTTTTTTATTCAGAGATCAAGTTAGGGAGGAAAGTAGATAATCTATCATTTATAATTTTAGAAATGATTATGTCGAAAACAGAACATAGACTAATAGGTCATTCCAGGTTTTAGGATGATCTTTTTGGGAATAAGACAAATAGAGGTGGCAACAATTTCTTGAGGAACCTATATGCCATTAAAAAAGCATGGATAACATTGAAAAGATGTTTGCTATTGATATACCAATATTTTTTATAAAATATAATGTTATAAAAATCAATACCAGCCATGCTAAAAGGATTAAGAGCTTTTATAGATATTAGAATCTCTTATTCTATAGGATCTTGAATAAGGTTCTGATTATCTTCTATTGTAACAATCTTAGGGATGATGTGAGACAAGTTGGAATATCTTTACTTGGCGTAGACTCGAGAAGACTGTTAAAATGAGAAATGACAGAGTTGGCTATCTTTTTTGTATCCTTAATCCAGGTATTACCATCAAGAATTTTAGTAATTGTGGATTTCTTTCTTTTTTCGCAACATATCTTTGAATTATTTTAGTATTTTTGTATTTATTGATAAGCCAATTGATGTTGATTTTTTGCTCCCACTAGATCTCTTCTCTGGCAAGTAATTGGAGATAATTAGATATAACTTTTCTAAGATTGTGTATGTTCTCATTGTTGTTAAATTCATGCAAATAAATTTCTATAGAATTAACTTCAATTTCCTGAATTAGTTATAGTTGTGAATATATTATCAAGGTCAATTTTGTTCCATTCTTTGAGTCATGTTTTTAATCTCTTTAGTTTGTTTCAGAAGATGTATATATGATTTTATAGCATCTCTTTATTCCAACTTTCCTCTGTAACATTATAGAAATTAGTGTGAGAAAACCACATATTTTGAAATCTAAAAGAAGATTTAATCTTATCTGTATTTTAAGGGATAGAAATACACATATGGCTATGATCAGAGCCAGTTTTAGCCATATGAGTGACTGTAGTTTGATAAAAAAGAGAGTTCCAAGCTTCATTTGAGAAGACTCTGTCTAGTCTTTTCTATTTGTTGCCATTAATCCACATATAAGTGCTTCCAGAGTATCCTAGATCAGAAATGTAACAGTCTTGAATAGTTTGGTTAAAGTCATCCATACTTGTGACATAGAAGAAGAAGCATCTAAGTTTCTCAGATGGTTTTGTGACTGAGTTGAAATCCCTCATCACTAACCACTTCTTAGAAGGATCAGACATCTTCTTGATATTGTCCGAAAGCTCGGGTCTTTGATTCTTGCAACACATAGCATAAATAATAGAGATAATGTTTTCTTTATAAGTAAAATAATGATGAATTTCAGATGAAAAGATTGATCTCAATTAGCCATAGTTGAAATAATGCAGTCGTGATTCATGAAGACCCATATTTTATTGGAGGTGTTAGCGAGATTATTCTCAAAACCAAGGATTTTTGAGACTTCAGAGAGATTGGAAACATCAGTCATGGGCTCTTGGATGGTTAAGAAGGTAATATTTTAAGCATTAATAATGGATTTAGTATTCTTCTAGAAGACTTGTTTCTAATCCCTCTAATGTTCCAGCAGAGAAGCTTGATTATTTAATGGACCCAAATAAGGTCCAGGCAGACTTTCTTTTTTCAACAACTTTAAGGATGCTTTTAGATTTAGTAAGGATTTTTATATGGTCTTTTTTAATAATAGAATCGCTGATACGTTTTTTGTGGCATATGGATTGGCGAGTTTGGTAGACTTTCAATGGTGATGAGGTTGGGTGAATGAGGGGAGGATAAATCTGGTGAAATCTGCTGTTTTTCCAAGATCTTGTTTCTCATGTTCCGGATGTGAAAGGCTTTAACAATCTCACAGGGAGTTATTTCGTGAGAGATATTTGGAGGAATAATTGTTTCTTGTTTGCTGATATTCTGATCTTTAATTATGACAATATCATTCTCTTTCAGGATTTGAGACTTGGGAGTTAGATGATTGTCTTGAGGTATTTCTTTATTATCGTACATACTTGGTAGATAAGTTGGCAACATTTTGTGGTATATTTCTCTTGAGATCTCTGATGTTTCTGCAGTCAGTCGTATTGTGGCCAATGTGATTACATTAAAGACAGTAGTCTGGTTTGACCCCATAGAGAATTTGCTGCCAAAAGCCATCTTTTTTGCCAAAACAAACCCATAATTTATCAATTAATGGTTTAGTAAAATCTATTTCTACCCACGATTTACAACAATTAAACGTAGCTAGATTTGTGGTTGGGATCCAGATAGTTATAGGGTTTCCAATAGATCTTGCTATAGCTTTGAAATAATGTTCATTGTACATGAAGCTATGCAATGTAGGGAAAGTTATCCATATAAGAGTTATAGGTAACTCCTTTTTTGGTAGAGAAATTTGGAGTCCATTTTAAAACACGCATTATGAATCTTCCAATCTGCCACACATTTCTTCTCCATATGCATTTCAAGTCTTCTTGAAGGTTGTTAAAGAAATATTGAAGATCTATCGTGGTGGGTTTTCTATTAGTGAATTTACCTATTAGGGTGGCTTTGGCTTGTTCTTCTAGATAGATCTTGTATTGGTTTTGAAATTTTATGTAGTTGTAGTTTGTCCTTTGTTTTATATGAGCTTCAAATTGAATGTGATTTGTGGGTGTTGGTTTAACAATTTATGTTTATGATTTGAGAGGAATATTTGGAGTGAACTGGTTTTTGACTGATTTCATTTCTGATTCAAATGCATGATTATTGCGTAGGTGCTTGTAAGGGGATATTGTTGGCATTGCACGTTGACGAAGAGGGTTAAAATCTCTGATTTATGACCTGGATCTAACATCTTGACATCTTCATTTAACATAACAATACAAGCAAAGAACAATACGCTTATATTAAATCCTCAAGTAGAGAAAGGACCTGATTAGGATTTAGGCTATATAAAAATTGATAGAGAAAGAATGAAAGCTTTCTTTGAGGTCAAGAAAGCAATTATTTATAGAGAAAATCCTTAGAATTTTACAGCTCTTTAATATATTTAATAATATTAAAAATTGACTATAATTAATCTATTATATTTATATGAATTATATTTTTTATCTATATAAATCATTTTTTATCATCAATAACATAAAACAAAGTTCATTAAATACCATTATAATATTTATTAGATTGGTCGTTATTAACGAATTGAATTTTGCATTAGTATATTATTAATTAATTTAGAGTTTCGCTTTAAAATAATTCGATAGTATTTGAATATTATATATATATATATATATATATATATATATATATATCCTTAAATCAAATCAGTCAACAATAAAATGTTTGAAGTTTCATTATAATTATTGATATTCAAAGAATAGATGTTGTTAATAAAAAAATTAGAAAAATGCTAACCGATAAATTTTTCTAAAAATATGATCATTGACTATATATATATATATATATATATATATATATATATATATATATATATATATATATATATTAATCTAGGTTATAAACTATCCTATTGATGATAGCATTTATAATGATAGCTTTTATTTATGTAAGAATTCACAATATTTATGACATTTTAATTTTTACATTTATTATTACATAGAAAATTAAAAGTTTTAGACGATGGTACTGTAGACTATATATAGTACATTATATTTATGGTTAGATAGATTGGTTAATATTTATATATTATATTTATGTTTAGATAAATTGATCCATATTCATATATCATATTTTTGGTTAGATACATTGGTCAATATTTTTTCTATGATTATAGGCTTTTATCTTGGATTACTCTTTCTATATAAAGAGGCTTGTTATCATCGAATTGGTCGATCATGAAATAATTTTATAGTATAAGAGTTTTCCCCTTAAAAGATTCATAATCCCAAGCCAGTTATCGTCTCCTTAAAAGATGAAAATAATATATTATAGAAAAAAAAATCAAATTCTAAAATACAAAGGTGAACCCCCTTCATCTAATGTATATAATTGCAAACATGCATAATAAGATCAAAACACTCAATATAACAAAATTACTTTTTTATTTATCTTGAATCAAATTCTTTCGACAGCACTCAAATTCGTACAAAGTTCTATATCAAATAGACGGAACCCCGACCCCAAACAACGATGATGAAAGTCACGTTCAATGGGCTTAAACTGTTTTAGGGCTAAAATGGATTTACAAAAACTGTATCCGAAGATTTAGTGATATGATTCATTCTACATAGATAAAGATCAAAACTTCGAGCATTGTTTTTATCAGAAACGGTAATTGTATGCCAATATGTTCACGATTTCAACAATTTTGTAAATAAATCGTATAGTATAAAAAATATAAGTCACTCACCAACTGTTACTAAAAAAGTCATTATCTATTCGAAAATTTACTCGCGATAATCATAGTTCTATTGAATTTGACCCTTTTTGTTTTTCTTTAAAAGATCTCAAGAATGGTAATATCATTTCCCTCGATAATAGCACTGGGTACTTGTACTGTTACACTTCATCAGTCACCTCGTTACATCATTATACCATTGATGTGTAATGAAAGAATCGTATGGGTCACACTAACATTATCATTGATAATTGTTTTTAGTAATCAATGTTTTATCAATTTTTATAAAATAGTTTATTGTTTGTTTGTCCTTCTTGCCTATTATCGAATAATAAACAACTATCATTTCATGACTCTTAATATGTTACATTTACAACATTATACATTGTGATTTATGGATGTATCCCGCATCTAGCATATTTGGATACAAATATCACATAGTGTGATAATTTCAAATCTGAAACATTTGAAAACTTTACAAAATTTTATAAACTCACGCATAGTCAATTTATAAAACTCATCAAAAGAGTTCAATATGATCTTTTGCCTCATATTATACTCTAACCTTCAGTATCTCTTGTCCTCAAAAATCTCTATGAAATGGTAAGGCATACATATGATAAGTTTCCTTAATGGTATCAATTATGTTCTCTTCACTCATATAAATATTTCTCCTATATTTTGGGAGAAACGTTTTCCACACTACTAGTTATGTCTATATTATATTACATTTCAAAAACCTAAACTACTTAACACCAACACTTGCTTTTGTAACCACCAACCCACATATGAACTTTTTCAGGTATTTGGTTGTGCATGTTATCCAAAATTATTCGTCGTTCAACAACCTAAAATCAAATTGACAATATTTTGATGCATGTTTCTCATTTATCCTCAAAAATTCCGAGGGTATCATTAATTTGATACTACAACCATAAATATGTGCCTCTCTTAGCATGTCGTTTTCATGAAAACATCTCTCGTTTGATACCCCAAATCTGAGTTCTTAATGTGTCATTCTACTCGTATGTTGATATCTTCACTAAATGATTACCTCGACAATATTTTTCAGTATTTTCAGTCCAGTTTGAGCATTTGTTTCACGTCTCATCGAACTATATCTAATATATTATATTTATGCTTACATATATCGGTCTATTATTATATTATATTTATGATTAGATAGACTTGTCAATATTCTTTATTGGTCTATTATTATATTTCTATTTTATTTATCAAATTTAATTGGATGAATATTAATTTAGTTGAATTCAAGCTTGTGAAACTGAATTTTGAATTTTGAATTTGAATATGTTTTTTTTTTCTGCGAAAAGAAATAAATAAGTTTGAAAATAATTAGATTTTGATTTCAAATTGAAAAAAAAAACATGTTTTATGGAAATATTTTTGGCTAAACTATATATGAGTCCTTCTATAATATAAAGATTTCTAATTAGAATATTTCTATATACGGGACTTTGATCGGTTGAATTTTTTAATAACCAATCCATATTTATAATCAAGATTACAATTGAGCATGAAGAGTTTCGCATGATGCAAGTTTTGATGTTTGTAACCAAAGTTTATAATTGGTTGTAAGAAAGTGTTGGTACTTAAAAGGTGTTTCATAGAGAGAATATATTTAGATCAATCTTATGCTAGTAAAAATCAACACTTTTTATTTAATTTTACTCCACGGTTGAAAAAATTATAGATATTATCAATTACCACATGTAACCATTATAATGAGAAGTAGTAACGGTTCTGGATGATTTTTAAATTTGTTATGTATACATTGATATTGAAAACCAAATCAATTTCACACAATGTCTGACAAGTAAAAGAGTTTTGTAAATATTTTACATGATTTGTTTTTTGATTCATAATATATGCTAGAAACGGGTATGCAAATATGAAATAAAAATTGTTTTTGAAAGATAGAACATGATTTGTCACGAACGTATGCAAATTCTTCATTTTATCGCGGATTTCAAATATTACATAAGTGAAATAAAGAAACCTGATGTTATTTCATATGAATGGTTGAAAAAAATGATAATCCTTCCATAATAATAGTTTATTATGATGGTGAATTAAATGAAGACTAGTAGTTTGGACGAAAGTTTAAAAAAATTGTTATTAAAAAAAGAAGGATGTAGTACTAACTTATGAAATTACTTATGAAAAATAATTTCTAAATAATAAATTTATTTAAAAAATTTCCACATTAATTTTCATGATATGCATAAAAAATTACATATTATATGGATGCAAGATATTGTATGAAATAATTGTACATATTATATGGATGTACAGTTGAAGAATTGAAGATTTAAAATTTTAGATTATTAGAAGTGAGAACTAATTTGTTATATTTATTGACATAATTTAGTGTGTTTGCATGAAATAATTTTTTGATGATATTTCTTATTGTCATTTGCATCTATTTGGGGTGCTTAGAAAATTATGTTTGATTATATGCTCACATGGTATCATAATAAGATACAAAGAAAATATATACCAATTACGCGTCGAATATTATTCATACTATCCATATAATTTTATAATTTTTGCTCATTTTGTTTTTAATTTATATTAACATAATTAAATATTGTTACGTATGAAGCCTAAATAATATTGTTAATTTGAATTTCAATTCTATATTAGTTTTGAACCCTTTTAATATTGATGTCATGTATGGTTGTGATGATCTATGAGTTTAATTCCAAATAGACAAATCAAATTAAAAATAATTATAGATAATTGTTAGGTATAAGCTAGAAGTAACTCATAGGTTGAGGTAATATCATAGGACTATATGGGTATAGTTGGATCTGAGGAAGACATGTATATGCAAGAACTGAATAGACTATACATCTATATCTGTGAGTTAAGCCGAAACAGATTCGTCCCAAGCACGATGGTACAAAGTGAGTTAGAACGTAACACCATAGTTAGACCAAAGCAGAGTATTATATTTTCTAGGTCTACTATATTAATTGGATCTCCAATTTTGGTTTTATTATACTAATTAGAGTTCTTATATTAATTGCGTCTTCTGTATTGATTAAGATTTACAATATATAAGGTTTCGTATATTAATAGATTATGAGTTATTTCAACTGTTGATTAACAGGCTTCAATCTTGAGCATCTAATGAAAAATTATTGTTCTTCCTAAACCTATAAATACAAAAAGATACGAACTATAAAGGTGTGATGTCACATTGACAATTGCGTGATAGTTTCATTAGCAACATATTTTTTTGTAAGAGAAATATTTTAGGTCTTTTGAGGGATAAGTGAGATAAGAGATAAACACTAAAGAGAGGGTGTTATGAATCACGACATCTTTTGTAACAAATAATTATTGAGTAATTTGTGTTTGAGAGTCTTTAAGTAACGAACTTGTTTATAAAGTAGTGTTTCGTTGTCATGGATGTATGATTCTCTTCAATATCTGAACCACATTAATATGTCTTGTATTATTATTTTTTATTATGCTTTCTTGTATTTGTTGTTCAGCTTGAATATAGTAAATTGTTTTCTTTCCAAAGGTTTGTTAATCGATACAAAAATTTGCGCCTCAGCCGAATAGTTGATTCTCTAAGAAGTGGTGTGGTAAGTGTGGAGCAACAATAGTAAAAGTAGATCGATCACAGATCAGAATTTTATAGAAGTATATCCAGTATGGAAACCGAAAGCCACAAAAGAGGATAACTATGACTTTAGTCTATAAAAGTGCAATAGATATTGGTGTGGACAATTATTGCCTGAGGGTAGGCTTGTAATTTGGTTGGTGTTTTACTGTAGTATGTGGGTGCTATGTGTTTAGAGTAGAGAGTAGAGAGATAATTAAGCTGGCTGGTAGCAGTTAATTCTCATTACCCACACTTAATGCAGGTGGTTGGGTATTTATACCCTGATGTTTGGGCCCTTATGGGCTTTCGGGTCATGTTTAATGGACCCGGGTCATGTTCAAAGACCCATGAGCTCTTAAGTAAGAGAGCAAGTAGCTTAGTCAAGAAGTGTTTAGGTTTTTTAGTACTTTTTTCATAGTTCAAACAGTCCTATAGTCTGAGTGTTCGAAGTGATTTGTCCGGTCCGGAGGCATTGGACTGAACTATCCTTGTCCGGGGAGCATACGGAATTCGGACTCATCAGGAGCCCCTTTTTTAGGTGTTTGTGCAAATATTCTTGTCAAAGACCTGAAAAACAGTCCGACATCAGGGGTAGTTTTTATCCGGACAGGTCTATCAATACGGGCTATAAGTTTATCCGGACAGATAAAGCTTCACGAATTCAAAATGGTTTTTGCCAGAGTTCGTGGGACACGTGTCACTCTCTGATTGGTTGTTTCAGCCGTTTTTTCACCTTGAATTTCGAACCAACCTTCTTTGAAAAGCAACCTCTTAATTAAAGGTGGTGACATCAGCGCCATCTTTTAATAATTGCCAAACTTTTCGAATTCTCCTAGGAATCAACTTCCTTTTTCAGATTTACTATAAATACAAACCCATTTTCTACTATTTTACCTTTCTCTCTAAAGGTGGCTCAACCTTTCTGAGTTAGAGAAGGCTCAAAAAGTCGAAAGAGAAAGACGGATCGCAACAGGGTTACCCACCTCGCCTGTTGTCTGCTACCGAGTCAGACCGAGGCTTTTTTTCTTCCAAAGGCACTAAGCCTAGAAAACTATTTCAAACCAACCTCTCCCCCATAATCTCTGGTTCCTCAGTTCAGGAATCGGAGCCTGCTGTCGAGCCAGGAGTTACAGCTACTAGCCTCAAAAAGGCCTCTCCCTTCATTGCAATGGGATCAGATACGGAGCACTCTCCTGAGAAGTTGGTCGACAGGAGGAAAGGCCTGTTGGTTAAAGTCCAGGGGTCTAAAAACACTCCCTCAAGGTCGGGGGCAAGGGACAACAGCACCGGATCAGAGGTGCCTATTAGAGCCCCCAAGGACAGGCTGTCCGGACCGGAGGGCTCCAATCCAAATCTTCAACAAGAAACTTCTATTCCAGACACTCTACCGGAGAGCAGAGATCAATGGGGCACTGAGGCCCATCAGTCCGGGGACAAGGCTGAGTCAAGTTTGAACCCTCCCCTCACCACAGCTGCTGAAATCCCTTCAAAAATTATGGAGGAAGTGATGGAGGACTCTGTTAAAGAGGCCCCATTCGAGTCTGAGCCCTCCGGTCAGACCAGTAAAGATATAGTTGCCAAGAAAGACAAGGGCAAAGAGAAACTGTATTTGAGGCATCCGGATATGCCGGAGAGCCTTGAGGGAAGAGTGGGGCCTTGTTTTCACAAGGTCAACGTCAATTACCTTCTCTCCTTACAAAAAATCAACTACGCATTCATCCACACTGCTGAGCTGGGCAGGATGCGTACGAAGTGGGGCATTCCAGAAAATGTAAAGATTAGGATTCATGTACACCCGAAGACTCCCATGGACTGCAAGTTGAGTGAAGTAGTCATGTTCACGGAGTTGTTCAACTGGGGGTTCAGGTTCCCACTAGACCCAGAGATTGTCAGATACTTCCATTTGATCAAACTCTGTCCAAGCCAGCTGAGCCCCAACGCTTGGTATACCTTTATGTCATGCATCATGGCATCAAGGCTGTCCGGGATCCCTCTGCCAATGGAGGAATTTGCTGCAGTGGCCAGCCTTTGCAGAAACCACCACATCCCCTTTTACCATTTCAATATGGGGGATGACTTCAAGGCTATTGACGATCTGCTGGAGGCGGAGAGGAACTAGAGGACTGAGTTCCTATTTGTTAGTGGTGCCTGGGAGAACGGCAAGAAGATAAAATCCGGAGAGAACCCAAGCCTCCTTAGAAGCAGATGGAGGAGTGACCGTAAGTATCTTTCCTTTATATTTTTGTCTCTCTTCTCTTTTCTTTTTAGACTTAGTTTATACTAATTTGTATTACTTTTGTCTTAGCAGTACTGCCCAAGGAGTTCAGTGAGTATCATAAAGCCGAGCAGGTTACTTGTGGCAAGATTAATGCATGGGCTGCTGAGAAATGGGGGAACCGATTCCACGCTGCATTCACCAGTAGCAACTTGGCAAGGTCTCACCTATGGAACACCACGGGTCGGAGAGACTTGACTTGAGAGGAGCTCACCACCCAGCCTCCTCCGGACGTTGTGCTTAAGAGGACCCATGAACCAGATGGGACACTCTTCCTGCCAGGCCGGGCCAAAGCCCCGAGCAAGATGAAAGGAAAGAAGAAGAAGGGCAAAAAGGTGGTGGGTAATGCTAACCCTCCTGATGCAGAGAAGGATGCTCCAATAGATCCGGAGGGGCCAGCCCAGAGCCAAATTGATGCTGCTCTCCTGGAAGTGGTGGAGCAAGAGACTGAGAAACAAGAAGCGAACCTCCCAAAACCTCCAAGGGCTTCTAAGAGGAATCGTAAACAGGGAAGCGAAGGCACAGACCGGGAGGCCAAGAAGAAGAAAACTTCTACAGGAGACGAGCTTTCTCTCCGGGCTCCGGAGCCTTCTGTCCATACTGACCCTGCTGACCCAACGCATGCCGAGGAGATTCCGGGTGACTTTCATACTGATGAGGTTGAGGGGGGAGATATCATCATCGATGGAGTAGACATCACCGGTCTTGGTGAGCTTGGTGAATACTTCCTCAATCTCCTCAGAGATGACTTTGCCGGGCCTTACCTTCCTCCAAGCACCTCCAACACGGTAACTTTTAATGGTAAGACTTTTAGTGTTTCTAGTGAAAGGGATCCCATAGCCCACTCTTTGTTGAGTAACGTTCAGCCTGTACTTGTGTTGGAGAAATAAGTCTGAAACCAGGCTGATATCATTAAAGACCTTAAGTCTGACAAGGAGAAGCTGTCCGAAGACCTTTGCACTGCTACCTCCAATGCTGCTATGTTAAAGGAAGAAACCGAGGAGTTGAAGAGAAACCAACAGGCAAGCACCACAAAAGTTGCCACTTTAGAGGAAATCATTACCTCCGGGAGAAACTATCCGGACTGGAGAAAGACCTTAACACCTCAAAGGGATAATCCAAAGCCAAGGATCAAATCATCACCAACCTGACAAATGACAAAATCGCTCTTGAGAATACAGTATCTAAGGCTGCTGAGGAGAAAACCACTTTGCTACAGGAGCAGGAGGCCAAGATCCAAGCCAAGATCAATGCTTATGCCAACTAGATGATCAAAAGCGAAGATCTCCCGTATCATACGATGGCCGAAGGCGACCGGTTTGGCTACTCTAGTGATTCCTCAGATGATGAAGAACACTCCGGGGAGAAAATTGGCGAAGAGAAAGACGATCCTAAGGGAAAGAAGGTAGATGAAGGTGAGCCATCTTCAAAGGCTCAACCTTAACTTATGATTTACTTTGTTTACTTTTTATTCAAACTAAAATCCTTGGAAGGCCAAGGCATTCTTTTTGTAATTGTGTCCGGTATCTGACCGGATAGGTTTTTTGTTCTTACTTAGACTATTCAAAAGTCCTTGGAAGGCCAAGGCACTTTAAGTTATTTCAATAAATGTTTCTATTTTGCACAAATCTCATCTTCTTTCATCGTTTGTTCCAATTTCGATGGCTAGAGTTTAAATAGCCTTTAATTATTTCATAGTGAGAGTGTTTAAGTTCTCCGGCTAGAGTTTAAATAGCCCTTAGTTATTTCAATCCGGATAGTGTGACAAAAGACAAAAGTTAAAACACTTGGAAATTTTTTTAAGAAGGCATCAAATTTCATTCAAAAGTACGGACACCTCATTAAAACCTCCCCGTGCCACCAGGGAGGGAAGAGTATGCCCCAAATATTTACATGGATGTTTAAACAAGTAAATATTTACACAAATGCTACTCCAAGTACATCCGGAGATGCTCAATATTCCAAGGATGAGTCAAAACCCTTCCATCTTTGTCTTCAAACCAATATGTTCCAGGTTTAATTCTTTCAACAACTATGTAGGGACCTTCCCAAGTTGGGGCCAGCTTTCCGAACAGCTTTTCTTTAGTGTGTAAGAAGACTTTCCTTAATACCTTGTCCCCTGGTTGGAAATCTCTTCTTTTAACTTTGGAAGCAAACCTGCTTCTCATCAAACCCTGATAGTGTGCAACTCTAAGGTGAGCTTTAACTCGTTTTTCTTCTATCAGATCAAGTTGACTTCTGATTGCCACCTCGTTAGCGTGTTCGGCGAAGTTGTGAACATGAAAGGAGGGGAGAGTTGCTTCTATGGGAGCTACTGCATCCATCCCATAGACCAAAGCAAAGGGTGACTCTTGTGTTGCAGCCCCAGGTGTTGTCCGGTAGGCCCACAAGACCTCTTGTAGATAACTAGGCCACTTCCCAGCAGCCCCTTCCAAATTCTTATTTAAACCGGACAGTATAGTCCTATTAGCCACTTCAACTTGCCCATTTGCTTGTGGGTGGAAAGGTGAAGAAAAACAATGCCGTATACCCCTTGAGGAACAGAAGCTCTCCATTTCCATATTGTCGAACTGTGGCCCATTGTCTGTTGTTATCTTTTGTGGGACACCAAATCTGCAACAGATGTTGGATAAAATGAACTTTATAACAGCTTTTGATGTTGTCCCCGCTAGAGGGGTTGCTTCAATCCACTTCGAGAAGTAGTCTATGGCCACAATTATAGTTTTGCGTCCTCCGGACGCCACAGGGAGAGGCCATACTAAATCCAACCCCCATCGAGCAAAAAGAATAGGCTCATAAATTGATTCCAAAGGAATAGCTGGGACATGAATCTCATTGCTGTACCTCTGGCATGGGTCACACCTTCTTACCAATTCCTTAGCATCTTTCATGATTGATGGCCAAAAGTAACCGGAGAGTAAAACTCTTCTTGTTAAGGCTCTAAACCCACAATGGGCTGATCCCTCACCATCATGTAATTCGGAGAGGACTACTTGAGACTCTTCATCCTCCAAACAGCGCAGGAGAGGTTTACTCTAAGATTTCTTGCACAACACGTCTCTCAAAATGATAAAAACACGAGCCTTGTGTTTCAAAGTTTTGGCTAGTGACTTATTCGGAGGCACAACACCATCGGAGAGATATTGCAGGAGAGGAAACCTCCAGTCTTGAGGTCGTTTCTCTTGTACTTCAAAAATTTCCTCTTCTTTACCCTTACTAAGTTGAATGGAGGGGCTTTCTAGCACATGGATCCATGGATACGACTCCGTATATGCTATGGTTGCTAATGAGTCTGCTAGCTTATTTTCTGCCCGGGGAATATGCTCATAAACAACACTTTTAAACTTGAGTGCTTCATTCTTAAGGAGGAGTAAGTATTTCACAAGCTGCTCCTTCTTAGCCTCAGATTGGCCTTGGGCATGGTGGATAAGAAGTTGGGAGTCACTTAGTAGCTTGACCCTTTTAGCCCCACAAATGTAGGCTAACTTTAAACCAGCTATAGCTGCTTTATATTCGGCCTCATTATTAGATGCCCTGAAAGCAAAACAAATAGCCTGGTATATTTTGTCTCCATACGGGGAAGTCAAACACACCCCTGCACCACACCCCATAGTGCTAGACCCACCATCTGTTCGGACGACCCATACCTTTTTATCTTTTATATCAGTAGTTTGCTCTGAATCCCTGTCGGAGTGGAATTCAACCAAAAAGTCTGCCACAGCTTGGGCCTTGACTGCTGTTCGGGGAGCAAAATCTATGTCGAAGTCCCCCAATTCTACTGACCACTTAGTCATCCTGCTTGAAATGTCTGCCTTCTGGAGGACATTCTTCAGGGGAAAAGAAGTCCGGACGATGATGGGATGAGCTGGAAATAAGGCCTCATCTTCCTCGCAGCTATCACCAGGGCCAATGCTAACTTTTCGAGTTTCAAGTAACGCCTTTCTGCATCTATCAAACTTTTGCTGATGTAGTACACTGGATGGGGATGTCCATCGACCTCTCTTACCAACACAACACTAATGGCACATGTTGAAACTGCTAAATATACGAAGAGTGTCTCCCCATCAACTGGCTTAAACAAAGTTTTGGGGGAGGACAAGTGCTTTTTGATCTCATTGAAAGCCTCGTCACACTGTGGAGTCCAATTGAATCCATGTGCACCCTTCAAGGTTTGAAAGAAAGGGGCACACCTGTCCGAAGACCTTGAGATAAATCTGTTTAAGGCAGCTAATCTCCCCGTTAACCGCTGTACTTCTTTAATGTTTCGAGGAGGTTCCATCTGAAATAGGGCATTAAGCTGGTCCGGGTCGGGTTGTATTCCATGCTCACTTATAATATAGCCCAGAAACTTCCCGGACTGCACTCCGAACACACACTTTTCTGGGTTTAATTTCAAATTCACTTTTACCAAGTTGGCAAAAGTTTCTTGGAGATCGGACAAGTGCAACTGCTCATCGACACTCTTCTCCATCATGTCATCAATGTACACTTCCATATTTCTTCCAATTTGATCAGCAAATGCCTTGTTGACTAATCTCTGATAAGTAGCCCCAGCGTTTTTCAAACCAAATGGCATTACTTTGTAGCAATGAAGACCTCTGTCAGTGACAAATGTGGTATGCTCTTGATCCTTTGGATCTACTTGAATCTGATTGTATCTGGAGAAGACATCCATAAAGGAAAGCAGCTTGTTCCCAGAGGTAGAGTCTACTAACTGATCAATCCGGGGAACTTGATACAAATCTTTTCGGCAAGCTCTATTGAGATCTGTGAAGTCAATGCACATGCGCCACTTGCCATTTTTCTTTTTTACCAGAACCGGATTGGCAGTCCACAAAGGATATTGAGATTCCTTGATGTGCCCCATCTTTGTGAGCCTGTCAACTTCTTGCACAATGACATCAGCCTTCTCTTTAGAAAAAGCTCTTCTTTTTTGAACCACTGGTGCTACATCTCTTCGGACAGATAGGTGATGTGATATCACTTCTGATGGAACCCCAGTAACATCAGCATTGCACCAAGCAAAAACGTGCTGATGGTTCTTCAAAAACTTTAACATTTCATCTTTCAAAATGGGTGACATCTTAGACCCTATCTTGACATTTTTTCCTTCTTCCAGACAGTGTGTTTCTACCTCTTCAATCGGTATCAATACTCCATGGGTCTCTCTGGGGTCATCAATTTCACCCTCACCCCCAGAAAGGCCCTCAAACTGCTATTGTTCATTAATACGGACTGCCCCCAGCGTTCGAGGAGCTAGGGCAGTGGCATAACATTCTCTTGCAATCTTCTGGCTGCTCCGGACGACTCCATCTAGAATAGAATTATAGCAAGTGGGACAATCCACCACAATAAATAGTATTCTAACCATTTTCTTGAAAGGGCCCTTGCCCAATAGAACTTCTTCTTCGAACTCTCTGATCACATCTGCTGAGCTGCCTGTAAAGCCCACAATTGATCTGTCCGAACTCTGAATTACAGCTGGATTTTTCATTCTCTTGTACGTGGTTAATAAAAGGATATTGGCTGAGCTTCTAGTATCCACCAGAAGTCGCCTTATGTTGTTGCCCCCTATAGATGCTCCTATGACAACAGCATCCTCACGAGGGCCAGCAATGTCTCTTAAATCATCTTCATCAAAAACAATGAAGGGGAATGAGCTTTGTGACTGATAGGAAGTCATGCCTCCTTCTAGCTGGGAGGCTAAAGTATGCACGTGCCTCTTCCTCGAAGAAGGAGTAGGAGTTGTCATAGTGTCCCCTCCGAAAATTGTAAGTGACTCAAAAAACTTAATGAGTCCGGAGACCGACCTAGAACATTCCTCAATTGTACCTACTCTGTTTCGAGTTGGATCAGGATCCAAGTATTCAGATTCCACGTCAAACCTTTCAATTATAACCATGGCTCCCTCCGGAGCAGCATTACTTGGACCAACCCGGTGAGTGTTGTCAGGCCTGTTACCTCCTCTTCTTTTCTCGTAAGCCCCTAGCTTTCCCCTCTCAATCAAGTTCTGAACTTCTTGTTTCAATGCTATGCAGTCATCAGTGGTATGACCAATATTGTTGTGATACTGGCAAAAAGAGTTATTACAATGCTCTCTGGGAGACTGTAGTGTAGCCGGTCTCCGATAATGCACCTCTTCCTTTGTTTTATCAAAAATATTGGCCACCCTTTCTTTCAACTCTGCGAACCACTCCGGTTGCACCCATGGCCCTCTCTTGTTTCTGGATTGCTGAGTTTGAGCAGGAGCAGCTGGCTGAGACTGAGCTTTTGCCCTACCATGCCCCTGTCCGGTCTCTCTTGCTTTGTTCCCGGACTGATTTTGATTGGGATTTGGTGCCACCGGGGTAAACCTCACCTGTCTGTGCACCCTGGTTTTCTTTGTTTCATCGACGTTTATTTGTTTTCCAACCTGATTCAGCAACCCTCCCCATGTCATGGCCTTCTTCCTGGTCACTAAATCAGCTAAATTGCCTGGGGATGCTATTGACACCTATTCAAAGCAATCAGCCAACCCATTCTTGGTATTCACAAAACGGCTTATATATTCTTTCAAGAACTCGTTTGGCTCCTGGGCACAATGGATTATTGTGTCTCCATTGCCCTTTACCTCTTTACTCCCTACAAACTGCCTTCGAAAGGCTACCCAAAAGGTATCGAAATCTTTAATACAACCCCGAGGCAGGCTGTTGTACCATTTTAGAGCACTCCCCGTAAATGATTGGGAGAATGCCCTACAAAGTAGTTTATCGTCGTCGTCAAAGTTCATCATGAAGTTTTTAAATTGCTCCAGATGGTTGTCCGGATCAGTACTGCCATCGTACTTCTCTATTTTGGTGCTGTCAAACCTCCTGGGGAGGTTTCCGGACAGAATTTTAGAAGATAATGGAGATTGCCTCCAATTCCTTCCACGACTGAACACAGTACCCTCATTGGGAGTTGCAAAGATACCTGGTTCATCGTGAAAAGCGAAGGGATCCATCAGCATCCGGTCCACATGCTTCCGGCTATGAGATGATCTTTTACCAATATGCCTATTCATCTTTCCTTGTCTATCCCCTTTTCTTGAATATTTTTTAATCTGCTTTTGCTTCTTTCTAGTTCGACCCTCATCGCTGCTAGAGGATAAGGATTTTCAACTCACTCACTGTCCGAAGAGCTATCAGAAGATTCTGAGCTTGAGTCAGAACTCTCCACTGGCTTAGACCGGTGAGACTTTTTGGAACTGGCATGAGTCTTTTTTGTGCTCACATGAGTCTTTGAAGACTCATGCTCTCTGGGGTTATCGGTGTGATGAGCAGCTGATGCTTTAGACTTTTCTTTCAGGCCCATCTTAGCCTTTTCGGCCCTCAGAGCTTCTATTTCACCCTTTAGCCTATCACGCTCTTCGATAGTGTACTCATCGTTCTCTCCCACCACTTCGAGCAGAGCTGGTGGTACTTCTGGGTTGTCCGGATTCATTGAGACAGATTTTCTTAGCTGGTTTAGAATGCTTGATTCAGGCACCTTCTGCTCCCACTGTGGTCGCCAATTTGGTGTGGACAATTATTTCCTGAGGGTAGGCTTGTAATTTGGTTGGTGTTTTACTGTAGTATGTGGGTGTTATGTGTTTAGAGTAGAGAGTAGAGAGATAATTAAGCTGGCTGGTAGCAGTTAATTCTCATTACCCACACTTAATGCAGGTGGTTGGGTATTTATACCCTGATGTTTGGGCCCTTATGGGCTTTCGGGTCATGTTTAATGGACCCGGGTCATGTTCAAAGACCCATGAGCTCTTAAGTAAGAGAGCAAGTAGCTTAGTCAAGAAGTGTTTAGGTTTTTTAGTACTTTTGTCATAGTTCGAACAGTCCTATGGTCTGAGTGTTCGAAGTGATATGTCCGGTACGGAGGCATTGGACTGAACTGTCCTTGTCCAGGGAGCGTGCGGAATTCGGACTCATCAGATATAATGGTTTCAACCTTTAGAGAATTAAGCTTAATACTGACTTAGTATAGAAGAGATTGGCTGCTTTTATCGATAAAAAATCTACATAGATTGATACGGTACCGTCTATAACTTATAGCTCTGTCATAGTAATCTTGTGAGATGACGTGCTACGAAAGGTATCTTAAGAGCATAGGTCGTTGAAGATATGGAATCGGCTGGAGGAAATTTACATCAAGTAGCCATTAACAAACACAATGTATTTGAAGAAACAATATTGCATGTTATCTACGGAAAGTAGCACAGATATCTAAAGGTACCTAGATGATTATAACAAAGTCATACTCAACTTCAATACAGTTGGTGTAAATACGGATGAGAAAGACAATAAATCATACTTCTAAGTCTATTTCAAATAAGCATGAACACTTAATGGACACCATGTTCTATAAGCGAGACTCTCTTACGATGGTCAAAGTCAAGAAAATTTTACGTTCCAAAGATCTTCAAAAGAAAGGTTTTCTGAATGGTGGCTCTAAATGCTTGGACTAAGTGTGAGGAGTTGATTAAGGAAGAAAAATTAAACTAAGTGTAGAGAAAACTCTCGGTGAAAGTCCAAAGAGACTGGTACGGTTCAAAATAAATATATTTGACATGAAAAGAAAGAGCATATCAGTCAGAATTGGCTAGATAAAGAAAAGTCAATAACTATCTAAAGACTGAAGCAGGAGATGTTGCAACAATATCTGATGATTGTGACTATGTTGATGGGTTAATGACTTCTTATTCTTGCAGGTATAACGACAAATAGGTGTTGGATTTGGGTACATAATTTTATATGAGTTCCAATAATTATTGGTCTGAATACCTGCAAATGTTTTATGGTGGAATAGTCATCCTCGGTAAAGAATAATCATGTAATGTTAAAATGATTAGAATGGTTCGGCTCAAATTGTTCACACGACTTGAGAAAGTTATAAAAAAGGTAAGGTATTTACACGACGTTAAAGATAGCCTTCTTTTTGTTGAGATGTTTGATGTGATAAATTATTTACGAAGGATTCTTTTGTGAAGTAAGGAGAAAGAATTGATTTAAGGTGGAGAGTATAGAGATAATTAAGTTATTTCAATTATTATTTAGAGAGAGAAAGTCTGATTCTGTATTTAATGAACCTCCTCAATTAGTTCTTTTTAATGGGGCGAATTCCATAAGTCAATACCCAATACACTCAAACACAAACATTATAATATAAAATTACAAAAATATAAAAATATAAAAAATAAAAGTATGAAAATGAATATTGGCCCCTCAGAATAATTATGTTCGCATCAATGTTAAATGAGGAAAGGTTTACCAATAAGGGTAGAGATAGCAGACTTAGGTCTTGCAAGGCTCTCTTATTATTATGGAAGCCAATAAGACTAATGGTGTGTTAGTTTTTTAGGGTAATATAGTAATAGGGTGTGTATTTAGTATGGTGAATGCATCTACCATGTTATAGTATCATCAGCTGGAAAAATTAAGTGACAATGGACTCAATGAGACATCTAATAAAGTACTTGATTATATTCATTTATAACTTTGAGGTCCGACACGGGAACCTACCATAGGTGGTTTAAGGTACTTTATGTCGTTAATTGATGATTAATTTAGGAAAGTTTGGGTTATAATTTTGATGACCAAAGATGAAAGTAATGGTTATACTTTTGATAACAAAAGATAAAGAATTTGATACTTTTCTGAACTGAAATACTTTGATAGATAATTAAACCGAGAAAGTGTTGAAGAAGTTCAGTAGCCATTGTACGAAGCTTGGCATTGCTAGACTCTGAAACATAAGTGGGAGTCCCTAACAAAATGGGCATGCTAAGAGAATGAATTGAACCTTTCTTGAATAGGTTACATGTATGCTTCATATAGGTGGAATGAGTCGAAGGCTCTAGCAAGAAGTTGTGATAAGCGATGACAATTATATATTATAAAAACATCTAAAGTAATTAAAACTGGTCTTCCTACTTGAACCCGTGGGAAGTCTTCCTAAATTGACCAATCAACAAAATTTATCCACGTAAATCCTCAATGGGGTTTATATACAACATTATTCTCGTATTACAATTTTATTCATATAGGCTTTCTTGGGATGGTTTTTTAAACTAACATGGACTTTTTAGTGTCATATATGCAACAACTTGGTTGCTAATTACTTAAGTGTGAAAAATAATAGTTAAAGGATGTGTGATTTTTTTTCAGTTTTATATATTCTGTTGTCCGCATGTCTTTCTAAATGTAAATGTGTAGTTTGCTACGAGCAACATTGTTAGTTTCTTATAATGATTTTGTTAAAATACCTTCTCAAACTGTTTTTTGTGTGTGTTTGTTGTTTTTTCATAATTTGCGAAGACTTTGTTTTCTATTCTAAAAATAAATAGTTATGCATGTTATGTGAATTTTGGTATCTTACAAAAGATTCTTATTTTTTTATTCTATTTAGTTTTTTATCTGGATAAAACTGTATTCAAAGAAACTTTGTCTAGACAAACCAATTGGTAAATACAAGTGAATCAAACTCCTCTTTACGTATCTTATTGTATAAAATGTTAGTTTTTATTTTTTCTTTCATTCACTTTAAATAAAGGAGAAAAAAAGTACTTTGTTTTCTAATATTTTTCGTTATCAATTCTTTTACGATCGAAGAAAAAAAATTTGTTATTACAATTGAATCCAGCTCTTTTTCGTGGACACATTATTTTTTCTTCTCTTTTTATTCAGATACTTACAATTATTGTCAAACGTTATAGAGCATGGTATTAATTTATCAGTCATCTTACTAATACTTAATATTAAATGTGATTTTTAACTTGGAAATATTTTTTATATCCTTGGAGCAAAACTTGACAATAGGAGATCTTATTTTTAATAAGTGATACTGCTCACATGAGTAAGATAAATGTTGAGAAGTTTTACGTAGTGTGTATCTTCTTTCTTACACATTTTCCAATTGTGATATTAGTAAAGAGAAAATGATTTGGTGAGGAGCTGAAAATGCTATATTTTATTTTTTTGAATTATTAAACAGAGATGTAACTGTTATGCAAGGATACATAGTTATGCCATTTTTCATTTTTTATGTTTAATAATAGATTTGCAATGGATTTTCAACTCCATTTAAAATCAGATTTGTAACA
The DNA here is from genome assembly GCA_036936605.1 of Limnanthes douglasii subsp. nivea. NCBI lineage: Eukaryota > Viridiplantae > Streptophyta > Magnoliopsida > Brassicales > Limnanthaceae > Limnanthes > Limnanthes douglasii. The sequence continues at coordinate 79,000,699 of JAUPFV010000003.1, read as the reverse complement.
AAATTCAAGTCACGTGAAATCTAAATATTTGTATGATATTTTGCAATGAATTCACAACAGAGTTTACAACGACATTATCTGTTTTTATTCGTGTCATATTTACAATTGATTTAGGTTGAAATTTCCTTCCGCTTGCAAGTAATTTTTGTTAAAGTTCGTGCAGATACAATCGGTAGTCCGGGTTGTAAATCTGTTGCAAAATGGCCATTACAACGGATTAGTGACAAATTTGGCATTTTTCAGTTTGTTGCAAAATATGAATTGCCCAGTAGTGTAACGCGTTGTCATCTTCTAAAATTAACAATTTTTGCAATGATTTTTACAAATTTATGTATCATTGAGAAATATAAATTGAAGTACTAGGATAGTGAATACATTTTATCAAGAATTTGCATGCCATATCTCTCAAAAAGAAATAGGCAGTCTAATTGATAAGATGTTTCATAACCGCTCGAGTATCATAACTATTCATATATACTTGACACGGGGGAACATACTAAATGAATGAAATTAGATGTATACGGAGAAGTGGAAATTTTTGAACAAATTTATCAGTTGTCAGGAAGATGTTCGTATTCAGAGGTAACTATAAAATGAGATAATTTGTTTATATATGTTTTGGTTTTTCTATAAATATGTTTCAATACAGATGAATTTCATTCACAAGTAGTTTGACAAATATGTACATGGTGGTTCCAATTGTAAGGAGTTATGACACTTTAGTGAACAATAACATGACTCAATTTTGAGGTGTTCAAAATTCAAATGTGTAATATTACTCTATTAACCAAATTTCATAAAGAACTTAATAAAATGAGTACATTAAGCTTTAACATAAATGACGTATAGATTATATTTTTGTACATTTAAGGGACGTCTAATACAAGCAAAGCCTTGCAGGCCTATTATTGTGAACAAATGTATGATACACTAATAATTTTAGTTGCATTTGAAATTAATATCATTCTAGAATAATTTTTTAAAACCCAACTACCCAACTTCAGATATGAGAAAAATTAGTTATTTTGAGAATATTTAATTTTGGGGAAAATATTTAGTGAACGATCTTGATATTAGGGAGAAATCTGAAATGATTCTTTAAGGTTTAAACGATAAGGATCTGATCATTATGTCAAAACCATATCTACAAATTAATGTTCGAATTCCCATTTAAGATTAAGATTTTTTAGTTGTTCATGAAGGACAAACTCAACATCCTTAAGAAATTATATAAAATTAAGTAACTTACATAAGAATTCAACTTTTGTAATGTCATAAAGAGATTCAATTTTTTCTAATCCATGCTAAATATTGATCAAATTAATACCTAATAAACGTTTATCAATATTACAGAAAATTTTTGAAAAAATGTGAATTTGTTTTACATCAAATAAAAACTTGAAGTAAAAGTTGTAAAAACAAGAGAAAATGATAATGCTTTTAAGAAAACTCTGATTAAAAAAATGAAAAAAAGTAATGTTGAAACCACTTAAAAGAGACTACAAGGCCCAATAGTGGCTCCTCAAAATGACTATCTCAATCCTATGTTGAAATATCAGAGATATTGGTGACAAATGTACTATACACATGCTCAAATATATTATTCGATCGGAAAAAATTGATTTCCTAACAATTCAGGAACTCATAATTACTGAGGCTCACCTAATCAAGAATAATAGAATTCTTAGTTTTCATGATGAATTTGCTAATATCTCTAACAAAATCTGGCTATTCAAGAAAGAAGAGTTCATTACTGATACAACATGTAATCATGATCAGCTACTACACAGTAAAATCAGGCATACTACTCTAGACAAGGATTTCATAGTTTCTGTTGTTTATGCAAAGTACATAAGAGAGAAAGGAATATCTTTGGGACACTTTAATAAGTGTGGTTGACTATGATAAATAATGGTTAGTGATGGGCGACTTCAATGTTATAACTATTCTTCATGAGCAACTATCTTGATCTACCCTATGTTTAAGGAGCATCAAAAAATTTAATAACACCATCAATGATAGTAGCCTAACTGATGATGGATTCTTTATATCCAAATATACTTGGACCAACTCTCACAAATGGAAGTTCCTCGGTAGGATGTTATACAATTTTGCTTAGTCTAACTATTTTGAAAATACTTTGTAAAACATTTGGCAAGAACATGATTCGACCATAATCCCCTATGTTTACCTACCTCTGACTTTACCAAAAGAATCATTTAAATTCCTTAGTATGTGTTTGTTACACCATTATTTTTCAAATGCGATGAAACAATGCTGGAAGGAAGATATTTCTAGCCTTTCTCTTCAGGTTTTCTAGTGGAAACTAAAACAGCTTAATGTCAAGCTAAATCATAAGAGGAGGTTAAATTCCTTAAAAATGTCTTTGAAAAATCTAATTCCCTTGATAATAAAATCAAACTAGCAAAAGCTCAAGCCACACACCTACAAGTTATGGCAAGATAAGAGCTTTACTGGGAATATAATTCAGTGTCAACTTGATCAAAAATGAGGACAAAGATACAAATGTTTTCCATAACTATGTTAAGATTAAAACAAGAAAGACAAAGTTCATAAAATATTGGTAGAAAACAAATATATTGAGGATCACATGAGAATGGTATCTCTGTTGTAAACAATTTCAAGTCTCTCCTGACATAACAAACAAGTCCTAAAAAGCAAGATGATCTCCATCATATTATTCATAATATCATCACCAATGAATATAACAAGAACTTCACAACCTAGTAAATCCACCATAAATTATTTGTCAGAGCTTTGAACTTCACCATCATTGGTGGTATGGATGACTTCAACATAAATTCTTCCAACATTTTTTGGCATAAATAACAAATGGCATATGTGTTGTAATTGGAGCACTCTTCATGGGAGATCAAGTTCATCATGGAATTTATAAAACAAAAATATGCCGTATCCCTAAGAAGGTCTCACCTACAACGTGGAATAATTATAGGTCAATAACCTTGTGCACTATTTTTAACACGAGTATATCAAGATTTCTGAATAACAAATTTTCTTCCTTACTTACCAAGCTTATTTCTGAGGAACAAAGTGGCTTCGTATAAGAAATAAATATACAGGAAAAGATACTATTGAGTAAGAATATTATAAATGATCTAACTAGAAATATAAAGGATGTAGCTTCTTAATCAAAATAGACATGGCCAAATCCATCGATAAAATTTCTTTCTCATCTATACTTAGGATTCTGAATGCTTTTGGATTCGACAAAAGATTCGTTAAAATAATACAATACTATATTAAGGTTGTATTGTTCTCTGTTATTATAAATGGTGAAATCATAGGATACTTCAAATCCTCCAGCGGTGTTAGACAAAGGGATCTCAGTTCCCCTAGTGTTTTCATTCTATCTATGGAATCCCTGATAAGATAACTCAAAAATATCTTTAAAGATAATCGTGAAATGGGATTCAAAGCTAACAGTTCAATAATGGTACCTTGCTTGGATTTTGCTGATGACGTTGTCATTTTTGCAAATGGATCTTCTTTAAGCACCACCAGAATGAACAAGTTCCTGAAATTGTATCAAATAGTTTTGGCCAACAGATCAATAAAGATAAGACAATCTTTATTACATATAAAATAATTCATCAATCTAGAATTAAATCAATATAACTTCTCACTATTTTTAAGCATTATGATATCCTTACGAAATACATTGGTATACTTATCCATCCTAGATTCAGAGGCAACCCATTCAGCAATTTAGTTTCCAAAATCAGGCTAAAGACCCAATAGTGGGACAAAAAATTACCATGTTTTAGAGGCAGATTAATCTTCATCCAATATGTTCTCTTGGCCATCCTTACCTATCACATTCAAAGCATCATCCTACTTAAATCAGTTATTTCTAGAATTAAAATGATTTACAGTAGATTTCTTTTAGAAGGATTGAAGATATCCATAACACCTTCTCTTGCAAGATTTGGTACAAGTTTCAAGAACACAAGAATATTTAGTTTTAATTATATGCACTCTAACTATTTATCTTCCTCACAACATTTTCAAGTTCATTTTACTCTAAAAAGATCAAAACCTAACAAGATTATTGGATATCAAGTAACTAGGTGAAGAATTTTTATTTTGGAAACTTGGTAAAGGTAGCATTGAATTTTGGTTGGATAAATGGTGTAACACGTTTCCTTTTATCACTTTTAGTGGTGATGAAAAAATACTTGGTATGAGAAAGAATGTGTTATTAGTTATTGGCATATAGATAAATGGAATATAGACAATCTTCACTCTGCAGTTTTACAATCTGATACTGAAAAAAATAAATGTCTTTCCATCAATGAAGCTGAAGATTACTCTATTTTATGGTCTTTAACTGATCATCGTGACTACAACACTAAAGAAACCTGAAACAAGATTAAAATCAAAATATCTAAATCAAGTTTATGCATGAGGATCTGGAACAATATCACCCCCAAATAACTGTTATTGCTTTTTTGGATATTGATGAAAAATTGAATCTCTGTGGACTCAATTTTTCAACATAGGAAAATATATGTGGCCTCTAAGTGTCAATACTGTGAAAACATCGAATCAGTTAACCGTTCAATGTAGTATTTCATGAGAAGTATAGCAGTAATTTAATAGTATATTTGGCTTAATAATTGCCAGACATATGACTTTACACCAATCATTATAAGTTGGTACTAGTCTTCAAAAAAAAGATGTACACATGTGAACTATTATTCTACGTATTATATGTTGGGTTCTCTAGACCTTTGGAAACAAAATTAAGCATCATGTATAAATTAATACTGCTTAGACTATCATTTTTCTCCTCATGAACATCATCCAAAAGCTAGATTGCGCTAATCTACTCAAGAAAGAATTTTGATCCAATGACATTTCTACTGCTTATGACATGGGTTGCTTTAATCATCAAAAAAAGTCTAGCAAGTGTGTTGCTATCAACTAGAAACCACCCTAAGTCATTTGATTTAAGCTTAATAATGATACTTATTTCTTATTAACAAGATAAACCGGTAGTAATTGTTTAATCAGAAATAATAAAGGGGATATACTTGCTGCATTTTGTAGGATCTATGTTAAATAGATCATATCATTGTTGAATGCTGAGCCCTACTTAATGGTCTTATCCTAGGTCTAAAATGAAGTTCTATAATCTTGATATAGAGACAGAATCTAATATACTTATAGTTATGTTAACAAAGCACAAATTATCATAGTATTCAACTTATTTACTAGACTGTTGCAGGAAAATCATTACCTCTAGCGTGTCAATATCGCACATTTTCGGGGAACAAAATTCTGAAGCAGACTGGCTGATGAAATGTACTATTAAATGTAAAATCAAACAAGACCTAACTTCTACTCAGATTCCTAATTAATTAAGTGTTATTGCTCCCCTAGACAGCTTAGAAGTTACTTTATCAGAGAACTTAGTAGAACTAAGCTAGACTTTTCCTTTTTCCTCTATTATTAAATCTACTTTCTCTTATATGATAGTTTTAAAGTACAACCCTCCATATATAATAGCTCAATAAAAATATCATGTCACTAAAAATATTCATTGTATGTAGTTCTACATGACTAATAAACTTTTTGAGATCTTCTTCCACACTTGAAGGAAAGCCCCATTGTTGATAAAGAAGAAACAAAATAAGGATTATAAATAAAAAACTTAAGGAAAATAAAACATTAGATAAAGTCTGAATTAGCTCACAATTAACTATGCTCTTATGGATTCAATTGAAACTCAACAAATTTACTTAATATAGACACCTCTCTTTATTAACTTCATAAAATATGCGTGAAGTTCGAAGTCCTGTCACCTTTGATGGGCGCTCTATTCATCGACTAGCATCAAGCTATGACTTCACGAACTCAATTTGTGCCAAGAATAAATATTTAGAATTCTGAGTTTTGCTTAGACCAAAATATCACCACCTCAAGATAATCAAGGAAACGAAATCGTAATAGTCGTATTAGATATGAGTTGAAAACGAATTTCAAGTTGGCACTTCAGTTTTAGGTTAATATTTTACCTTTGATATAACTGTACTCCCATCAAGGTCATTCAAATGTGGGCTCATTGTAAACCTCTTATCTCAATATATAATATTTTTATAAAAAAATAGTTTTAATCAATAGTTCTTGTTAACTCGCGAGTACATGTCATGCATTCATTGACTACTCAAAACACCACAATCACTGCACAAAGTCAAAATTATATTATCACAAACCATATAATCTACATCAACCTCGGGGTAGTGGTTATAGACGTGAAAATCATTGGAAATGAGGCCAGAATGGTTGAAAGTTATACGGTTGACTGTCCAGTTAAATTCGGTATCCTTTGCAATATTACAATAACAATGGGTCTTGGTGAAGCCTCCCTCTATGCCCAAATTATTCGCAAGTATGACATGGATCAAGGAACAACTATATGCCATATCAGCTGAATTATGCTGGTGAAGCCTCCCTATATGTCATATCCTTTGAATAGTAAACGATTACCATTTTCTAATTTTCAATTTGTGACATTTACACCATTTGACATTATACATTGTGATTTATGAAGGTCTCTCGTATCTAGCACATTCAGATACAAATATTATATATTATTAATTGATAATTTCAAATTTCAAATTTAAAACATTTCAAAACTTTATGATTTTCCATAAACTTATGCATACTAAAATTAGAAAACTCATAGAAAAAACTCAATGTAATCTTGGAAGTGAATTTGAAAAAATAGAATTAAAAACCTTTGCCCCGCCTGTTTTGGTTTATTTTGGGCAGGGGGTAGTTTGGTAAAGTGTTTTCGTAAGTTTGGGGTATTTTGTGTTTAGTGTGAGGAGTAGTGAGATAATTAAGCAGGCTGCTTGTATTAAATGTTAATCACCCTCATTAATGAGAGTGGCTGGAGTATTTATACTTTAATTAATGACCCATGGGCTTACCTGGTCAAGTTGTGAAACCAAGTCGAGTTCAAAGACCGATTAGTTTTTTAAGTAGATTAAAAAATAGCTTAGTCAAAACTTGTTTACATTTGTCCTGTTCGGATTTATAGTGGAGTGATATGGTCTGAATTACCCTTGTTCGGATTAGTGCGTATGTTGTGTCTGCAACATCCGAACTCATCAGTAGCCTTATTTTTAGGCCTTGCAAAGTATCTTTGGAGTGGTTCAAAAATTTACCAAGTGAACATCAATTGCATCCGATCTGCCTGCGTTATCCGAACTGAAAATCCTTACTTTCACAAACAACTTAGTTCGAATTTTATTAGGAATTGTTTTTCTTTCCACAATTCTAAGTGTTTTTTTTTCATGTATTGTGGGACACATGTCAATATCTGGTTTGACCTCACAGCCGTTATTTTTCCTAGATCATTGGACCCAATAGGTCTAGAAAGTTACCAGGGTTTTGATTTTCACACGTTTCACAGCACTTTGCAAAAAAACCATGTTCAACTTCTCCTTGGTAATTGCTGCTTTTTACTATTATATATATATATATATATATATATATATATATTTTTACGATTCCATTGTATTTCACATTCAAAACTTTCTTAGAGAGAAAATCATCTTCATCTTCAAACTGTTCTTGATAGATTATATGTTCACAGCCAGAAACGCTTTAGTTAAAGGTAGCTCATTGAATTTATCGGAGTTAGAGAGAGCAAGGAAAGTAAAGAGAGAAAACTGTATCGCTATCGGTCTCCTCGTTTCTCCAGCCGAGAAAAACAGTCAGCCAAACCAGGACGTCGTTTAGGGGTCATCTTCCTTATGAAACCCTAGACCCAAAAAGCTCCCATTTAGACCAAACCTTTCACCCATCCCTTCTGGTTCTTCCGTACAAGAATCTCAACACCGTTTTTCTAAGGAAAAAATGGTTTCAAGCATCTGAAAACCCTCACCACTCATAGCAATGAGTTCTGACACAGAAAATTCACCGAAGAAGATAAATCCTCGTCGGACAACTCGCCGAACCAAAACTCAGTCCACACCATCAACTTCAAAACCCTCCGGATCATAGGTAGCTAAAGCGGCTCCGCAGGCCAAGCCCTCGGGATCGCCACCTTTACCAGATATCAGGCCCTCAGAGGCATCAAGCGCTCAACCACCCGAAAAACTTCTGATGAAGCTAGTTGAACAACATTCCTCAAACTCAACTGAAAAACCTTCAACAGTGATGGAAGAGAATATGGAGGACAGCATTGAAGAGGCCTCATTTGAGACCGACGTGTCAGGTCAGACAGGGGATGCTGCCTCCGACAAGAAAGGTAAGAGTAAAGTAAAAATTTGCATGACTCATCGTGACTTTCTTCCGGAGTGCCTAGAGGGTAAAGTATGCCCTTTTTTAAACATGTCAGCATCAAGTATTTGTGGGCGTTACAAAATATCAATTATGTCTACATCCACACTACCGAGTTAGGTCGAATCCAGACCAAATGAGGGATTCTGGAGTCTGTAAAAGTAAGGATACCGATTAGTCCCAAGACCCTCATGAACTGCGAATTGAATGAGGTGGTAGTATACACCGAAGTGCTGAACTGGGGACTCCGGTTCCCTTTAGATCCAGAGATCGTTAAGTACTTCCACTTGGTCAAACCCTATCCCAGCCTACTAAGCCCCAATGCCTAGTACACACTCCTCGACTGTATCATGGTATCTAGATTGTCAAAGATGCTTCTTCCAATGGAGCATTTTTTCGCTGTAGCAAGCTTGTCCAAGAACCATCAGATTCCTTTCTACCACTACAACAAGGGGAATGATTTCAAGGTTGTGGACGACCTGTTAGAGTCTGAAAAACCTTGGAGGACAGGAGTTTCTTTTTGTTAGTGGGACATGGGAAAATGGCACGAAGATAAAGGCCAAAACCAACCCTAGCTTACTGACCAGCAGGTGGAAAAGCACTGGTAAGTTTCTTCTTCTTCTTCTTTTTTACTTCTTAAACTACAAGTTTTCTTATTCTGACTAGTTTGTTATCTCTCTTCAGTTATGCCGAAGGAGTTCACCAGCCACTTGGAAGAAGGGCAAAAGACTTGTGCAAAGCTCAATGCATGGGCTTCAGAACACTAAGGTAATGTCTTCCATAACTGCTTCAAATCGGGTCATTTTGTGAGGTCTCACTTGTGGAACACCACAGGCCGCAGAGACCTTTCATGGAAAGAGTTAACCACCCCTCCTCCTGCTGATGTGATTTTGAGAAGGACAGAAGCCAAAGACACCAAGATGTAATTGCCTTCTATGGCTAAGGCTCCTAGCAAAATGAAGACTAAGAAGAGGAAAGCTACAACAGATCTGGCTTAAACAGCTTCCGAAGGGACTGGTTCGGGGAACCAGGGCGGTATTGGAGTGGCTTTGCTCAAGGCAGTAGACATCGAGACAGTGATGGAAGTTGGAGGGTCAAAGAACCCACCAAGGCCTCCTAAAAAGGACAGGAAGGGCAGGGCCAGCAACGATGAAAAAACTGCCAAGAAGAAGAAAGTCACCTTGGGGGAAGAAATAATCCTTCGCCCTTTGGAAACCCCACCACCAGCCCCTGCCGACCCTACTCTGCAAGAAGACATCCCCACAGACCTTCATTCCAGACAGATTGTTGGTGGAGGGAATGATGAAGTAGACCTAAGACATTGGTCTATACTTTAATGATTTTGAGAAACATGATTTTGCAGGCCCTTATCGTCCCTCCAGTTCTTCCAACATGGTGACTTAAAATGGGAAATAGTTTTCCATATCCGGAGAGCAGGATACCTTAAGTCATGCTCTCCTTGGTTACATTTGGCCAGTGCTCGATCTAGAGAGGCTGGTAAAGAATCAAACCAGTATTATCAACTCTCTCACTTCTAATAAGCAATCTCTGTCAGACAGTCTTCTAAGTGCTCAGCAAAGCATAGAGTTGTTGGAAAAAGAAAAAGAGGATTTGGCCACCAAGCTAGCCGCATCGGAAACAACCAAAACTGAGCTCCAAACTAAACACTTCAACTTGGAGAATTCTTCTTCACAAAAACTCAAAGTTTTAGAGGAGCAACTGAAGAGTAAAGATGGTTCTTTCCAAACCTTAATCAACAAGAAGACTACGTTGGAAGGCACAGTTTCAGAGATGACCAAGGAAAAAGAGACCCTGAAGAGTCAGCAAGAGCAAGATATCAAGGCAGGTATTGAAGAATATGCCAATGGAGTGGAAGAATTCTTAGAAAAAAGAGATGATGGGATGAAATCCGACATGGTACTGTTGTTCCAGGAGACCTTCCCTAAGAGGACCCTTGGTCTCTTATGGAAACATGTGGAGTACGAAGACCTCTCATTTCATACTATAGAAGATGGAGACAAGCACAACTACTCTAGTGAAATTGATTCCACTGATGATGAAGAAGGTACGGGTGAGATTTCAAGTGCTGAACTCAAAAGTCCCAAAAAATATGGTGAAGGAACATCTGAAGAGAACAAGCCATAAGGCTTTTTATCATGTATTTTTCTCAATTTTTTGAACAATTAAAGTCCTTGGATGGCCAAGGCACATTTTGTATTATTATTCTGTTGAAGTACGAATAAGTCCTTCGAACAACCAAAGTTCTTGGGTGGCCAAGGCATGTTTTGTATTACTGTTCGGTTTAAGTCCGAACATGTTTAATTTATTCAATTTCCTTTTTGTTTAATACTTTACTTTAAATCTTCCATGGTTGATGTTTAAGTAGCCTCTATAATTTCAGAAGTATTCAATTGAAAGTGTTTAATATCCCCAATGACATGTGTTTAATAGTCATGACCAACCACCAAGTTTATCTGATCTACTAGAGATCCGGGGTATTGAATAAGTAATTTATACTTGAATTGAATTGAATTAAAAATCACACTGAATTTTTGAACAAGGTGTCATGTATTATTGAAGAGAAAACCGAACACCTCATTAAAACCTCCCCGCGCCACCAGGGTAAGAAAAAATATACCCCATAATATTTACATTGATAAAAAACAAGTAAATATTTACACAAAAATTTTACTCTAAATATAACATGAGATGCTCAACATTCCATGGGTGTTTCAAAGCTCTCCCTTCTTCGGATTGAAGCCTATATGTCCCAGGTTTGAGCTTCTCACAGACCTTATAGGGGCCTTCCCAGTTCGGAGCCAACTTACCAAACTACTTCTCCTTGGTATATAAGAAACCTTTCCTTAATACTTTATCTCCTGGTCGAAAATCTTTTATTTTGACCTTGGAGGCAAACTTACTCCTCATCAGACCTTGATAGTGTGCTATTCTTAAGTGTGCTTTAACCCTTCTTTCTTCTACTAAGTCCAGCTGATTCCTAATTGTTATCTCATTAGCCTGTTTGGAATAGTTATGAACTATGTATGATGGTAAGGTAGCTTCTATGGGGGGTAACTACATACATCCCATACACCAAAGCAAAAGGAGACAATTGTGTAGCACCCCGAGGAGTAGTTCGGTAGGCCCATAATACTTCTTGTAAATAGCTTGGCCACTTCCCCGCAGCACCTTCTAAATTCTTTTTTAATCAAGACAAAATAGTAATGTTTACAACTTCAACTTGGACGTTCGCTTGTGGATGAAAAGGAGAAGAAAAATAATGTTGAATACCTCTAGAGGCAAAGAAATCCTCCATATCTTTGTTATCAAACTGTGGCCCATTGTTTGTAGTAATCTTTTGAGGGACTCCAAATCTGCAACATATAATAGATAAGATAAATTTAATGATAACCTTGGACGCGGTTCTTGCCAAATGAGCTTATTCTATCCACTTTTAGAAGTAGTCAATATCAACTATAATAGTTCTGCACACCCCGGATGTCAAAGGTATAGGTCCAACTAAATCCATCCCCCATCTGGCAAAAGGTATTGGCTCAGAAATAGACTCCATGGGTACTACTGGCACATGAATTTCATTCCCATATCTTTGACATGGATCACATTTATTCGCCATTTATTTAGCATCTGCCATTATGGATGGCCAATAGTATCCAGCTAACAAGACTCTCCGGGTTAGTGCCTTGTACCCACAATATGCAGAGCCCTCCCCATCATGTAGTTCGGACAAAACAACTTTGGAGTCTTCAAACCCCAAACAACGTAGGAGAGGTCTACTAAAATATTTCTTATAGAGAATTCCCCTCATCATAAAAAAACCACGTGTCTTGTATTTAATATTTTTTCACAGCTTTTTCTGAAGGCAAAGCCCCATCAGAAATATTTTGGAGGGTATATCTCCAGTCTTTAGGTTGAATCACATGTATACTCATGCTTTCCCCATCTTCTTTGTTTTGACTTAGCTGTATGGACGAGCATTCTTGTATGTGAATCCAAGGGTAGGACTCAGAATATGTTATAGTTGCTAAAGAGTTGCCAGTGTATTCTTCGATCTCTGAATATGCTCATAACAAACACTTTTGAAGTCTGCTGCCACTTGATCAGACTGACCTTGAGCATGGTGAATGAGCAATTGAGAGTCACTCATTAACCAAACTTTCTTAGCTCCACACAGGAGAGCCAATTTAAGACCAACTATGGTTGCTTCATATTTAGACTCGTTGTTAGAAGCCCTAAACCCAAAGCATATAGTTTGATACATTTTATCACCATACAGAGAGATTAAGAAAACTCCTACTCCACAACCCATAGTATTTGATCCACCATCAGTTCGGACAACCCATTCTTTCTTGAACTTATCTTCTGATGTATGCTTAAGTTTCTATCTGTATGGAATTCCACCAAGAAATCAGCCACTGATTAAGCTTTAATTGTTGTGCGGGAGAGGGGGGGGAATCAATGTCGTAATCGCCCAATTCTACTGTTGGTCATCTTTCTTGATATGTCTGCCTTTTGGAGAACATTCTTTAATGGGAAAGATGTCCTGACAATAATAAAATGAGATTGGAAAGATGGTCTCATCTTTCTTGCTGAAATCACTAGGGCTAGTGCTAGCTTTTCCAACTTCAGCTACCTTCTTTTAGCATCCAACAAACTTTTACTGATGTAATACACAGGACGAGGATAATTATACACTTCTCTTACCAAGACAGCACTTATAGCACATTCTTATACAGCCAGGTACACATATATATTTTCTTCTTGGATGGGCTTGAAAAGATTCTTTGGTGAGGATAAGTGTTTCTTTATCTCAACGAATGATTGGTTGCACTGTGCGAAGCAGTTGAAGTTTTTAGCATTCTTTAACGTTTGATAGAACGGAGCACATTTGTCCAAAGACCTTGAAATGAATTTGTTTAAAACCGCCAACCTTCCGGTGAGTCTTTGAACTTATTTAATATTTCGAGGATGATCTATTTCTAATAGTGCATTAAGCCGATCCGGATCAGGATGGATACCCTTCTCACTTATTTTGTAACCCAAAAACTTTCAAGATCAGACCCGAAATACACATTTCTTTGGATTCAATTTTAAATTCACAACAGCTAAATTAGCAAAAGTTTCTTGAAGATAAATTATGTTGAAATCTTCTTTCATACTTTTAACCATCATGTCATCTATGTACACTTCCATATTTCTTCCAATCTGAGTAGCAAAATTCTTGTTCACCAACCTCTAATAAGTAGCCCCAGCGTTCTTTAACCCAAAGGGCATCACCTTGTAGCAATTGTTACTTCTATCTGTTATAAAGGTAGTGTGATGTTGATCCTTCAGATCCACCTGTATCTGATTAAACCCGGATAAGGCATCCATGAAGGACAGCAACTTGTTTCCAGGCGTAGAGTCTACCAACTGATCTATCAGGGGGACATGATAGAGATCATTGGGGCGAGCTCTATTAAGGTTAGTGTAATCAATGCACATACGCCATTTCCTGTTCTTTTTCTTGACTAACACTGGATTGGCAGCCCATAAAGGATATTGGGATTATTTAATGTGTCCCATCTTCGTCAGCCGATCAAACTCTTGAACAATCACATCTGCTTTTTCTTTTGAATAAGCTATTCTTTTATGTACAACTGGTGCAACATCACTCCGGATGGACAGTTTGTGTGAAATAATGCGTGCGGGTACTCCACTTACATCACTATTGCATCAAGCAAACACATGCTGATTGTTTAGCAAAAAAGAAAACAACTTCTTTTTTAATTCTGGTGCCATCTTGGAACCAATCTTGACATTATTACCCTCTGCAAGGGAGTGAGTTTCAATTTCTTCAATTGGTATTATAACACTGTAATCCTCTCTGGGGTCATCAATGTAACTTTCCCCAACAGATGGATCTAGTAACTGCTAATCTTCATTAATCTGAACTGCCCCTAGAGTCTGAGGAGCAAGAGCTGTTGCATAGCACTCTCTGGCTATCTTCTGACTACTTCGGACAACACCTGCTTGTCCTTGAACTGCATACTTTAAAAACTGATGGACTGTTGAGGCCACATCATGCATTCTGGAAAGCCAAGACCTCCCAAAAATTTCATTGTATGATGTGGGGCAGTCTACCACAGCAAATAGCACCCTTACCATCTTTTTAAAAGGCCCCTTGCCCAACAACATTTCTTCTTCAAATTCCCCAATTACATCCGCAAAAATCCATGTGAAGCCCACAATAGTTGTGTTCGAGTGTTGAATAACAACCGGATTCCTCATCTGTTTATAGAATCTTAAGAATATGATGTTTGCCGAACTTCCCGTATCGATCAAAATTCGACGTATATCGTTTCCCCCCATGAAAGCTCCGATAACCACTGCATCTTCGTGAGGCCCAGCAATATTCCTCAAATCATCTTCATCAAAGACTATAAATAGGAACAGGGACTGGCACTGATGGGAAGACATTCCCCTTTCTAATTGAGTGGTCAGGCTATGGACATGCCTCTTCCTTGAGGAAGGGGTAGGTGCAGTTACAGTATCCCCTCCAAAGATAGTTAATAACTCAAAGAAATTGATCAGTCCGAACACCATCTTGGTTTGTTCTGTTATTACTCTCACCTTATTCCAAGTTGGATCAGGATGCAGATACTCAGAGTCTACGTTAAACCTTTTAAGAATGACCATTGCCCCTTCTTGAGCAGATGTTCCTGGATTGTTTGTAGAACCTGTCTGAGGAGCATTGTCAGGTCTGTTTCCACTTTTTCTTTTAACATACGCTCCCAGTTTACCTCTCTCTATCAGGTTTTGAATTTCCTGTTTTAATGCTATGCAGTCTTGAGTGTTATGGCCTATATCGTTGTGATACTGGCAAAAACAAGTATTTCGGCTTTCTCTGGGAGACTATAATGTCGCCGGCTTTCGAAAATGGACTTCCTCCTTGGTCTTGTCATAGATTGTGGCTACATTTTCCTTTACCTCTGCAAACCACTCAGGCTGAACCCAATGACCCCTTTTACCTCTTGATTGTTGGTTTTGGGTCTGATTCAACAAGCCACCCCAGGTTATAGCTTTCTTCCTGGTTACAGAATCAGCTAGGTTCCCAGGATTCAACCCCTGTTTCAGAGAATCAATTGCTACCTGCTCAAAGCAATATGCTAATTTGTTCTTTGTATTCACACACCGAGCTATGTAGTCTTCAAAGACTCGTTCGGCTTTTGGGCACAATGGATAATGGTATCCCCATTACCCTTCACTTCTATACTTCCAACAAATTTCCTTCGGAAGGCAACCCAGAATGTATCAAAGTTTCTAATACATCCCTGAGGTAAGCTATTATACCATTTAAGAGCATTCCCCGTAAACTTTTGGGAGAAGGCTCTGCACAAGAGTTTGTATTATTATCAAAATTCATCATGAAGTTCTTGAATTGCTCCAAGTGGTTGTCCGGATCTCGACTTCCATCATACTTTTCCATTTTGAAACTTTCAAATCTTTTAAGTAGATCTCCGGACAGTATTTTTGCAGACAAAGGTGACTGCCTCTTGTTTTTACTACGACTAAAGACTTTATCTTCATTAGGTGTTGCAAAAATACTTGGTTCCGTCTGAATAGCAAAAAGGATATATCAGCAATTGATCAGCATTCCCGAGAGATGACCCTTTGCCCAGATGTCTTTTAAGCCTACCATGACTATCCCTCTTTCTTGAGTATTTTTTGACTAATTTCATCTTTTTTCTAGATCTCCCCTCAACATTACTTGATGACAAATATTCCTCAAGTTCAGCCTCATTCGAAGAGCTACTAGAGGACTCAGACTCTGAACTTTCAACAGGCTTGGAACGATGTGTCCTCTTAGAGCTGAGATGGGTATTTTTTGAACTAAGATTACTCTTTAGCGATGACTTATTCTCCTTAGGATTGTCCGTATTTTGAATAGTTGACGCTCCCAATTTTTCCCTGATAGGTTTCTCTACTTGTTGTATGGCCCTTAGTGCTTCTATTTCCACTCTCAGTTGATCTCGCTCCTCAACAGTGTATTCCTTATTCTCCCTGACCGTTTTCACCACATGTGGTGGAGTACCTTACTCGTTCGGATCCATCCGAACTGTTTTTCTTACTAGTTTTGAATGTAAAATTAAGGCACCTTCGTGCTCCCATTGTGGTCGTCATTTTGGTTTAGTTTATTTTGGGCAGGGGGTAGTTTGGTAAAGTGTTTTAGTAAGTTTGGGGTGTTTTGTGTTTAGTGTGAGGAGTAGTGAGATAATTAAGCAGCGTGCTTCTATTAAATATTGATCACCCTCATTAATAAAAGTGGTTGGGGTATTTATACTTTAATTAATGACCCATGGGCTTACCGGGTCAAGTTGTGAAACCGGGTTGAGTTCAAAGACCCATTAGTTTTTTAAGTAGATTAGCAAATAGTTTAGTCAAAAGTTGTATAAATTTATCATGTTCGGATTTATAATGGAGTGATATGGTCCGAATTACCCCTGTTCGGATTAGAGGGTAGGCTGTGTCTGCAAGATCCGAACTCATCACCACATATGGTCTAACCTTGTACTTTTCTTATCCTCAAACCTCCCCAAAAAATGCTAAGGCGGACATATGATAAGACACTTTAATGGTAACTCTCCTTATTCATGCCAATATATCTCCAACATTTTGGGCGGAAGCTCTTCATATGGCCACACAACTCCACAATATATTACCTTTCAAACGTCATAACTAGAACACCACAACTTTCTCTTTACAACATCCAAACCACATATGACCATCTTGGGATGTTTGAATATGCATGTTACCCAAAATTATCCGTTCAACAACATAAACTCGTCCCAAGATCCATACAATATGGTTTCCTCGTTTAGCCTAAAAACGTCAAATGTACCATTAATTTGATTCAACAACCGCAAAGGTACATCTCTCGACATGTTATTTTTTATGAAAACAACCCTCGTTCAATATCGATAACATACCGATCATTCTTTATTTTGACATTCCAATTTGTATCCCATCATCAGACTTGCACAGCTACCATCTTCTAACTAATTAACATCCTTCATCTAGCTTACAATCGCTATAAAATCTGACTCCAAAATCTTCCAGCTTTAAACAACCTCTTGATAATAAAACTCTACCCCAAATGCTTACTATACAAAACTAACAACTTATGCAAACCTAATCCAAAATTATAATCAATAAACCAAACCCAAAATTCAATTGTTTCTGTTCCACTCATAAGATATCTCATGTTATGACATTATATCTTAAAGCCTTAACAAATTATCAAACAACCTCGTATCTAGATATATGTGGTTATTTTGGCATACATTCCTGGTTGATGGTTCTTTATAATCTTGCATAGTACGATTAGTAATTAATAAAAAAAATTATAAACTATTGGCATTGATTGTCATGAGACTTTTAGCTCATTTTCTAAGCATGTCATGATCAGATTGTGCACTATTTACAAGTCTCAAAGGCATGGTCAATTAATCAACTCGATGTGAAAAATACGTTCTTACACGACACAATTTAAGAAACATTATTTATAAATCAACCATGGGGGTTTATTCATAAAACGTACCCGAATCATTTATATAGACTAACAAAATTGTTTTATGGCTGGACATAAGCACCATATGGTACACTCGTTTTTATATGTTTCTTACATCATAAGGTCTCTAGAGTAGCCTCAGTGACACGTCACTATTTATTCTTCATAAAGGAAATATTGTGGCTTATCTAGTTCTGTATGTAGATAATTTTATATTAGCAACATCATGTGCTGACTTTCGAAACAAATTATCGACATACTCTTACATGAATATTATATGTCATACTTATGACCCATTCACCATTTTTTGACATCTATGTTCCAATGGATAGTCATGGCCTTTAGTCTAATCATATTACGCTCATGATACCTTACACTATGGATACGTTTCCACATACAAATCGTGCAATACGTCCGTGGATATTTCTTCCAAATTGAGTGCATCATATGGAAAATGATTACATGATGACATGTTAGATATACTCTTAGTAAGATTTTTATATTACCTCACTTTCACCAACCCTGACATCTCGTATGCAGTTAGCAGCTCTTATTTTTTTGCATACTTTACGAGTGCTCCACTTTGCCTTTATGAAAACAAACTCTCATATTCATTCAGGGTACTATTGACTATGGTCTGGGACTTATTATGATATGCTCGTTATCTATTATTGCATATTATGATGCCCACTATAGAGGATGTCCTCATTCCAGAAGATCAACTTCAGGATATTGTGTGTGTTTTGCGGTAATTTAGTTTCATAATCTTCAAAATAACAACTTACTATTTTAAGATCAACTTTCGAAACAGAATATAAAGCAATGACTAATGTTGTGGTTGAATCTATATGACTTCGAAATATTATTCTTGAGATATATGTTCTTATCACGAAAGCCAACATCGTTTAGTACAATAACATGTTTGTCGTGTACTTGTCGTAAAACTCGTTTGATGTCAGTAAACAAATTCTGTTGAGATATACATTTGCTTTATGCGTAAAAACTATACATTGCTCAGGTCTGAGTTCTTTATATACCATCCTCTTCTCCGGATTACAATATCTTCACCAAAAGATTACCTAGATAATATTTTAGCCATTTAAGTCCAGTTTCGAGTTCTTCACTAATATTTATATAAAGTTATATGAGTAATAATAATGTATTATATTAATGGTAGTATCTTATCATGATAATTGTTCATTTCAAAAAAGTTTTAATGATGATACACGATTTTTTTGTTCTTACATTTATTATTCTTTAAAGAACTAAAAATCATACTAAAAGCCGCAAATGCTCTTTCATGTTTTGACTTTAAAATATTCGGTTATCACCTTTTATAAAATAACGTTATAAATCATAGGTTATATATTTAACTAAGTTTCATACTCAATTACATATCAAGCTATATAAAAAAATGGATTCCATTGAAGAAGATAGATCACTATTTGAAGAAAGATTTTTACAGGTTTTTCATCCAATCCTTCTCTATTTGTAATCCAATTTTGTTTCAATCAAGCTATTACACGTACAAAGTTAAATCATTTGTGCATTTTTTTAATTAAATTTTCCATTTTATTGGTAAAAAATGAAATGTAAGTAACCATTGAATTAAGTTAGATAATATTTAATAGATTTTGGAATTTGAATTCTAAATGAAATTCCAGGTTTTCTGTTTGTCATCTTTGATTTTGATCTAAGATCGGAAAATTTACACTATTGAATCCATTGCGGATGCTTTTTAGCTTTTTGCTTTCATATATTGAATCTGTAAAATCTTACCAATGAGCATGAATCTTTTAAAGTTCATTGCTATCGATCGGCTCTTAAGTAATATAACCAAAAACTCTTTAAAGAGCTACCGCAAATCCGATGTCTAGTTTTGGGTTCGTGAAATCAATTCGTACATTGATTATTATTTGTCAGGATCTTATGCGAATCAAATTTAAT
The DNA here is from genome assembly GCA_036936605.1 of Limnanthes douglasii subsp. nivea. Taxonomy (NCBI): domain Eukaryota; kingdom Viridiplantae; phylum Streptophyta; class Magnoliopsida; order Brassicales; family Limnanthaceae; genus Limnanthes; species Limnanthes douglasii. The sequence goes on along the minus strand of JAUPFV010000003.1, from coordinate 78,980,850 downwards.
TTTAAATTGTTCGTGCGTTTATTTTCATTTTATTTATCAAATCTAATAGGTGGAAAAAAAATGGTTAAATTTAAATTTTTAGAGCTAAATTTTGAATTTAAAATATTTTTATATTTTGGGAAGAGAAAAGAGTTGAAAAATATTTTGATTTTGATTTTTATTAATGAAAAATATGTTCCATAGATATATATTTGGTTAAACTCCTTAGTGGTCCCTCTATGATATATAGAGATTTCTAATTACTAAGTTTAATAAATACTGGAATTTAATGGATTGAATTTTGTCAATGACTATATTTTAAAGGGACACAGATTGCTCACCGGAGATGGTACACTTGACATTAGAGGATATCTTGTTCTGAAGAAGAAAACTGGGACCTGGAAAGCTTGCCCTTTCATTTTGGGTAATATAAATTCTCAGCCATAGTCATAGTCATAGTCTAGTACATTGTATATTTGTCTTGATGTTTATGCATAATATAATTCAGGTTACGGATGCTGTGAACGTTTAGCGTACTACGGGATCGCTAGCAATCTAATTACTTACCTGACAACCAAACTTCACCAAGGAACCGCCTTGGCAGCTAGAAATGTTACCACATGGCAGGGGACATGCTTCCTCACACCACTTATTGGAGCTATCTTGGCTGATACTTGTTGGGGAAGATATTGGACCATTGCTGCTTTCTCGATTATATATTTCATTGTAAGTTTCACTTCTTCTTCTTTTACATCAGGGACAAATTTTCTCTTTGATTTCCGTAAGTCTAAACATTACTTTTTATTGCTTTTGGGTGAAGGGAATGAGTGTGCTGACACTCTCGACCACGGTTCCTTCTTTGAAGCCTGTTGAATGTGTAGGTTTTGGATGCCTTTCTGCTACACAATCTTGGTATAGAATATTTTTTCTCGGGCTTTACTTGATTGCTCTTGGTACTGGGGGCATCAAACCATGTGTCTCAGCCTTTGGGGCTGATCAGTTTGACGAAACTGATCCTCGTGAGAGAGTCAAGAAAGGATCTTTCTTCAATTGGTTTTACTTCTCTATCAATATTGGTGCTCTCGTATCATGCACTCTTTTAGTGTGGATTCAAGACAATTGTGGATGGGAGCTAGGGTTTGGAATACCTACAGTATTTATGGGCATTGCTATTGCCAGTTTCTTTTTGGGCACACCGCTTTATAGACTTCAGCAACCTGGAGGAAGCCCTATTACACGAATGTGCCAGGTTTTGGTGGCCTCACTTCGTAAATGGGATCTGGATGTACCCACCGACAGCACTCTCCTTTATATATCACCGGACAAAAGTTCAGTCATTGCTCGAAGTCGGATACTCGAGCAGCACCGTGATGATTTCAAGTAATCCCTTCTCCATTCTCTAACTCTATTTTCCATTTTGTTTGTCTATCTCATGTACACAACTTTCTGACTCGCTGTTAGGCCGGAACAAAGGGATTGATATAAACACATAAGCCAACTATAAATAGTGGTTAATAATACTGATTCAACTTCGATATGATGAGATAACTTCAGATGCTAATGCAGATTCAGTTTAGATTCTTTTCAACATAAATGCTATCTTCATTTGCAGTGAACTCTTGTCCAGTCGCTCCAGTTTCAGTCAGTATCTTCTCTCAGATTGTCTTTTACTTACAGATGAAAAAGTAAAACATCTTTCAGCTTTTAAAGGAAGAGAACTTATAATATGCACATGCTTGTTGTTTTTGTTTGGATGCATCTGTGATTTGGTAGACGAGCTTGTTATGATTTGTGTCTTAATCTAGAAAGACAATTTTGGTTGTGAAAATGTCTCAGTTCTGTTGGCTTCCATATTCATTTGAAGAGTTGTCCATTGTAGTATATGATATAGAATATATTAGCTGATACCTTTTCTGGAGCAGGTTCCTGGATAAAGCTGCTGTTCTTTCACGTGGTGAGGCTGAGACAGGGGAGGCTCCAAATCCGTGGAGGTTGTGTACTCTAACACAAGTTGAAGAATTTAAGATATTAATTCGCAGGTTTCCTGTGTGGGCTAGTGGAATAATCTTTTCTGCTGCATATGCTCAAACGTCAACAATGTGTGTGGAGCAAGGGAGACTAATGGACACTTCGATCGGTTCTTTCGAGATTCCTCCCGCTGCTCTAGGAATTTTCAATATTATCAGTGTCATCATCTGGGTCCCTGTATACGATAAGTTCATTGTTCCATTCGCAAGGAAGTACACAGGCAAAGAGAAAGGATTTTCTGAATTACAACGTATGGGAATTGGACTATGCCTTTCAGTTTTGTCTATGATTATTGCTGCCTTGGTCGAGGTTAAGCGATTGCAACTTGCGACAGAACTCGGGTTGGCTGACAAAGAAACTTCGGTACCAATGAGTATCTTTTGGCAAGCACCTCAGAATATTCTGTTTGGTGCAGCTGAGGTGTTCACATATATCGGTCAGCTTGAGCTTTTCTATGAACAATCTTCAGAAGACATGCGGAGTTTATGCAGTGCATTGTCTCTTTTGACTACCTCGTTGGGGAATTACTTGAGCTCCTTAATACTAAGGGTTGTGACTGACTTCACAACTGCAGGTGGAAAGCCGGGATGGATACCGGACAATCTCAATGAAGGCCATCTCGATTATTACTTCTGGCTTTTGGCTGGCCTATGTTTCTTAAACATGCTAGTTTATTTAGTCTCTGCTACTAGATACAAACAAAGGAAAGCATCATGAGGCTTCAAGACATAAATCTGTCATGTTTTATACAAATTGTGAAAGAAAATAGATGAGACATTCTTATTATCACACTCTTAAGGTAAAGTCTATACAAAAATTCATAAGATCAAATTCCTCTTTACTAAATCCCTTAAATTCATATCAGAAGTACATAGTGAACTAACTTTAGGACTCGAAGCTGTCTTTGCTTTGAGTATGGTGCCAAACTATTTTCTGAAAACGTCCTTACAAATTTGTATAGATGACATATATCTCTAAACATCTATAACATTCTCAACGTTCTATTAACTAATAAATTTAAAAAGCGGACGAAGTATAATTATTATTTAGTGTTTCAAACCAAATTCACTTTTTAGTAAATATTTAAAAACTTAGTCAATTTTTTATAAAATTTAGAATATCATTAAGTGTACCGAACAAAAAAATAACTCTTGTTTCTTTAGTTCTGTTTATTTTTTTAGAATTTTGAATTTTGTTACCTTTTGGTCTACATCTAAAGTGAATCTCAAAGTGCCTGTTTTTTTATCTAAAATGTATGTTAATTATTCTTGATCGATTTTTTATAACTTTTATAATTAAATTATTAAAAAAATTTAAATCAATGAGCTATTAATATTTCAAATGTATGATTTATTGGGTTTTTTATTTTGGTGTGTTTTTATTTTACGAAATAATTTAAAATTTTAAAAATTATATAATAAAATATTTTTCGATTCAGACGATGTGTCAGAGATATTATTTATAAAAAGAAATTGAAAAAATATTTTTTAAAATTTATATATGCAAAAAAAATATGAAAGAGACCACAAATCTTGAAAAGCATATTTGAAATACCATGCACAATCATGATATTTTAAATTGCGAGTTGTAAAATTATATTTTACAATTACAAAATCAGTGTTATGACTAAAAATCAATGTTAATTCTCCATGTTTCGCGTTTGTATCCAACTAGTTTCTTATGTGTATTTTTGTTTTCTACTGATCCTTTATGTTTTAAAAAATTGCATTATCAGCCTCACCGTACATATGAGTATTGAGAAGCTGACATGTGTCAGCCTGAACATCAATATTTTATCTTATTATTGGTCCCCACAAATCTGAAAAAAATATAGTTTCAGAATAACAGATTTATGAGGAAGAATGTGTGTTCACTGAATTAGGGTTTTGGATTTTAGGGGAATTAATAGTGAGACAAAATGTCGATGTTTGGGTTGGCACATGGAAGCTTCTCACTACTCACATGTGCCGAGGGACTAATAATACAACTTTCTAAAATATAGAGGACCAATGGGAGATAAAACTGAACATAAAAGACTAGTTTGATACACAAAAAAACATAAGGGACTAATGGCGATTTTTAGCCGAGTGTTACGTATGATTTGCGTGTTACATATGATTTTCCAAAAAAGTGATATATTTACGAAATATGGGAAGATTTTAAGTTACGAAACATGCTTTATTACTTATTTGGGAAACACGTGTTTTTTATTTTGTGAAATGTAGCTTGAATTTGTAAAACACGCATTAAATATGTATTTATACATGTTCTGAAACATGTGTTAACCATAATTTGTGAATTATGAGTATACCAAGTTTATAAAATCATTTATGCACGCATGCAGTGTTCAAATATGTGTTGGGTATTTTTAAACTAAATGATCAAACTACAATATGTCTCTTTGATTAGTTTGAAAGCTTTAAAAGTATGAACAATTTTATTTTAACCAAATAGGGGGAGTTGGTTAGATAAAATTTTAAGCTTAGCTATTGGTGTGGTGATATTATGGTTTTTTAGAATGGTAATGATGATTTTGTGGCTATCTTATCCAATATTGCCATTTAAGTGCTCAAACCGTTAATATTAGCATAATTTGGATGTGGTTAATCGAAAAATGGTTCGAGATACCATTCTAAATGTATTTAAAAATATGGAAGATAAGTTATTTATTAGAAAAACTAGTTATGGTGGTAATTTTGTTTGTCAATGGAAAAACAACGCACTACTATTAGCTTGAGTGATGGAATTAGAAGTGTTGGCAAGTTTTTAACATACTCCAACATCTTTAGATAGTTTTTGTATGTCTCATTGATGTTCTTTATTGTTAAGGTGGCGACCAAAGTCTCACATCCCACATCGGTTAAACATGGGAAGGATCAGTCATATATAAGTAATATCATATCTTAATTAGTAATAGGCATTTTGGAAGTGGACCAAAACAAATCTGTGCGGGCCTTCGAGCCCAAAACGAATAATATCATATACGGAGACATAATATGTGGTATCCATATTCCCAAGAAATGGTATCAGAGCATCAGGCCCAAACATAATACAATGGTGTGGTGAAATTCCTGGAGGTCGGACATGATGAACCAACATAATACAATGGTGTGGTGAAATTCCTGGAGGTCGGACATGATGAACCAATAAGCGTGGTCAAAGTGAATGAACTGCTCTAGAGATCCTAGTTCAGATGCCCGTGGATCGTCAAGCGTTGGTAGTTTATTAAAATGAGGAGTGGCGCTAAGGAACAAGACAGTATGGTCTAATATGAAGTAAGTAGCTACGTTCGTAGTGCCTCTACGATTCAAGTAGACTGCAACCTGATTAAAGTGGGCGAATGAAAGTCTCTTGAGAGAAGGCTAAAATTTGTTAAGGTGCGACCAAAGTCTCGCACATCATATCGGTTATACATGGGAATGATCAGTGGTATATGATGAGTCTGAATTCAGCATGCTCCCCGGAAGGGCAAATCAGTCTAAATCTCTCCGAATACCGGACAGGCTACAAGGACATAAATCGGATAGATCATTTGAACCAAACAGATCACTTTGAACGTTGTAAACTTAAGGCTGTTCGAACTATATGACTAAAGTACTAAAAAACCTAAACACTTCTTGACTAAGCTACCTGCCCTCCTGCTTAGAACTCATGGGTCTTTAAACATGACCCGGGTCCATTAAACATGACCCGAAAGCCCATAAGGGCCCAAATATCATACTATAAATACCCAACCACCAGCATTAACTATGGAGAATGAGAATTAACTGCTACCAAGCTGCTTAATCATCTCTCTACTCTCTACACTACCGTTAAACACCCATACACTACCGTTAAACACCCATACACTACCGTTAAACACCCATACGCCACCTTGAAACTCCACTTGAAATTACTAGCCTACCCTCAGGCAACTTTTATCCTCACCAAACTGGCGACCACAGTGGGAGGCGACGGTGCCTGAATCAAGCATTCGAAACCAGCAAAAAAAACTCTGTCCGAATGAATCCGGACAATCCAGAAGTGCCACCAGCTTTGCTCGAAGTGGTGGGAGAGAATGACGAGTACACTATCGAAGAGCGTGACAAGCTGAGGGCTGAAATAGAAGCTCTGAGGGCTGAAAAAGCCAAGATAGGCGTGAAAGAAAAATCCAAAGCATCAGTTGCTCATCATATTGACAACCCTAGAGAGTCTGAGGCTTCGAAAACTCATGTGAGCACCAAAAAGACACATGCCAGTTCTAAAAAGTCTCACCGGTCCAAGCCTGTGGAGAGTTCTGAATCGAGTTCAGAATCTTTGGGCAGCTCTTCGGACAGTGAGGGAAATGAAAAATCCTTGTCCTCTAGCAGTGATGAGGGTCGAACCAAGAAAAATCAAAAGCAGGTTAAGAAATATTCAAGAAAAAGAGATCACCATGGAAGAATGAAAAGGCATATTAGAAAGGGGTCATCTCACCACCGGAAATATACGGACAAGATGCTGATGGATCCTTTTGCTTTCCACGATGAACCAGGTATATTTGCCACTCCAAATGAGGATACTGTGTTCAGTCGTGGAAGGAATTGGAGGCAGTCTTCATTGTCTTCTAAAATCCTGTCCGGAAACCTCCCCAAGAGGTTTGACAGTACTAAGATGGAGAAGTACGACGGCACTACTGATCCGGACAATCATCTGGAGCAATTCAAGAACTTCATGATGAACTTTGATGATGATGATAAACTACTGTGTAGGGCATTCTCCCAATCTTTAACGGGGAGTGCTTTGAAATGGTACAACAGCCTGCCTCAAGGTTGTATTAAAGATTTTGATACGTTATGGGTGGCCTTTCGAAGGCAGTTTGTAGGGAGTAAGGAGCTGAAGGGGAATGGAGACACAATAATCCATTGTGCCCAAGAGCCAAATGAGTCCTTGAAGGAATACATAAGTCGTTTTGTGAACACCAAGAATGGGTTGACTGATTGCTTCGAACAGGTGGCAATAGCATCCCTAAGGCAAGGTTTGAACCCAGGCAATCTGGCTGATTCGGTGACTAGAAAGAAGGCCATGACCTGGGGGGGATTGCTAAATCAAGTTGGCAAGCAAATAAACGTTGATGAAACAAAGAAAACCAGGGTGCACAGACAGGTGAGATCCACCCCGGTGGCACCAACTCCAAATCAAAACCAGTCTGGGAACAAAGTAAGAGAAATCGGACAGGGGCATGGTAGGGCAAAAGCTCAGTCTCAGCCAGCTGCTCCTGCCCAAAGTCAGCAATCCAGAAACAAAAGAGGGCCATGGGTCCAATCGGAGTGGTTTGCAGAACTCAAAGAAAGTGTGGCCACCATTTTCGATAAAACAAAAGATGAGGTGCATTACCGGAGACCGACAACCTTGTAGTCTCCCAGAGAGCATCATAACAACTCCTTTTGCCAATATCACAATGATATTGGCCATACCACTGATTATTGAATAGCGTTGAAGCAAGAGGTTCAGAACTTGATTGAAAGGGGAAAGTTGGGAGCATACGTTAAGAGAAGAGGAGGCAACAAGCTTGACAACACTCACCGGGTTGGTCCAAGTAATGCTGCCCCGGAGGGGGCCATGGTCATAGTTGAAAGGTTTGATGTGGATTCTGAGTACCTGGATCCTGATCCAACTCGAAACAGGGTGGGTGATATAGAGGAATGTTCTAGGTCGGTCTCCGGGCTCTTTAAATTCTTTGAGTCACTTACAATTTTCGGAGGGGACTCTATGACAGCTCCTACTGCTTCTTCGAGGAAGAGGCATGTTCATAATTTAGCCTCCCAGGTAGAAGGAGGCATGACATCTTATCAGTCACCGAACTCATTCCCATTCATAGTCTTTGATGAGGATGATTTGAGAGACATTGCTGGCCCTCATGAGGATGTTGTTGTCATAGGAGCATCTATAGGGGGCAATGAGATAAGGCGAATTCTGGTGGATACTGGAAGCTCTGCCAATATCCTTTTCCTAACCACTTACAAGAAAATGAAAAATCCAGCTGTGATTCAAAAGTCGGACAGATCAATCGTGGGCTTCACGGGCAGCTCAGCCGATGTGATCGGAGAATTTGAAGAAGAGGTGTTATTGGGCAGGGGCCCTTTCAAGAAAATGGTTAGAATACTCTTCATCGTGGTGGATTGTCCCACTTGCTATAATGCTATTCTAGGGAGATCTTGGCTCTCTAGGATGCATGCAGTGGCTTCAACAGTCCATCAGTGTTTAAAGTATGCTGTTCAGGGACAGGTTGGGGTTGTCCGGAGCAGCCAAAAGGTTGCAAGAGAATGCTATGTCACTGCCTTGGCTCCACGAACGCTGGGGGCAGTCCGTATAAACGATCAATAGCAGTTTGAGGGTCTTTCTGGGGGTGAGGGTGAAATCGATGACCCCAGAGAGACCCCTGGAGTGTTGATCCCAATTGAAGAGGTTGAAACACACTGTTTGGAAGAAGGCAAAAGTGTCAAGATAGGGTCCAAGATGCCACCAATGTTGAAAGAAGAGATGTTGTAATTCTTGAAAGACCATCAGCACGTTTTTTCTTGGTGCAATGCTGATGTTACTGGAGTTCCATCAGAGGTGATATCCCATCACCTATCTGTCCGAAGAGATGTGGCACCAGTGGTTCAAAAGAGGAGAGCTTTCTCAAAAGAAAAGGCTGATGTCATAGTACAAGAGGTTGACAGACTCACAAAGATGGGGCACATCAAAGAATCTCAATACCCTTTGTGGACTGCCAATCCTGTCCTGGTAAAAAAGAAAAATGGCAAATGGCGCATGTGCATTGACTTCACCGATCTTAATAGAGCTTACCCAAAAGATTTGTATCCGGTTCCCCGGATAGATCAGTTAGTAGACTCTACTTCTGGGAACAAGCTGCTCTCCTTCATGGATGCCTTCTCCGGGTACAATCAGATCCAAGTAGATCCAAAAGATCAAGAGCATACCACGTTTGTCACTGATAGGGGTCTACATTGCTACAAGGTGATGCGTTTTGGCTTGAAAAATGCTGGGGCTACTTATCAAAGGTTAGTCAACAAGGCATTTGCTGATCAAATTGGAAGAAATATGGAGTTTTACATTAACGATATGATGGTGAAAAGCGTGGATGAGCAGTTGCACTTGTCCGATCTCCAAGAAACTTTTGCCAACTTGGCAAAAGTTAATTTAAAACTAAACCCTGAAAAGTGTGTATTCGGAGTGCAGTCCGGGAAGTTCTTAGGGTATTATATAAGTGAGCATGGAATACATCCCGACCCGGACCAACTCAATGCCTTATTCCAGATGGAGCCTCCTCGAAACATTAAAGAACTACAGCGATTAACGGGGAGATTAGCTGCCTTAAACAGATTAATCTCAAGGTCCTCGGACAGGTGTGCTCCTTTCTTTCAAACTTTGAAGGGTGCGAAGGGGTTCGAGTGGACCCCGCAGTGTGATGAGGCCTTCAATGAAATCAAGAAACATCTTTCCTCTCCCAAAACTTTGTTCAAACCAGTTGATGGGGAGACTCTTATTGTGTATCTGGCCGTTTCGAGTTGTGCCATCAGTGCTGTGTTGGTAAGAGAGGTCGATGGTTGTCCCTACCCAGTGTACTACATCAGCAAAAGCTTGATTGATGCTGATAGGCGTTACTTGAAACTCGAAAAACTGGCGTTAGCTCTAGTAATAGCTGCAAGAAAGATGAGGCCTTACTTTCAGGCTCATCCTATTATCGTCTGGACGTCTTTCCCTTTAAAGAATGTCCTTCAAAAAGCAGACATTTCGAGCAGAATGACTAAGTGGTCAGTAGAGTTGGGGGACTTCGACATAGACTTTGCTCCCCGGACAGCGGTAAAAGCCCAAGCAGTGGCTGATTTCCTGGTTGAATTCCACTCCGATAGGGATTCGGAGCAAGCTACTGATACAAAAAACAAGAAAGTCTGGATCGTCCGAACAGATGGTGGATCTAGCACTATGGGATGTGGTGCAGGAATATGTTTAACTTCCCCTTATGGAGACAGCATGTACCAAGCTATTTGTTTTGCTTTTAGGGCGTCTAATAACGAGTCCGAATACGAAGCAGCTATAGCTGGGTTAAAGTTGGCCCACATCTGTGGGGCTAAAAGGGTCAAGCTTCTAAGTGACTCCCAGTTACTTGTCCACCATGCCTTAGGCCAATCTGAGGCTAGAAAGGAGCAGTTGGTCAAGTATTTACTCCTCCTCAAAAATGAAGCGTTAAAGTTTAAAGCTGTTGCCTATGAGCACATTCCCCGGGCAGAAAATGAGCTAGCAGACTCATTGGCAACAATAGCATATACGGAGTCATACCCATGGATCCATGTGCTTGAAAGCCCTTCTATTCAACTTAGTGAGGATGAAAAGAGGAAGTTTTTGAAATACAAGTGAATCGGCCTCAAGACTGGAGGTCTCCTCTCATACGATATATGTCCGATGGTATTGTGCCTTCAGAAAAATCACAAGCCAGAACATTGAAACACAAGGCTCGTGGTTTTATTATGTTGAGAGAAGTGTTGTACAAAAAATCCTATAGTAAAACTCTCCTACGTTGTTTAGGGGATGATGAGTCACAAGTGGTCCTCTCCGAATTGCATGATGGTGAGGGATCAGCCCATTGTGGGTTTAGAGCTTTAACAAGAAGAGTGTTACTCTCCGGATACTATTGGCCATCAATCATGAAAGATGTTAAGGAGCTGGTGAGAAGGTGTGACCCATGCCAGAGGTACAGCAATGAAATTCATGTACCAGCCATTTCTTTGGAATCAATTTCTGAGCCCATCCCTTTTGCTCGATGGGGGTTGGACTTGGTTGGGCCTCTCCATGTGGCGTCCGGAGGGCGTAAAACTATAATTGTGGCCATTGACTACTTCTCCAAGTGGATAGAAGCAGCTCCCTTGGCAGGGACAACATCGAAAGCTGTCATAAAATTCATTCTGTCCAACATATGTTGCAGATTTGGTGTCCCACAGAAGATAACAACGGACAATGGGCCACAGTTTGACAACAGAGAAATGGAAAGCTTCTGTGCCTCAAGGGGTATACAGCATTGTTTCTCTTCACCTTTCCACCCACAAGCCCATGGGCAAGTTGAAGTAGCTAATAGAACCATATTGTCCGGTTTAAAGAAAAATTTAAAAGGGGCTGCTGGGAAGTGGCCTAGTTATCTACAAGAAGTCTTGTGGGCCTACCAGACAACACCTGGGGCTGCAACACAGGAATCTCCCTTTGCCTTGGTCTATGGAATGGATGCAGTAGCCCCCATAGAGAAGACACTCCCTTCTTTTCGTGTGCACAACTTCTCCGGACACGCTAATGAAATGGAAATTAGAAATCAACTTGATTTGATAGAAGAAAGACGGGTTAAAGCTCATCTTAGAGTGGCACACTATCAGGGCTTGATGAGAAGCAGGTTTGCTTCTAAGGTTAAAAGAAGAGATTTCCAACCAGGGGACAAAGTATTGAGGAAGGTCTTCTTGCATACTAAGGAAAAGCTCTTCGGAAAGCTGTCCCCAACCTGGGAGGGTCCTGTAGAAAATAGTGTTTCGTTTCCGGATAATCTCTGAAGTCTTGTAAACAATTTCTTATTGAAATATTTTTGGGGTTCTCCAAAAATTTCAATTGGATAAAATCAGAGATATGTACTTTGAACAGAGAGGATGAAAAATGATATGATTTCCTTTTCAACAGAACCCATATTTATAAATTCGACCAACCAAAATACAGTTTGGAAGTTAGGGCAGTTAGGGTCTCTCAACCGGTTTGGTGTTAAAACGGTCAAATTTTCAAATTTGAATAAAACGGTCAAATTTTCAATTTCGAAATTCTGTTGACTTGCAACAGTAGCCGATTTAACCAAGATAAAATTTTTCTTGGACCCCGCAAGGGGCTCCGCCTCTTGACCCCGCTAATCGTGATATAATCTAACAAGCGTGCACTCCGCACTCTACGACTTGTTTGATAATATATCATGATTAAATTGGTCGACTAGTCGATCCAATTACACTAAGATAAATAACAATCTTCCCCCATTTTAGTGTAATTCATAATCTACTAAACACAATCATATCAAATATCAAATTTATGCATAAATGAAAATATCGTAACGATTGAATTTCACATTAGTATATTACACATTCCAAATATTCGAATATCAAGGTATCACTAACGATTGAACCTTTACTATTCACAATGAATACATGAAGATAATATACACATAAATTTACATTCTCACTTGTTCTTACTTGACACTATATTTTACTAGCCTTGTGTCCTTATCCTTCTTAAGCATATCAAAGCCAAGTCCTAGCTTCTTGAAGCGGCTAAACTTCATGCTCAAATAGGTAGTTCTTTTCATCTTGCACCTGCATATGCAATTTTTCAAAAGAGCTATTAAGAAGATAATCTTCAACCTTCACAACTTGCAGTTCTGAACACATACCTTGGGATGATATACAAATGTGTTCCAATATCTTGATGTTAAGCTTCCACATTGAATTCAACACCTAATGTCATATTAGATGGGAATTGGGTATCTCAACATGAGAGATTTCAAATGGACTTTAATCCCATCCCAATAGCCGATTTGTGCACGAGATCTCTATTTAACCCCTTGGTTAAATGATCGGCTAAGTTATATTGAGTTCTCACAAACTCTACTGAAATAACATCATGCGTGATACGCTCACGAATCATACTGTGTCTAACACCTAAGTGTCTAGACCTGCCTTTGTAAACTTGTCTATAAACATTGGCCAAGGCAGCCTCACTATCACATCTGATAGATATAGGTGATATCGGTTTGGGCCACAACGGAATTTCATACATTAAATTTCTTAGCCACTCAGCTTCTTTACTCGCTGCTGCTAATGCCACAAACTCTGATTCCATTGTTGAATCAGTAATACAAGTTTGTTTCTTAGACGCCCAAGAGATAGCACCTCCCCCAAGTAGAAATACCCATCCACTTGTGGAAGAATGATCTTCCATATTCGAAATATAACTCGCGTCTGAATATCCTTCAAGTACAGAAGGAAATCCGGTATAAGTTAAACCATAATTCATGGTTCCGTTCAAATACTTGAATACTCGATTTAAAGCTTGCCAATGATGCGAACTAGGATTGCTAGTATACCTACTAAGTTTTCCAACAGCAAAGGCAATATCCGGCCTAGTGCTAGTCATGGCATACATAAGACACCCGATGGCTCTCGAGTATTCAAGTTGAGATACAGCAATACCTTTATTAGGTAGAAGCTTAAGACTAGGATCTATAGGTGTGCTTACTGGAGAACAATCTTTAAAATTAAATTTATTTAATATCTTCTCAATATAGTGAGATTGAGAAATCGATATACTATTGTTCTTTCGCTTGATTCTTATACCAAGAATCATTTCAGCTTCCCCCAAATCCTTCATCTCAAAGTTAGATGATAAAAAATTCTTCGTTTCATTAACCTGATTTTGGTCAGTACCAAAAATCAACATATCATCCACATATAGACAAATCATAACTCCTTTACCAGAATTATCAAATTTGCTATATACACACTTGTCTGCTTGGTTAAGAATAAATCCATTAGACAATATCACATTATCAAATTTTTGATGCCAATCTTTTGGTGCTTGTTTTAAACCATACAAAGACTTTTTCAACTTGCATACCTTGTTTTCACAACCAGGCATCACAAACCCTTCCGGCTGTTTCATATAAATCTCCTCATCCAAATAACCATTCAAGAATGCTGTTTTAACATCCATTTGATGAATTACAAGATTGTATACAGATGCAAGTGCAATCAACAATCTAATAGTGGAAATCCTAGCAACCGGAGCATAAGTATCAAAGAAGTCAATGCCTTCTCTTTGTCTAAATCCCTGGATAACCAATCTAGCTTTATACCTTTCAATAGTACCATCTACTTTCATTTTTCGTTTAAATATCCATCTATTTCCCAATGATTTGCACCCAGGAGGTAAATCAGCCAACTCCCATGTATTATTATGCATGATAGACTCTATTTCATCCTGGATAGCTTCTTTCCAGAATGCAGCATCCCTTGATGCCATAGCATCACTAAAAGTCCTTGGATCATCTTCAATAACAAAACAGTATTGATATTGATAGTCAATCTTATCTCTTGACCCTTCAACTAAATATAGTTGAAAATCAGATCCGTACGACTTAGCTTTTCTGGCTCTAGTACTTCTCCTTGGTTCAGAAGGTCCAGGTACACAATTGGTACCACTTGATATATTTTCAATTTCACTTGAGTTCCTATTCAAAGAGTTTTGAATCAAATCTCTAGGTCTAGGTATAGAAGTAAATCTCTCTTCATCAAATATTGCATCTCTTGACTCGATAACTGTGTTCACCGACACATAGTCATTAGATTCTAACACATAGAACCTATATGCAATGGAATGCTCAGCATACCCAATGAAGATACAATCTATACCTCTTTCACCCAAATTTTTCCTTTTAGGTTCAGTGAGTCTTACAACAGCTCTACAACCCCAAACTCTCAGATAATTTAGTGTTGGAGGTTTCTTAAACGAAATCTCATACGGGGTCATCTTATTCCTTTTAGTAGGAACACGATTCAATAAATAACAGGCTGTTAACATAGCTTCACCCCAGAATCCTTCACTCAAACCCGAATAGGACAACATGGATAAATTAAGGTTGAGCCTTTGAAGATGGCTCACCCTCGTCTACTTTCTTGCCTTTGATGTCGCTCCCCCCTTCGACCACTTTTTTGCCCTTGGGATCATTCTCCTCTTCACCTGGGCTCTCTCCGGTTTTCTCTTCATTATCAGAAGAGGACTCACCGGAAAATCCCTCATCAACCATAGTATAATATGGAAGGTCATCATCATCCACATAGAGCCATAAGTTCCCCAGTCTCCTCTTTGGGAATTTTTCGTGAAAAAGGAGAACCATATCAGACTTCACCCTTTGAATCATTAGCTCTTCGCTTTGTATCATCTCCCTGGCATAGGCGTTGATCTTGGCCTTGATTGTGGCCTCTTGGTCCCTTACCAAAGCAGCCTTCTCTTCAACAGCCTCAGTCACTGCATTTTCCAAAGCAATCTTGTCAGTGGTCAGGTTGGTGATGAGCTTCTCCTTTGCAATGGTCTCTCCCCGTGAGACCGTGAGATCTTTCTCCATACCAGACAACTTCCCCTGGAGATCTTTTATGGTCTGCTCTAGGGTGGCAACTTTTGTGTTGCTCTCATCATGACTCCTCTTCAGCTCCTCGTGTGCTTCCTTAAGTAAATCAGCATTGGTAGTAGCAATGCGGAGGTCTTCGGACAGCTTATCCTTCTCAGACTTGAGGTCTTTAATGGTGTCTCCTTGGCTCCGGACTTGTCTTTCCAGTGTAAGAACTGGCTGCACATTACTAAGCAGGGAATGAGCAATAGTGTCCTTCTCACTAGAAACCATGAAAGTCTTACCGTTAAATTTGACCGCATTGGAGCTGCTCAGAGGGATGTAGGGCCCTGCGAACTCGTCTCTGGGCAGGCCAAGGAAATATTCACCAAGACCGCCCAGACCGGTGATGTCCACTTCGTCCAAGTTGAGCTCTCCCCCCTCGAATTCATCAGTGTAAAACTCTCTGGGATCTCTTCGGCCAGCGTTGGGTCTGAAGGGCCAGTGGGAAAAGAGGGCTCCGGATCCCGGAGAGCGAGCTCATCTCCTTGTGAAGTCTTCTTCTTCTTCTTAACTACCCGGTCAGCACTTTCACTTGCTTGCTTGCGAGTCCTCTTGGGAGCCCTTGGAGGTTTTGGAAGGTCTACTTCCTGCCTCTCGGTCTCCTGCTCCACCACTTGCAAGAGGGCTGCATCGATTTGAACCTGGGCCGGCCCCTCCGGGTCTGTTGGGACATCCTTCTCAGCATCACCCGCCACCTTTTTGCCTCTTCTTCTGCCCTTCATTTTGCTCGGGGCTTTGGCCCGAACAGGCAAGTAGAGTGTCACATCCAGTTCGTGGGACCTTCTCAGCACAGTGTCTTCATCAGGCTGGGTGGTGAGCTCCTCCCAAGTTAGGTCTCTCCGACCTGTGGTGTTCCACAGGTGAGACCTTGCTAGATTCCCCGGGGTGAAGGCCTTGTGGAATCGATTCTCCCAATTCTCTGCGGCCCAAGCATTGATTTTGCCACATGTAGTCTGTCCGGCCTTCAGGTAGTCCCCGAACTCCTTTGGCAGCTCTGATAGAACAGAAGAAAAATTGGTTAATATAAACTTAACTTAAAAAAAAGGAAAAGAGAGAAACGGACAGAAACTTACGGTCACTCCTCCACCTACTCCTGAGGAGGCTTGGGTTCTCTCCAACCTTGATTTTCTTGCCATTTTCCCATGAGCCACTGACAAACAAGAATTGGCTCCTCCACTTACTCTCCGATTCCAGGAGATCATCAACAGCCTTGAGATCGTTCCCCATGTTGAAATGGTAGAAGGGGAACTGATGATGCTTGCACAGGTTGGCCACTGCTGCGAACTCTTCCATAGGAAGAGGGATCCCAGATAACCTAGACGCCATGATACATGACATTAAGGTGAACCAACCATTGGGGCTTAGCTGTATTGGGCAGAGCTTGACCAGGTGGAAGTAGCGCACGATCTCCGGGTCTAGTGGGAACCTGAGCCCCCAGTTAAATAGCTCCGTAAAGAAGACTATCTTGTTTCGTTTACAGTCCATTAGGGTCTCCGGATCAATGGGGATCCTTATCTTCATGTTTTCAGGGATCCCCTATTTGGTGCGCATTCTACCCAGATCAGAGGTATGGATGAATGCATACTTGGTCTTATGCAAGGCCAAGAGGTACTTAAACTCGACTTTGTGGAAGCACGGCCCCACTCTCCCCTCAAGGCACTCCGGCAGGTCCGGATGCCTCAGATACAAATTTTCTTTGCCCTTTTTGGCAGCAACAACAGTGGTATCAGCCTGTCCGGAGGACTCGGACTCAAAGGGGA
This sequence comes from Limnanthes douglasii subsp. nivea, assembly GCA_036936605.1. Classification (NCBI taxonomy): domain Eukaryota; kingdom Viridiplantae; phylum Streptophyta; class Magnoliopsida; order Brassicales; family Limnanthaceae; genus Limnanthes; species Limnanthes douglasii. Next base: position 78,963,876 of record JAUPFV010000003.1, on the reverse strand, counting down.
CCTCTTCAGTAGAGTCCTCCATTCTCTCCTCCATAATTGTTGGAGGGACTTCTGTGGAAGTGGTTCGGGGAGGATTGAAGCTTGCCATAGCCTGCCTTTCGGACTGCTGACTGCCCGTATTCATCTGACTTCTCACCTCAAGTTGGGTTTCTGAGGCAGAAGATTCTCTAGGGGGTACTGGGCTGCTGGCCTCCGGACCGGACGGCCTCTCCCGGGGAGCTCTAAAGGGCACTCCAGACCCAGAGTCACTATTTTTTGCCCCCGATTTCGAGGGAGTATTCTTTGAGGTTAGTCCTTTGACTAACCGGCTAGGCCTCTTAACGACTAGCTTCTCCGGGGAGTGGTCAGAATCAGACCCCATAGCTATAAAAGGTGAGGTTTTCCTAACGCTTGTAGCGGTGACTCCTGGTTCAACAGTAGGTATTGACTCCTGAACTGAGGAACCAAATACTATGGGAGAAAGGGTGGATTGAAAGAGCTTTTTGGGCTTGGTACCTTTGAAGGAGGATGAGCCTCGATCTGATTCTGTAACAGAAGCAACCGGTCTATCAACTGGTGATGATGGTAGCCCTGCTGCTATTCGCCTTTTTTTTCGACCTTCTGCGCTTTCTCCAACTCTGAAAGGTTGAGCCAACCACCTTTGATCAATGCTGTTCTTGCTGTAAACATAAAACAGCCAAGGGAATTTTTGTTCTAGAAAGAGAAAGCTCTGAGTAAAATTGCAGAGTAAGATTTGAGAGAGATAGTAAAACAGTAAAAAATGAATGTGAATTTATAGTAGATTTGAAAAAAAAGGAGTTGATTCCTAGGAGAATCTGAAAAGTTGGGTAATGATTAAAAAACGGCGCTGATGTCACTATTGACAATTAAAGAGGTTACTTGTTAAAGAAGGTGATGCGAAATTCAAGGTGAAAAAACGGCTGGAGTGGCCAATCAGAAAGCGACACGTGTCCCACTAACTCTGGCAAAAACCGTTTGGAATTCGTAACGTTTGATCTGTCCGGGTATACCCACAGCTCTGTCCGGATTAAGAACCACTTCATACATCGGACTGTTTTTCAGTTCTTTGACAAGGATACTTGCTCAAACACCTAAAAAAGGGGCTCCTGATGAGTCCGAATTCATCATGCTCCCCGGAAGGGCAAATCAATCTAAATCTCTTCGAATACCGGACAGGCTACAAGGACATAAATCGGACAGATCATTTGAACTGAACAGATCACTTTGAACACTGTAAGCTTAAGGCTGTTCGAACTATGACTAAAGTACTAAAAAACCTAAACACTTCTTGACTAAGCTACCTGCCCTCCTGCTTAGAACTCATGGGTCTTTAAACATGACCCGGGTCCATTAAACATGACCCGAAAGCCCATAAGGGCCCAAATATCATACTATAAATACCCAACCACCAGCATTAACTATGGAGAATGAGAATTAACTGCTACCAAGCTGCTTAATCATCTCTCTACTCTCTACACTACCGTTAAACACCCATACACTACCGTTAAACACCCATACACTACCGTTAAACACCCATACGCCACCTTGAAACTCCACTTGAAATTACTAGCCTACCCTCAGACAACTTTTATCCTCACCAGTATATAAGTAAGAACATATCTCAACTAGTATGAAGCCTTTTGGAAATGGACAAAAAACAAATCCGTGTGGGCCTTTGGTCCCAAAGAGGACAATATCATACTAGTATGGAGATCGGTTGTTCTTACTTATATACGGAGACGGAATATGTGGTACCCATATTCCGTCTCCGTATATAAGTAAGAACAACCCAACATTTATGTTTGTATGCAACTCGAAAACATTTTTTGAATACATGAAAGAATTCCAAAAAACAAGAAATGTTTCTGATATCGCTGTTTCTTCAAAATAATATTTATACTTATATGTCACTTATACAAAAAGTGTGTCACTTATACAAAAAGTATGTCACTTAGACAAAACGTGTGTCACTTATAAAAATAGTGTGTCATTTGCACCCATAAACTCCAACTCCATATATGTCAACATAACATTATACAATGGGAACTTGATTTTTTTCATGAGAAATTGAAGACGATCTAAATGTAATTGTCCCATTTTTCTGCATCCATAAAAATAAATCCAATGCAAAAATGGTAAACTTATTGCAAAATGGTAAACTTGTTTACCTTAACCTGAAAAATTTCAAGTAGTGGCATTATATACATCGTAGTCTTGTATGTATTATCCATCATCAATACATTATGGTATGTATTTAGAAGGCTAATGGATGTCGGATGTGCGAAACAAATATGTGATAACTTCATACTCTGATGTTTTTGTCTGATGTCACACGATGCAGTTATATTTCTTCAATTTATCCAACCAAAAATGCATGTGCAATGGACCACACATCTATAACGTGAGTTTTTCTGTCTTGCATTACGGCTAAAAAGCACTTGTGGTCCCCCGTGTTTACCACTTATATCAACTTGGTCCCCTTCCTTCAATCATGCATAGAACTCATCCCCATCCTTTTTTTAAGTTGCATTTTAAGTCCCCCCGCACATGTGAAGCATGTGAGCTTGACACGTGGCATCAGTTTTTGTTGCAAGAATGGTCCTCCAATTTTTTTTCCAAAAATACCCCTTAGCATTCCATGTGAGCAGCCATGTTACCTTTCATGTCAGTTTTACCATTTACCTTCAAATTTTACCATTTACCCATTAACTTAATAAACGGACCGGGTCGAACCCTAATTATTTAAAAAAAACCCCGAAACTCAATATAACTCAGCCCAGTCCGTAGCAATATAACCCGACCCGTTTCCATTTACCCAAATCAGACCCGTCGTCGTTCTCGTCATGGCTCGGATCCTCTTCTCTCTACCTACCTCTCTCCTCTTCCATGGCGTCTCCTTCAAAACAAAACACCGCTTCTCGGGCCGGTTCAATAAACAAACCATTTTCTATCGATATTTTTCTTCGTCAGGTAAGACACCTCCATTGTCAAACTTAAATCATATTCTTCGTCGTTGCTTTCTCTTTAACTTCTCGCTATTTTTTCTTTTTTCTTATTCTTTTTTGGGTCTCGTTATTAAAGTCTACTCTTTTAACGATTTTTCAATTGGCTGTTCATAGCTTTTCAACAGAAATCTGTTGTGTTTTTCTCTGTCTTTCGAAATTCAAGAATTGAGAGGTGGTCGTGTATGTTAGAAAGGGCACTTTTTTGTGGGTTTGTGTTGTTTGGACAGAAAGTAAGGTTTGTGGGTTCGTGTTCTTTATTATAGATCTAAAAATCTTAGATGATCCGGTTCTGCCTAGTTTTTCAGTGAAAAAGGTTTTTTTGGGGTCATCGGATTCGTAAGACACGATTGGTTCTCTAATTTTTGCTTCTTCAGATGAGAGAGAATGAGACTCCATGGAAGAGGAGAGAGGTAGGTAGAGACACGACGGGTCTGATTTGGGTAAAGGGAAACGGGTCGGGTTATATTGTTACGGGCTGGGCTGGGTTATATTGGGTTTCAGGTTTTTTTAATTAAATTAGGGTTCGACCCGGTCCGTTTATTAAGTTAATGGGTAATGGTAAAATTTGAAGGTAAATGGTAAAATTTGAAGTTAAATGGTAAAACTCACATAGAAGGTGACATGGCTGCTGACATGGAATGCTAATGGAAATTTTTGGAAAAAACAATTGGGGGACCATTCTTGCAACAAAAACTGATGCCACGTGTCAAGCTCACAGGCTTCACATGTGCGGGGGGACTGAAAATGCAACTTAAAAAAGGATGAGGATGAGTTATATGCATGATTGAAGGAAGGGGACCAAGTTGATACAAGTGGTAAACATGGGGGACCACGGGTGCTTTTTAGCCTAAATATTACGTATGTTGGATATGTTTCCACGTTTGTCATTCCTCAAACCGGTAAAAACTTCACGAGGACGAAAACTCAGTGTATAAAATGTTATCACTATTTTTTTGTGGTTTCAATGTTCTTGATCATTGCATCTTTCTAAGAATTTCAAAGCCTCGTAGTTATGTTTTCCGCATAAAAAATTTAAGAACCATAATCTATTTTCGACTGAAACAGAAAAGGCTCTAATGCTAATAAGACATTCTTTTTCTTTTGTCCCCCGATATCTTATATTAATATTAGGTTTCTTAGGTTGTCGCTTATAAAGTCCTCATTTTTCGTAATCAAAAATCAATTTTGGATTCTCCTACTATTCTCATAATCGCTATAAGTTTTAAAAAATAATGTATCCCATATAGTTACTCATTCCCTTTACTCATTTAATAAGTTTATGTCTAGTGTAATACAAAGACGTCTAAAATACGTATAGAAGATTTTCATAATTTTTATTTATGTAATAATTAGACATTCATGTAAATAGTGATTTTTTTACCTACTCAACATTGTGTAACTGCATCAACATCATAAATCGACTCATGCGATTGACACTAACTATCATAGTTGTCAGCAAAAGTTGATCACTAGAATCGACATTAATTATACATGCTCCAATACGGGGATTTTAACCACCACAACATGAATCAATTTTGTTCATGCGGTTGTTTGTGTCAATTTCGATCAAAATGAGTTACACATATTTGTTGAAGTAAATATTTTTATTTTTTATTCCAATAAGTTAAATATCTCAACTATTGTAGTTAACTTTTTTTATATTCCTTTTTATTATTTATTTTTTAAATCTTTAAAATTAAAATTAAAAATTTTAATTTCTTTTTCATAATTTTATTATATTTTTGTTTTATATATAAATAAATAAATTATTATTTAGATTATTGAATACATTGAAAATCTGTCGCATTTAAAAAAACAAGTTTCAAAATTAAGTATAATTTTAATAGCAATTGATTTTTTTTTCTTTTAATTTTTTTTTTCTAAAAAAAAAGATGAATAACAATCTTAAACGGTATACAACGTCGAGCATTTATTAGTTGAACTTGATGATAGTCTTTTCCTGTAAAAGAGATATTGGTATTCTATTCAACCCATCATGTTCGTCAGCTTTAGACAGGCTTAGCTAGACTAGAATCTCGTGGTATACTAGTATGAAATGATTGACATTTCAACCCACTAATATCTTTCAATAAATTCTTTTTGTTTTAAACAAAAAAAGGTTGAAAAGGCAAATTTCGGTTTCTATCAGACTATCACAATCTTGAAAGGTATCGTTTGAAAATTTGAAAATGTTCAAGTCATACAAAATTAATGAACCGGTGTTTAAGTTTACATTTCCAAGTCAAATAAATGGTTTTGAAACTCAGCTTTGCAATTCTTTTATCAATTCCAAATTATTCAACGCAAATGTAGTCCTCATTCCTCAATCAACACACCATAACGTAACTTAGTTAATCGAATTGCGTCAAGATTAAGACTTTTAAGGTCTACATTACCCTTTTCCTATTCAACGTAAATATATCTAACGTAAAAATGAGATGATTAATATTCGCAATAAAAATAAATATCTAAATTATTTGTTTATTTTTGTGTCGATGAGATTTTCTGATTTTGTATCAGGGAAATTTATCAAATTCACACAAATAATACATTAGGGTTTTGCTTTAGTTATTTTAAGTAGTTACTAATATGAACTATTTTAAAGATTTTCACATACCACATTTTATTGTTTTCATTTTCTAATAAGTGTAAACCTCATCTCAAAATCATTCGAATATAGGATTCATGCGTATAAGTTAAATGCTATATTTGCATTAAAAAAATATTTGTAGGGTTAAGAATAATTGAGTTTGATTGGGATGGTTTATACCATGTTTTCCGAATTTGAGGTAATGTTTAAATACTTTTTAAATTAAAGCTAATCAATATTTTTATTATTTGCGTCATAAAAGTAATAAATTAAAATAAAAAGTTGAGTTACAATTATTACCGAATAATTTTTGAAAAATAAAATTGTTCATATAAATAATTTAAGGAGTTATTCTTCTTTGAAATGTAAAATTAGAATCAAGATACATTTATTTTTTGAACATTTAACCGTCCATTTTTATAACAGATAGTTTTGCAACTAAAAAATGTTCGGATTTATCTTTTAACTATTCATTTTTGTAATATAAAAATTGTTAAATAGATCTGCAAACTAAAACATAGAATAAGTAAAAAAGGATATAATTCATGGGTGAAAAATATTCATCATCATCCCTCTGCAACCCAACCAATCTTGGGTCAGTATTGTTGTTGCCCCTCAAGACAACAAGTCCTCAATGACTGTGAAGAAACTTCACGGCTTGTACATTGAAACGACGTCCTTATCTTCCCTCGTCAAGTCATCAGTGGGGACAAAGCGGAATGGGAAAAATATTTGTTATGTTATCTTATGAGCAAAGACCCTATTTTATATAATATTCAATCTATTGTTGTTAGAATTTAGGGAATGCATAGTCTCCACGAATGCAAGATCACCTATCCTGTCATTTTTTCTCCCACTTCTCGATGGTGGACTACACGATCTTTATCCTCAGATTCTTACCATGGTTTTTCTAAAATCACCCATCTTTCTTAGATGGGAACCTATAGTTTTCACCAGCAAGCATCCACTAAATCCATCATGTTTTGGATCAAGTCTCATGGCTTCCCACACAAGCTATGGTCTGATAGAGGAATGCACATTTTTGTATTTTTACTTCAATATATGTTGACACACACGACAAATAAAGTACATTTGATTTTTGCTTATTTTTGCATCATCATGCGTACTTCCGATGAATTTCTCGACATCAACCTACCATAATCCGGTTAGAGTACAAAGGCTTGTCTACTATCTGCAGCAATTACAACTCATTTGGTCGTCTTGTCGACATCTGCTCTTATAATCCTACCCAAACCGACAACAACATCCCATTATATATCTTCTTTAGCACCAATAACTCCCCCTCTCTCTCGATTATAATTCCCTCATATTGGGGCTCGATGAGGAGAGAATTTGTCATGCTATTGTGAAGGCTAGACGCTCTGATTGTATCAAGACGGTGATTAATTTCAACTCACGTGGGACTGATCAAGCTGCCTTATATATCACAGCTTTCTTTGCTCGTTTCGGGATCCCGCTAACTAACCCTGATGTTTCTGCCAACCAAGCGAATCATATGGTCTTAGACCAGCAATTTCAGGTATCCGAATGTTAGAGGTCTTAATGACCTTATTCGACAAAATGGTGTAACCAAATTTATTTTCTCAAATAACATTACACTTATTTTCCCTATGGAAACTAAAGTTAGGGAAAGTAACGTTGATAATATCATTAAAATTTTGCTCTTTTTTGAAATTATAAAACCAACCATAACATACACCATTTGGGTAGAATTTACCTAGCATGGAACCATAACATGCACCATTATTTTATCAAATTATGGACTACTCAATCAATCATATATCCTCGAATATTACCTTCTCGGTTTCTGGCGTTTATTGTTTCAGCAATGCTTCCAAGCGTATGTATCTTTGGCATGACATCACTACCATCTATTATCGTCATCAAGACGTTTTTTGGATTAGTTTTGACAACTTCAACATTATTCATAAGCCGGAGGATATAACAAACATTCTGACATATAGACTCCTTCTATGAACTTACCAGTTGATACTACAATAGAGAGCTCACTAACCTCCGAGCTACTGGTTTCCAATTCACTTGGTCGAACAAACAACCAAATAGCCCATCTCATCAGAAATAGATAGGGCACTCTTCAAAAATCATTGGGTTAATCATTTCCTCAATTCTTTCACTCGTTATGACAATCTGATCACACATAAATCGCGTTAATCCAATACATCACTCGTCATTACTCTAAGAAACGTTTTTGTTGCTTTAACATGTGGCAACCCTACCCTTACTACTGATTCATTGTTAGCGATAATTAGAACATTCATCTTAATGGCTTCACTATCTCCATCATTCCGTCTAAACTCAGTCGCCTTGAAAATTCCCTCTCTAACCTTAACAAGCGAGAATTTAGTAACATCAATGATTGGGAAGATAAAGCCCACTATACTATTTTCCTTACCCAATAGGCTCTCGCTCAGGACCAAATCAACCTTGCACTAATCAAAGCTGAAATAGATACCTCAATCTTCGATTTAACCTTTAAAAATCACACACAATTTAGCCTTAAATTAAGAATTAATTGTGGTTTATATATTCAATGTTCTTCATTTTTCTTGTTCAAAAACAAAGTGTTATCTGATGTTTCTGTAAGACGAGGTTCCTCTCCGAGATTTTCAATCTATCGTTCTTTTATCTCCTTGGAGAGATCGTTTTGAACTTCAAAAGTTTCCTCCAACGAGATTCATAGTTACTATAATAAAGTCTTCTATAGATCGAGATACATCGTGTAACATTTCCTTACCGACCTCTACTTATTTCTGATTACTCTCACTTTATGGTAAAATGGCGTTGTAGCCTCCATTTTATGAAGCCACTATCTTTCGAAAGTTATATGAGAACATCCACCATCATAAAAAAGTTTGAAACATCTTTTTCTCTGATGGCTTACCACTATCATGATCGAACGATGATTATCTCTTCTCAAGTTGTCTATAACCACCAAATCACGATTTAAATATGGGTCTAGGGGAACTTCCGACCTCCATAAGATTAAAGGTTTGCAATTCATAGATACAACCAAGATGACTTGGAAAGTATTTTTCTAATTAGATTTGGGATTTCCAGTGTCACCTCAATAATATAATATCTAGTGATAGAAACCACAGAGTATTATTCTTCAAAAATCCATCATCCCCATAATTCATTTTTAGACTCCAAGAGTTGTAAGGATTGTCCGACCACCGTTAACCCAATAACTAGTGAACGAATCACCGCCACAAGCTTATATGTAGGTAAAAAAAGGTTGAAACAAAATTACTACCGATGACAAAGATAAAAGCAGCCAAGATCGGTACGACGAATGGGAACAGACCATGATAAAGGTCTTCTAAATTCCTTATAGCCTCTAGGATGATTTCTTTAACATGATGCTCGAGAGATGCATAACTTCCTTGCAACACCAGAGACTTAGAATCCCCAAGTGTCACCAAGATCTAAACTCCACTACGTCAACCATACTTTTTGTCCACATGGCTTGAAACTGTAAAACACCTATGACAGAAAATAAAACTGTTTCCAAATAACGGTAAGCTAGATAATCGAAAGCAACGAGACTTCATCGAGGAGGAGGAACCACCAGTTCTAGAGGGCTTCTCCGTCATGAACGAACAACTCACGTGGGTAACTATCCTGAGTCTAGAGATAAGGACTAAACTAGTAAAAGTTTAAAATCAAAAGAAGTGAGTTAACAATACTGGTTTTAAGAATAATTTAAATAAAAATCAGGAGCTTAGAATAGGGATTAAATCTATTTTTGATGACTTAAAGATTTTATAACTTAAACACAGTGAGATTGCACTCTGAAAATGTTGACTATAACTGGTTTTATTTTATAATACAAATATATAATTTTACATGTAAAATAATAAAAAATAAGTATATATAAGTCTCATTCACCATCAAATCTAGAAATATAGTACATAATAAAATATGTCTTATAAGTTTCTTTTTAAAGAAAATTATTCGTTTGGAACGCATAAAAACTACCATCGTTGAAAGTACAAGTTGCATAAATTTAACATAATACGAATGTTTCACTCATAAATAGAATCTTTATTTATGGGATATAAAACTTCGAGAAGAAAAAAAAAATAGAAATAAGTGTTTGTTTTGAAAAAAAATTTAAAAATTTATATGAAAAATATATTATTATAATTGTTATTTTTAAGTAAGAATAAAGAGTCTTTTCCATCATTTTGATCTCGTTTTAATATGTAAAGTTAGTGGGCTAAAATAACCACTTGTATTTCATGTTTTGCATTTTTCCAAGCTAGTTATTTCCATTCATTTTTATCTTCCGATAGTCCTTCACATTTTAAAACTTTGCATGTTTACTCCCATACGCGTGTAGTTGCTTAGAAACTGCTATATGGCAGCCCAACCAATATTTTTTCTATCTCACCTTATCCCCTATAAACTTTCATAATGATAACCTTCTATATGCTACATCGCATGCCTAATCAATTTTCATGCAGACATTAACTATTACAATTAAGGATTTATTTTTATCATTGACTATTAACCATTTATATTAACCATTTACATTTACTATTAATCATTTGCTTTTATTATTCACCATTTATTTTTACCATATACCATTTACTAAGTAAATAGGCCAGATTGGGTGAAATATTAAAACTCAATCCAAAAAATTCAAACGCATTATACACTTTAATCTTAGATAAAAATAATTTCTGAAAGAATCACATCAATAAAGTTTTCGTCATTGCAAAAATCTTGAAATGTATCATCTTCACCGTCGACATCTCTATCGGATGCAGCTAGGATCCTCTCAGCGTATCTACAACGTGCCTCCCACATATTCAACAGGAACCTCTCAGCTTATCTACAACGTGCCTCCCTCATATTCAACGAGTTAGATCAACTCCACAACAAGCTTAAGTATCTGGCATAGCGGAAGCATAATGAAGATATAATCAACAAACAAGAAAGTAAAAGATCTTACTCGAATGACTGATTTGATTTTTGAAATGAGTCACGCTACAGTGGGTAATGTCGAGAAAAATAAAAATGGATAAAAAAAGAGTTGTGACTGATGGAGATAAATTTGTTAGAGGTATAAACAGTGAGATAAGGAACACAAACAAAATTACCCAAACTCGTAGAGTCGGTTTTTTTTGTTTATGATTATTCCAATATGAATGTTTTTTATAAAGAGCATGATTTTTACCATCAAGTATTGGTATTAAAATTTATTTTGACTATGGAGAGTATATTTTTAGTTTTCTCTTACGTATTAGCCGATGCATATTCTAGTTTAATTAACAAAATTAAGTTTTTTTGGCATACACAACTTTTGTGCGTGTGGACAAATATTCTCAAAAATCTATTAAACGGCTGTCTCCGTAAAAAAACTTAAGCAGAGAATTTATTTCAAAAAAAATTGTTTATGGCATCAATTTTTGAAAAACTAGTTTAGCTATTATTCCAATCCTGCAAATTGAATTTCTATAATAAAAAAAATCTAACTAATTTTCTCACAAATTAATAAAACATAACTATATGGATAAATATTTCAATTAACTGAAACAATCAAGACGGCTAAACCATCTAAATCTGTAATTGCTATGAAATAGAAAAATTGCTGCTAAAATATTTATTGCAATAGTAATAATTTTTTTTGTTGAAGTCCACTAAAAATAACGGTTGCTAAAAGTAATTTCAAAATTTATATTTTTATTATTTTAATTAGAGATTGTTTTGGATTTAAAATGTATTTGAGTTTTAGTTAATTGGATCGGATTGTAATATCTGATTTGGATCGGTCCATTTACTTAATAAACAGTAGATAGTATAAGTAATTAATTAATAATAATAAATAGTGAATAGTAAATTGTTGATATTAAAAACAAATGATAAAAATGAGAAATAAATAACAAATAATTAGTAATTAATGGTAAAATAAATTATTAATAGTAACCATAGATATGTACGTGACTGATTAGTTAAATTATTAACAGCAAATGGAAACTAAGTATGAAATTTTTCGGAACATGGAATATTATTAAAAAACAAAACTAAAAAAAATAAAATAGATTGAAACAAATACTAAATAAATAAATAAAACTAGTGGATAATTTTTTATCTAAATTAATTCCACTGCGAGGTTTTTGAACATTTGGTTCCACTTATAATCTTTCGCGGTATAGTGATTTCGATGGTCTATTTGATGACCTATATTTTATAATTATTGACCAGTTTAATATAATGTAAACATAAAATATCTTTAAACGTCAAACCAGTTTCATATATACTTATTACATACATTATGCACCTTCGGATACGCCAAGCTCAAATTACCTGTGATTAGAAAACACAAATTGTTATACATGTTACTATCCAAACATTATTATAATTTGTGTTTACATTATAAGCACATGAATAACCAAAGCCAACATAATCTCAACTAGCGACATAATGCAGAATTAAATATATCAGGACTTTTAAGGGATAGTCGAATTGGTTGAGTTGGACATGTTTCTGACCAAAAATCTTGAGTTCGAATGTTTTTACATACGTTTTTTGGGCTGAATCTATCACCTCATGTGGTTTATCTTTTGGCGTTGATTTCCAGACTATTGTTTTAGAATAATGGTTTACACTGTGCGCATTCATTGTGCTCTGAAAATCGGTTGATGGTTCCGTGTGAAAAAAATTAAATACAACATGTACAATTACCTTTGGTTTAAATATTACGAATGGTGTTTCAGTAATTGAGGCAAATACCAACTCCCAGTTTGAATATTTAATTACTCCCTCCGTTCCGAAATGTTGCTCGTTTTAGGACACATATATTAAGTATAGCAATAATAATACATATTTTCTATAAAAAAAAAAGGAAACGTGTAATATTTGTCTGCCTTTTCCATTAATGAAATATTATCGCTGGTCAAAATAAATAAATACTGTATATTTTATTTATTTTGCAATTAATATCGATAATTTAAAAGTTATTTTGGTAATCTGAATGCTAAATAATATAGAATTTAAATTTTTGTCTAAAACGACCTATAATTTGGAACGGGAAGAATAGTAAACTGATCATTTTCTGCCTAATAGTTGCAAATTGGGTTTTAAAGTCTACATATTTAAAATAATGGAATTACAAACAATAGTAGTTTGAAAAGGTTTAGAAAGTTAATCCCTCTGTCTCATAATATGTGTTTTTCTAGAAGAAATATTTTGTCTCATAATATTTGTCTTTCCCATTTTCCAATGCAGCATTGATTACATATATTCTACTTTCAACCAATAAAATAGTTAGCCTATTGCACAAGTTATTACTACCAAACAAATTTACTTTATTTTATTCTTTCAAAATCATGATTACTTTTTTTAATATTGACGAAAAAACCTTAAACCAATGATATTATGAGATAAAAGGAGTATTTAAATATCTCTATTAATGCGTGCAATATTATTTATTTAATAAACTAAACCATTTGATAATGGTTATATTAATAATTTTGTTAGTTGTACAAGCTCGTTTTTATATATATAAAATTTATCGGTTTATTATTTAATGAAAAATGGAAAAACGTTATGCAAGTATAATTGTAAAGATTGGTAAAATAGTTTGTTGTATATTTATTTTAATTTAAAATAAGATTTATTGTTCGATGAATAATAATATATTTTTTTATTTGGTTTATTCCTAGAATTGTTTTTTTTTATGTTTTTTATTATTATTTTATGTGTTTCATTTAAATTGCTGTTTATAACGTTTCAAATATTACGGATGAATATATTTAAATTTGAATAATGTCACAAGATAATTTTGTTTTTTTTGTAGTGTGATTCATATATTGATTATTTTATTTTATGATCCTACTAAATTAATATTTTCTGTTTTAGTTGTACAGTTTTCAATACACAACTATTTTCAATTTGTATTTGTTCAATACGAGCGGAATGTAGTTGTTCGTATCATATTACTTCTTGTTTTTTCATAACACTTGATGTATTGGTAATGATAGGGAAAGAAACAATTAGAGAATTTGTAAATTGATCTATCGAATTTTTAAGTTGTCTTTACACTTACTAAAGACATAAATATAAATAGGATTTTTAGTCTTCTATAATAATTACATATAATCTTATAATATTTTCAAGATTCTATAATAATTACATATAATCTTGTAATAATATCAAGATCTTATAATGATACGTAATTATATTGAATCTACTAATATATTATATTCAGTATCTTCTAATAATTATATATTATTCTATTATCCCTCCAAGTTGGCGCATGTAAGAAAGAAATACCCAACTTGGGAAGCAATACATCGAACTGATTATTGCCGAGTGCTTTAGTAAAGATATCTGTCAAATGAGGATGAGTGAAAATATGAGAAGGTGTAATTAGACCACAGATGTACTCATCCCACACAAAATGACAATCATAAAAACCAAAAAGGCCCTTTAGCCATTTTAATTCACATGTGAGAAGATCCATAGACCGATATTCAACTTTAGTTGAAAAGCAAACAACAATATGTTGTTTCTTTGGCTTCGACAAAATTGGGGAGTTCCCAATTTGGATGAACCATCCAGATAAAGAACGTCAGGTTAGTGGACAAGCAACCCAATCCGAATCACACCATCATGTGAGTTTAAGACCACTGTTTAATCTAAGAAGTATACCAAGTCATGGAGAACCCTTCAGATATATCGAACCACACCAAGGGCGGTTTGCGAATGATCTATTCTGGGTTCTTGCAACTATTTAGCCTAAATGTGAACTGCATAAGAAAGATTCGGACGAGTGACCGATAAGTACACCAATCGTTCTACAAGCCGACGATAGGCAGAATGATCAGCAAGATGATATCTGGTAGCTAGGGACACTCGATAATTTTTATCAAGCGGAGCACAAAGAGGACGAGCTCAAAGTAGGCTTGTTTCTGAAATGGTATCAAGCGCATATTTGATTTGACTCATAAAAATTCCAGAAGAGTTGCGGGAAACTTCAATGCTTAGAAAATATTTTGGAACACCAAGATCATTCATGTGAAAGCGGTCAGATAAGTATTTATTAAACTGTATTATAGTGCAAGAATTGTTTCCTATAATAACTAAATCATCAACATACACGAAGACATAAATCATGGACTGACCACGATGCTAAGAAAAAAGAAAATAATCATAGTATGACTGAATAAAACCATAGGCACGTAATGTATCAGAAAGGTTAGAAAACCAACATCACCGAGCTTGTTTCAGTCCGTACAAAGATTTTTGAAGTTTATAGATAAAAAATTTATGTATTGGTTGGAAATCATTATGGGGGCGCATAAATATTTCTACATGCAAATAACCGTAAAGGAATGCTTATTGAACATCCATCTGATGTAATTCCCACTTCTTAGCAGCTCTAATATTAAGAAGTACACGAATGATAGTGAGCTTGAAAATAAGAGAAAATGTTTCAGTATAATCGAGACCTTCTTGTTGCTCATTTCTCATGATGACAAACCGTGCTTTAAACCTTTCTATCTGTCCATCTAAGCGACGTTTGATCCGGTCACTTGCACCTTAAGTCTTTATTGTACAAAAGAAGATAAACCATATTCCACGTTTAATTTATCTTTAAAGCTGCAATTTCCTCATATACTGCTTTCCGCCATTCCACAGACTGAACAACCTGTTTATAAGACTTAGGTTTCACATCTGTATCAAGCAAAACCATGAACCCATGATGTTCTATGAAGAATTTATCATATGAGATATATTCGTGTAAAGTATTCTTACAACTCTGAGTATCCCTTGGAATCGTTAACATGTGATAATTATACAACCGCATATTATCGTTCTTCACCTGTTGTCCACGTCCAAGATTTTCAACTTCACCCTCAACCAATGGAGTCTATCTCGTGGGGTTTGACGTGGTTGTATCAGCTAGGGCCATCGGCTGGTCATCGTCGAGATTGGGTGAGATGGATGGATCAATGTTTTGTACACCATAAATAGATGATGAAGTTTTTGTACACCCCTGGTTATCTATCGTAGTTCTCGGGACGTACATAGGCTCTTCATCAGCAATATATGACAATGACGTTGTAGGTGTAAGACTTGTAATGATAATGGGTTCCTGAAAAGAAAAAAACATTTTCATAGAATATAACATCACGAGAGACAATCATCTTGCCACTATCCTGACAATATACGCGTCATCTTTTTTGTCCAAAAGAGTATCCCATAAAGATTTTAGGGTACTTCTTGATGCAAACTTGTCACCACCACAATTATGATTATGAACATAGCATCTAAAACCAAATACCTGAATGTGATTCATAGGTAGTAAGAGAACCGAGGGAGTGCAATTAATCAAGTAGGTAACAGTAAGAATACATTCATCCAAAAATTTGATAGGTAATGAAGCTTGGAACCGTAAAGCACACCAAACATTTAAATATGCCTATGCTTGTGTTTAAGATACTCATTCTGTTGGGGTGTCCCACTATATGAAGTCTCTTGAATTATCCCATTATTATTATAAAACAAAATACACCAAAATATTTATAATTTGTCCCATTATCACTTCGAACACGTTTTATGAGGCGATTAAATTGATGTTCAATCATACGACAAAATTGAAAGAATATAGTCGTAACATTCGACTTGGACCTTAACAAATAGACCCATGTGCAACGAGAAAAATCATCCATGATGGTTAAAAAATAAGTAATCCCATTCAGAATAGGTGTACGATAAGGTCCCCAAACATCAATATGAATAAGTTGGAAGACATCGGTACTATTATTTAAGCTCAAAGGAAAACTATTGTGAATATGTTTAGCTTGTAGACAAATATCACAAGTATTGTTCTTTAAACTACTAAATTTATCACTTCATGCTTCATGAAAGAAATATAATAATTTATGAGACGGATGTCCCAACCCTTATGCCATATGTCAAACGAACTCTTCGGAGAGAAGATATGCACACATCGCACATTTGCATGTTGCAAGTAGAAAATCCTACCAAACTGCCTTCTCGCACCAATCATATTCTTCGTTGCTTGGTTCTGAATAATGCATATTTTCTCAAAAAATTGGACAACAAAATTAGCATCATCAATCAATGGATATATAAAGATCAAATCACAGTTCAAATCTTGCACAAATAAAATATTCTTCAACATCAAAGTATCATTTAATTGCACGTATCCCGCTTGTGTAGTGACAAACTTGTTTCCCATCTGGCAAATGAATCGAGCAATCCTGAATATCAAAAATATAATTCAAATATTTCAAATTAATTGTCATATGATTTGTAGTATATGTGTCAATTATCCCACGTTTGGTAATAAAAATACCTGATAGTTGTTCAAATGAACAATCCCTTACAGAAAATAACAGATTTTTGAAATTATCTCACTCTTCTCGAGTAGAGTTGACACCATGGACCCCTCGTGCTTGTCCTTTTCATGCATAATACTGAAGGCATCAACATGGCCAACGTAGACATCGTAAGAAAAAAATTTATGATATTGTGGTGCAATCCACGAGTATTCCATTAACTTGATAATATATTTGATGAAGAAATTATGGGTTTATACGGATCGAGCATGAAGGAAATAATATATATATATATATATATTGTTTTTTTAAATAGATGGAGAAAACAATAAGTATAAAAAAATAGAATTCGTTATTTGAAAAAATAATTAATAAGTATAAAAAAATAGATGGATAAAATAGAATTCGTTATTAGGGATTTCTAAAAAATAAATTTTTTTTAATATATATATAATTAGGGCTCCTTACTCTTACCAAGAGGATTCTCCATAAGACGAGGATTCGCTCCGCTGTATTTAGACGGAATGATATCATTTCGTCATGTCTCAATGCGGTTGTTCCCGTTATAGGATATTCAAGTTTAAGGGGGAGTGTGAGAGTAAACTCGGTGCCCAAACTTGATCCTCGATCCCACATCGCTTAGATATAAAATAATATACAATATACAAAATAAGAATATATCTCGACTATAGTGAGGCCTTTCAGGATTGAACAAAAAACAAAGTCGTGCGGACCTTAAGGCCCAAAACGGATAATATAACATTAATTTAGTTACACTTATATATTCTTAACATGTAGTAGAATATGATGACAAGAGAAAAATATTTCTCAATGATGTCATTCAATGCTGATGGGATACAGATGATAATAAATTATTATTTTTAGACCAATGTTCCGTGTCAATGACCGACTTTAACCACCATTGGTTTTACTTTCATTAGAAACTCATAATAAGTTTGGCATACTTTGAATGATCAGTTCATCTTTTATCTTCTCGCATGTGGATATGATAATAACGTTTAAAGATGACCATTTGTTACCCAATGGAAATGTGTCATGGTTTAAAGAACTCTTATGAATAATGTGTCATTGTAGGATTTTTTAATTCATGTAAGATCATCATTAGAGAGAGTTAGTCCTTATGATATAGAGTTAACATATGATATGCTTTTTTATGTTTTTGACCAATTTGCATTGTTTGTTGTCTCTTTAACATAAATATTTTTTAGAATGGTTGGAGTTTATAAAGAATGAAAGTTTTTCATATAGTTTCAGGACTGAATATTTTTTTTTGTTTATTTTGTGGGTTATATCGTTGTTATATTATTAGTTTTCACGTGTTAGATGAGGTTGACGTTGTCAATGAATTGATCTTATTTTTTATCCGAAGACATTTATTCATCAAGTGGTCACGATTGTTGTGATACTTATGTATCTTTGTCACGTCTTTATATTATAGTTTGAACAACATAAACTTTTTGATTAATAATTGATGTTTTCTGTTATTTTTCATAAATATTTGTTAATGGCTTTGGAGCGTGATGTATATTAATTTCATGTGTAACCTCATATAATTTTATTATATGAAACATTATTACATGCACTAATATGTCCTATTGGTTAAGGGGACAAACTCACATTCATTTATTGGTTATAGGTGCACAAGTTCAAATCATGTTGGAGGCTTATAAGCTTTATTTTTAATATTTAGGTTTGGATCAGGTTATGAGCTTGGTTAAATGAATCGTGTTAGGGTTAAGATATATAGATCGGATTAAAGTCTAAGTTATGGATTAGGTTCAAATACAATTTGATACTAAATTTATTTTCATATGTGGATGCTAATATGGATGGTGATGTGGCATTATAAGGACATAATTAGGATACATATTGGGGGATTAAAAGTACAAAAAAAAAAATTTGTTTGATTTGCCACATGGCAGCGCATTGGTAATCTGAAGCGCAAAGGACTCTAAAGGTAATGAATTTTAAACATGAGAGACCTATTTTAATCCAAACATATAAACGAGAGGACCATTTTACAACTTTAGCCAAACATGGAGGACCAATAATTATTTTTATCAATTTTTCTTGGTCTTAGATTAATGTTATTTTTTTATTAATTTATGTGATCGGTTAGGCTAATATTCCCAATGAATATATTTGAGATGAATATATTTAATTATTTGAAAGAAATGTCACAAACCTGTTTTTGTCATTTTTTTGGTAATATGATTCATACATTGAACATTTTATTTTACTAGTCACCTAGGTTGATATCATCTAGCTCAACTTATAGCTTGGCCATTTTTGGATTCATGACAATCTTCCACTTGATTGTCGTTGTCTTTTATGTTTACAGTCATACTTGTTCAAACAAGTTGTATGATGTTCCAGTTGAATTCAAAAAAGCCAGTATTTCCTAATGAATCTATTATATGTTGATGTAATGTAAATGATGATAAATTATTTCTTAAAACTGATGTCTTTTGTGATGAGCCGACTTTGATCATAATACATTCTCCAAAAGAAACTAACTACTAGTAGGTTTTTCATCTTCTGATTGATGAGTTCATCTTATATCCTCTTGTACATGGATTTTAAAATAACATCTTTTGATAACCCTGTGTTGACCAATGGACACTAGAATTTGTCGTGTTTTAAAGAAATCTTATGAATATTATGTCATTGTAAGATTTTAAATTCATGTAATATCCTCATTAGAGAGTTTTAGTGCTGACGATACAGAGCTAACATATAATACCTTTTTGTATTTTTTGATGAATTTGAATTGTTTACTGCCTCTTTAGTATATACTTTTAAAATGGGTAATAAAGGTTCCCTGCATAGTGCCATGACTCTACATTTTCCTTTTTACTTATTTATGGGGTTAAATTGTTTCCTATTTTTAAATTTTTATGTGTTGGATGAGGTTGTCATTGTCAATAAATTGATCTTATATGTATTTGATTAAAAATGTTTTTCTAGTGATTATAGTCTTTGTTATACTTACATATATGTGTCATGTTTTTATATTCTAGTTAAACAACTTAAATATTAGATCTTGGAAGTTGATGTTGCTATTTTTCTAAAGCTTTTTTATTTATGCAATAAATAGCGTGTATTACGTTGGTGGTTGTGAGTTTTCTATCTTCCAACGTTTTCAGATCTTTTCACTTTTAGGTATTCGGTAGTCATTACCTATGCTACAAATGTAGTACTAATGTTCCTTATCTTTTTTCTTTTTTTGTACTTTTATTTTCTTTTGTCTTCATGATTTTTTTATGTTATCAAACTTTTAAGACCGACTCAAAATATGGTGCATCATAGTAAGAGAAATTTTATGCATGTCATCCAATAATAAGCCATATTATGTACTAGTTGAAAAATAGTCGTATGAAAAATGAGAGGTTTTAAAAGTTTTTAAATGCGATATGTATGTGTTGTATTATTCAACATATTGAAGATTTGTCTCATATAATCATATTTTACTACCACGATATTGGTTATTACTTTTATGGTTTAGCGTTTTCCAACATAGTATTTCAGAAACTTTAATTACTAATTAAATGAAGCTACAAATTTAACCTAACGTAAGAAATTTGGACTATTTTGTTACTAGTTTTACGGGTTAAGGTAAAATTTTGTATGATTTTACATATTCATATAAATGTACATCTCACATACCACGTATATATCTTATCATGTATGGTGTGTATATAGTAGAGAAAAGATGATCTGAACACAATATTTAAACATCAAAGTTCATCTTTTTCAAAAGATGTCATTTTATTTTTCTTATACAATATTAATTTATATATTCTTCTTTATATGTAATTTTATTTCCTCTAGAGTTTGAGTCTACAAAGAAACGACTGATGTTATTGGTTTATTGTTTTCTTGCTATTATTTGTTTACTTAAGTTGGGGTTTTTAGTTCACTTGGGATTTTGGTCCCAAATTTATATATTGGATTTTTTTAATTTCTTCAAGTCTGACTCGTTCCGCTGCAGTATCTCCTTAAGAAGCCAACCCTCATGGGACATACGACAAGTTGGCAGATCGAACTCTCAGAGTTTGATATTGTGTACGTTACTTCTTGTTTTACTAATCTAAATATTATATGTGACGGAACCATGCAAGAACTCGAGAATATAACAAGTAAGCACTAAGGTTCTTCCTTTTGGAATTTTTAAGTTTCATGGAGTCTTATAGAAAATATCGCGCTATGAGATGAGGAAAGTCCTCGATTCGAGTCCTTACGAGTTCATCCCAAAAAATATTTCATTCACCACTTCGGGTCTTGTTTGATAAGATGCAGATAAATCCCCAATAGCCTTACGTCAGCTTCTATGGCATAATATTTAATGATCAACTTGAAGGTATCTGTCTCTAGGTTCGTGATTCTTAGGGGCGATGTTGAGGTGACGAAAAGACAGTTGAGGATATAAAGCTGTAAATAGGCCATGCCACAACGTTTTTGGTTTTGAATTGATAAAATATGAACTATGAACACATTTATTTGTCGGGACATTATAAGCATGGACTACACCATTTGTATGCAACATTTTTAATTTGTTACGAAATACTCTATCTAGTTTTACCTCTTTAAGGATTTGTTTCATACATATATTTTTTAAAAGTATATAAATTTGTTTATTTTTCTTATGTAACATGTTGTACATCACATATGCGCAATCTTATTAAGATTTTTTGTTGTATCGGTTGATTCTTTTTATTAGATATAAATATATCTTTATGGTTTTAATATACAAAAAATAGATCATATACCGCATTTTGCTAACGTATAGTACGGGAGGATGGCGTATACCAATGTAGGAACATATATTAGAAGAGAAAAATTTATCATAAACTATACTTAAACATTATTAAGTTTATTTATTATGAATTTTAGGTCAAAATTATCTATTGAGTATTAGGTGCTTGCAACTATTTGACATAATTTTTCAGTGGGATCATGAGTTACTCCACTTAAGGATATTGGTGGATCTCGACATGTATGTTTAGTTATTGCAAGTTTTTTCTTTGTTCCGTATAGTTTTCCAATGGTATTTACCAAAATATTACCATAGCATGTGCCAGTCTACTTTTGGTATAAGCTCTATTTTGAGAGAGATCGCACGTCTATCACGAGGATAATTTTACCATGAGTCAGTTAGATTGATACATATAAATGTCATGAAATTAATGTGTCATTATGAATGTTCAGACATATACCACGTGTGTTTGTGGTAAAATATAAACGACACATAGTTTTCATACCCCACTAGTATTCGATTATTGGGACTTCCGGTAGGAATGTTTAATGCTACAGTTTTAGCCTTGTTTGGAAATATGATAGGATATTTTTTGTGAATTGATGGTCGTACTCTGGTTATAACTCATTTTTCATATGCACAAATTTATGTTGGATTAGATGTAAGAATGCCTAAAGTTGATAAATTTTAGATTTCTACTAATGAGAACTCGAGTTTCTGGCAACGAGTGACTTATGAGTCTAATTAAATTATTATTCTAAATGTAGATTATATGGGCATACTTATGAGAATTTTAGGAGAAATATCAATTAATTGGATAATATAGTTAATCGGTATTTCACTAATACTTATAACGTGTTCTAATACAACTACAAATCGGTCTCGTGGTGGAACTTGGCAAGGGCATAAAAATTCTATATGTACCAATTCCTAATCATTTTAATTCTTTTAGAATTCTTCCAAATCTACATAAAAGTAAAGATACCTCATGAGAGAAAGAGGTTTACGGTGAGGTGTTATATTTTTTGGGTAGTAGTACTCTTAGTCCAAGTTTTTGGCTACAAGTCAATTTGAAACAAAATTAAAACATAATACATCTCTTCTTTGGAAACCAAAATTATTTCTTTAAGAGAGCATCGAACACCAATGGTTTTAGGAACCGAGGAATTTCATGGTATTGGAGTTTCAAAAGTTTAATTGCCTTTATGTTATTATGATGATTATTTTGCTATCAATGTAAACTTTGTGTGTTATATGGATGAAAGACACTTGAAATGGTATAGTTTATCCAAATATTGTATGCCTCCTCTATCTGTAAATAATATACTATGTAATGATAACATAAAAATATCCAACCTGATAATTATGGCACGATTGAGAAGATATATACTAACGATATAGTTCTGTATTGTCATGGAATCAATACTCCAACTGATTATTCATTGAATTGTGAAATTAATGTTTAGAGATGCAATATAGACTCTGAAAATAAGCCCAATAGTATGAATAATTATTCAAACACTTTAGAATCTCAGTTTAACAAGTCATGGTTTTCTTCAATCTTTGATTCGAAAGCTTACCAAAGGTCTTATAACTCATCTTCAAGTGTTAATGATTAGCTCAGTTATTTTAAATTTAAGGAAGATCAAAGGTAAAGGTAAAATTCAATACTTAAAAAGTATTAAATAAAATATAATTTATATACGATTGTAATTTCTAAAACAAAAGATAAGTCGTATTAGATTTCTACTATTGTTAGACGGCTTAAGCTTGACATTTCTTAAATGGTGGAGACGTTAATTCTTACATATGGGTTTTATGAGATATTTTCATCAAAATTTCTTGATATCATGTTTCTTCGTAACAAATTACATGTTCAATAGAGGCGACAAAAAAATCTTTCTTGGCTAATTTTGTTAATGAAAAAATATGATAGAGATCTAATAACACTGTTGTGGCATGAGTTTTTGCATATATGTGGGAATACGATGTTGCCTTGGTTGATTGGGGTAGATTTCAATGTTGTTTCTAAAGCAGAACAGAAAAAGGCAAGTGTAGGATTGATAAAGGTGATGTTGATGAATTTGTTGAATTTACGGTACAAGCTGGCTTGGTTGATGCTGGTTTTACTAGCCCACAGTTCACATGGTGTAATAATCGTTTAGGAGAGGCTAAAACTTATTTTAGATTGGATAGAGTGTTGTTGAATCATACATGGCTTGCTGCGATGCCTAACATCCATGTCTCTCATTTATTTAGAAAGCAATGTGACCATACTCTTTTGTTGATTCAATGTGCTCATTTTTTAAAATGTGTTGTAGATTCACATTAATCTCTATATCGCTTGAGCATGAATAATTTATGTCTACGATTAAATATTCACGGGAACAACCTTGTTTTGGATGCCATATGTTTGAAAGATTAGAATTGGAATATTTTTGGTAATATTTTCAAACAATTGGAAGATGTTGAATTTTAAATCAAAACTCTAAAGGAGCGTGAGGATGTGTTGGATGATATAGAAGTTGGGTCGCTTTATTCTTGTTGGAACTTGCATACAACTCTTATTATGCGGATTGAATCTCTTTTTAGAGATAAATCACGGGTGATGTGGTTGGAAGGTGGGGATAAAAACTCTACTTTTTTCATGCTACACTTAAAATTAGGGCTCTCAAGAAATAAACACTTAAACATGTTCTCAATGGTGTTATACTCTTGCCTCATGATTCGGGTAATGAGGTGGCTAAGTTTTACTTTGAATGGGTCCCCCAATTATTCGCGATAACAGTCGGGATTTAAACAATTTCATGCTTCTTGGGGTATATTTCTGGTCTAGAAATAATTAATCTCATTCAGATCTAAATGACAGATGAAGTTTGGCAAACAGTTAAAAATGAAGGTGTCAAGTTCTCCGGATCCTGATGGGTTTAATAGTATTTTTTCCATAAATGTTGGTCGATGGTTAGGGTTGATATGGTGGTTGCGGTTCATGAAGAATTTTCTAGTTCCAAATGGTCTAAAAGTTATATCTTGTCACTTTTTACACTGATTCCTAAGAAGCAACAACCATCGTTTTTTTAATAATATGCATTCAATAAGCTAATGTAATTTTCATACAAGATTATTTCAAAAAAAATTAAATTACAGGTTGTTATTTTTGCTCCCTAAGATTATTGGAAAAGAGTAGTTTGGTTTCATTAAAGATAGAAAAATTCATGACTGTATTTCATTAGCTCATGAAATGACACATAATCTTGATAAAACGATAAAGGTGGAAATTTGATTATAAAGCTAGACATAGAGAAAGCTTAGGATTGATTGTCTTAGCAGTTATTATATGCTTCTCTTTAGAATTTTGTTTTCAATAATCAAGCCATAGGTATGGTTTCAAATGTATTAATAATTATTGGTATTCCTTGGATGTAGAAGGCAAGCAATATGAGCTCTTCAAATCTACGAGAGGGGGGCTAAAAATCGTGATTGGTCACTGATGTTTGGCACTTATTGTATTCTTGCCAGCAAGGTTACTTCATCCCCAAAATTAGTCATCTTTGTTTAGTGGTGTTGCATATATGGTCATTATTGCGTGCTAATTAACTATACGGTGACACGTGGTACCCAAAGTCATAATTGTTTTGTTACAAATAATTTTACAAGAAATTTCACACCCAAAATACCCATTCTTGATGATAAATGGAGCGTAGATCAACACTAGAGCGACTACAAATATGGTGATTCGAAATTTAAACCTAAAGAAATAAATCTTTTTATGGATATTTTGGGTGTGAATTGTTGAATGACCATATTTGGAACAAAAAAATATAAATTTCGGTCTTACATGTCTATATATGATTAATTTTCAGACATCAATGACCATATATGTACCATTTTTAAACATAGGTGACTAGTTTTAGACACAAAAGAGCCTTAGTGGCAGGTTTACAACAGGTGTCAAACACTGATGACTAATTAATGTTTTTAGCCCGAGAGGGGTAAGACAGGGAGATCCGATATCTCTTTGCCTTTTTATCTTAGCATTATATATTTTTTCAAGGAGATGGAAAATGTTTTTTGAAACTAAAGAGGTTATGCCTTACAAGTGCGTCAAATCAAAGATATACGTCTCTCATCTTTATTATAAATTTGATCTTCTTATATTTTTTTAATGGAGGATATACTAGTATTAAAGCAGTAAAGACATTGTTATAGACATATCAGGTGTTAGCGGGTCAAAAGGTTAATAACAACAAAAGCTTTATATTTTTTGGCAGATCCATCACTTATCAAAATAAGGAAAATATTATTTGTCTTAATAGTATGAAAACTGGAATTTATCAACACATTACTTGGTGACACTTTGTTTAAAGGTCGGGCTAAAATCTCTTATTCCCAACCTTTTGTTGAAAACGTTAAAGCTCGCTTGGAAGGTTAGCTTGATGTTATGCTTTCTCCTGCTGGTAGAGTTGTTCTTAACAACTTTGTTTTGTCATCAATTTCTATTCATACTCTCTCATTTCTTCATGTGCGTAAAAGTGTTTGAAATCTCTTAAACAATCATAAAGAGTTTTCTATGGAGATATGGTAGTAAAAGTCATAATTGGATATCATGAGCCATAGTGAAAAATCCTAATAAATAAAGTGGACTTGGTATTACTTCTTTGTTTGACACGGTGGAAGCTTTGCATTATAAAATAGCTTGGAAATTTATGAAAGGGCAAGGTCTATACACTGAATTTATAAGAAGTGGATTAGGAATACAAGATTTGGCATCGTATTTTGACGTATTTAACCACAAATAAATAATACTTAATTATGTTGATAAGGTATCTAATTTTTCGGCTTCGAATTTGGGTAAACGCGAGATATCATTTTGGCATTCTCGATAGTTGTCTCATAAATTCAAATGTGAGGAGGACAATCCTTTTTGCGATGATTGGGTCAAAGATATTTTAAGTGGCCAGTCTAAATTACAGCAAGTTTTGTCATATATTCCGAGTCATTTACATAATGAAGTTTATAATTATCAATCTAAGCTTTGTCCAGATTGAGAAGATACGTTAATATAGACTTTTCGATCCCATGAGGAGTTTTATATGTCTTTAATTAAGGTAGAACTTCGAAATCTAATAATTTTCTTGAATTATAGTAGGGTATGAACACCTATTCTTACTTCCAAAAGTTTTTTTTTTGGAAGTTTATATATTCCAAACTCTCAACGGATGATCAAATTATTTATCTTGAAATGCGACTTGTGCCAGAATATGTATGTTGTAATAATCCACCACATCAGAATTTGGATCATCTTTTTTCACACATTGACTTTACTAATACTTTATGGGATTACTTTGCTTATTGGTTACAACGCCCGATATTTTCTTTGTTTTACAATTATTCAAATTTAATGGCGACAAAAATAAAATTCATCGTCAATTTTCTATTAGCGCTTGTTCTCTGCCTAGAATTATTATTTGGCAAGTTTAGAAATGAAGAAATCAATAAAAAATGATAAACATTTGGTCAAATCAACATGTGATAAATTTTATACGAAGAATGTTGATTGATATATGTAATATAATGAAGACGATTGATACTTTTAGTTTTCACTGCGAAAGAATTTGTTTTCACTTAAACTACCAATAGTTTAACCTGAGAGTAAAATAGATAAATGGATGCAATGGATTACACCTCTAAAAGGACATCTAAAATTTATTTTTGATGGTTCGTGCTGCAATGGAGAATTTATTGTTGTAGGAATTATACGTGATACGAATGGGGACATGGTTGCTGCTTTTACTTTGTTTATACAAAAATGGAAATGCTTTATGGGCTGAATGTCGTGCTTTACTTTCGGGGTTGAAAATTTCTTACTCTTTACCTTTGGTTATTGATTTTATTGAGGAAGATTTTCAACTTATGATTAATGCTGCAAATTTGCATCCCAAGTATTGAGTTTTATGGAATGAATTCTTTAATATCTATGATCATAGTAATGGGGCTCAATTTGAATATGTTGGTAAAGAGACCAATGAAGTTGCTAATTGGTTGGTTAAATGGGAATATAAAATCTGTGAGGATAAGGTCCTTTTTTCTATTGATGATGTTTAGCTAAAAATCCATGTATGAAATGATTCGTGAGGTTTGAGATCTTTTCGAAATGGCTAACATTCCTTGTTATTATATTTGATTTAATTTGCACGCTATAGGTTTTTATCAATTCTTCGCATGTTATTTTATCTTGAGTAAAGAAGATGACTTTCAAACTTCATGTTATGCATTTCGGTCCATGTGATGTCGATGTTCAAATTCACTTTCACTTCATGCAAATGTTTGTGGAGCATCAGAACTTGACTTCTCCTCACTTTATTTTATTGTTGCTCTTATGGTTTGTATATCCATATTTTACAAATCTATCGCTTTTTAGACTCCAACTTTTATTGGGTTGTTATGCTCATCTTTTTATATATTTTATGGAGTCTATGCGAATGTTCATGTAAGTAATTATATTTTCTTTTGCGGGTGGGTTGGTTTAAAATATAGAAATGTGATGTCCAATTTTTCTATAGGATCATTTTGAGAGGCTTTGGACTAATCCTCTCTCTCGTTTGTAATTTTTATTTTTATTAATAAATTTAGACTTGCATTGACGAGTTTAAAAAATGAAAGTATAAATGTTGTAAATATAAAATATATTTTTAAATTTTTTTACAAAAATGAATAAAATGATATGATTAAGTCATTTACGATAAATAAGTATAACATGAAGATAAAAAAAATTATAAGTAATAGTGTCAACAATAAAAACAATACACGAATAATTTAAAGTAGTTTAAGTAAATATAAATACATGTATTAATAAAGATGTTGAATACATTTTTAAGTGTATAGTTCAAACATATCCTGAATTAGAATGTCTCTTCATAAAAGGTTCAAAGTATCCAATTATTACAAATATTAGTCCAATTATTAAAGAAAATCGATAATAAGTATATTGGACCAACGTGTAATAAACAGAGCCTCGTGAAATATATTATATATAAATTAGTTGGATTGATATACAATCTTGAGAGAGGCTTATGAGTCTCGTATTATAAATATTGGACCTTAAGAGCGTGATATAATTATGGTCCCCAGTTGACATGACATATATGCCTAAAGCAGTATTGGGCTTAAGGCCATTAAGGCCATTAACAGTTGACATAATCAACTAAAGTTAAGTATAAATATATTATCTATTATCTAAACTATATATAAGGAATATAAAATAATATATTATTTTCATAATTCACATCAATACAATATCTCTATCCACTATTTATTTTCCAAGAATCATAAATTCCAAATTCGTCGCATCCATATATTACATCTGGTTTCTTTCTTTCAACAACATGCTAAAAGTTGCTCGAGCATCGGAATGAAGATTTTTATTCGT
This sequence comes from Limnanthes douglasii subsp. nivea, assembly GCA_036936605.1. NCBI lineage: Eukaryota > Viridiplantae > Streptophyta > Magnoliopsida > Brassicales > Limnanthaceae > Limnanthes > Limnanthes douglasii. The sequence goes on along the minus strand of JAUPFV010000003.1, from coordinate 78,934,718 downwards.
CATATCTAGTTCTGTAAAAGTCTAACATTTGCTTACCTATTTTTGGTTTTTCTCTCTCTGTTTGCATTCGTTTTTATTGCCATATGATTTATTGTTGAAAGAATAATGACTATAGGTGAGTAGTTATTATACATATAGTGTTTCATTGAATACATTCTAGATCCATCAGCAACTCCAATTTTATTATATATTATCTTTTACAATTAATATCAAAACTATACATATGACGATTAGGAATATGATGTTTATGTATATTTATCTCTTTCTAAATATATTAACTTTATACTTTGAGAGATGCGAGACCAAATCTGATAAAATGAAGATATGCGAGACAATACATGATGAAATAGATAAATCATGCATGATGAAGTGGAGATACCGGGCATGAGGGAAGTAGATAGATCATGAATGATGGAAGTTGAGAGACGAGACATGATAAATTAGAGAGTCCATGCATGATAGAAGTAAAGATACCATACCGGATGAAGTGAAGAGACCATGCATGATGAAGTGGATAGACCAAGCATGATAAAATGGATAGACCAAACATGATGAAGTGGATAGACCAATCATGATGAGAGAGAGAGAGATGCAAGCCTAGACATGATGATATGGAGAGATGCAAGACTAGGCATGATAAAATGGAGAGACTGTGTATTGTAAGATCAATAATCATAAAATTAAGAGATCTGAGACTAGACATGGGAAAATAAAGAGATGTGAGATAAAAAATGGTGATATATAGATACCATGACTGAGGGAAATGGAGATACCAGACATGATAGAAGTAGACCAGTGCATGATAAAGTGCAGAGACCATGCATTATTGACGCATGCAAGACCATACATGATAAAGTGGAGAGACCAAACATGATACTAGTGGAGAGACATGCATGATGAAGTGGAGAGAGAGACCGTGAATTATTAAATCATGCGAGATCAGGCATGATGAAAATGGAGAGACTATGCATGATGGAGATCGAAATACTATGCATGATGAAGTGGATAGATAATGCATTATTAAATTATATAAGATCGAGCATGAAAAATACTAGGTATAATGAAATGGATATACTAGGCATTATTAAATCATACGTGACCATGCATGATGGAAGTATTGAGACTCGAAATAATGCATGATGAAGTGGAAAGACTATATGTTATTAAATCATATGAGACCAGGCATGATGAAAATAGAGAGACACGAGACAAAGCATGATAAAATAGATATACGTGAGACATATACTACTTAAATACGAGATGCGGGACCATGGTTATTGGGTCTATAAAAATAACATTAAAAACTTTCATCCATGGATCTAAATTTGTTCGTACTAAAACAATAAAGCTTATGATACTTTTGGATTTTATTCACGAGCTACATTTTAAAGATATGGACTTTTAAAATACACAAATAAAGTAGGAATGAGAAGGTTTGGTTCAAAGAAGGGCAAGAAGGTTACTTTTTGTTTTTCTCATCAGTCTAGATATATATTGGTAGTTTACCAATTTTGGGTATTAGGTGGTAATGAGATAATTGGTTGAGTATTTATAAATAACTCACCCTAAAATATATTGCATTAAGTTTTTTATCTTAAAAATATTAATAATAATTTAGTATTGATCTTTAATTTCTTCCGAGAAGATCTAAGACAAGTTCAAAATGGTAGTGAGAGGTTTGAGACTACTTTTACACTTTTGGTATGATCTTCATTTTAATTTGTTTAAATTTTCTAGAGACACTTGATGTATTGATACAAATGTAATCCTTAAAATTTCTCTTCATTCATGAAATATGTTAAATTTTCAATATTAAGTGATGGTAAAACATCTATACAAAGATGATTATTTATGAATTTATGAGTTACAAAATTCATATGTTATATAGTATACTATAACTACATTTTGTAACAATGTTATACATAATTATATATTAAAAAATTAAAATATATTGAAACCTTAGGATACTTAATTATACTTTTGGCAGATGCATTCATGTGCAACTCTCAAGAGAAGGTGGAAAAGCTAGTTTCTTCAGGTACTTTAGAGCTTCTTGATTATTCTGACTATTCACATATGTGTTGGATACATAAAAAATAACATACCAAATATAAAAACTTAAATGCATACACAACAATATAAGTCTCACAATAAATTCAGAAAGTTTTCTTCAAATTGTTCATATATAGAGGTGACTAAGATAACATATATACCACGATTTTGAGTCATTGGCAAATTCAAGTCTTTAGTCCATAATGGTACCATTTTTGTAAGAAAATGAATATTGTCATATTCGATCTTGGTGGTTGCTAATAAAGAGAGGTATGGTAGTTATATGTCATAATCTTGTATTTATTAAAATGTGTAATAGTTCCATATTAATCTAATTCATTGCGAGATAGTTATAAAAATGGTTCATTAAGCGTTAAACCTAGTGAAGATCTCTTAAGAGAATTTTACATTTAAAACAATATAATAATTTTGATGTATTTAGTTTGAGAATGAGGGGGGGGGGGAGGGGGAAGTAATCAATCAACAACTTTAATTATAAGAAAGAGTTAGAAATTATTCATTTAGACTAAAAAAAATAAGAATCTGACATTTTACAATATATCATCTTTTAATCGTGAGAATGATCAAATCCTATACAAATTAAATTTCAAATCTCAACTTAAGAATAAATAGTTATAGTTGTTTATGAAGAACAAACTCAACATCCTAAATAAAACTCAAATACTATAGTATAGTAGCTCACAAATATCCGCAAACAAAGATCAATGAAATATTATATATTAAATTTAAGATATATATTTCTATAAAATGTTTAAAAAATATATTAAGATATTTATGATGCAACAAAATACATTCTATTAAGCTTTTGTATTGTCATAAAACATTGTACAAGAATATTAAAATTCTTTGTGGTGAAAAATAAAAATTTAGAGTTGTAACTTTTGTAACATTATAGAGAGCTCTATAGGAACATTGAAAATCTTGTAATATAAAGAGAAAATTTACTTTGAACTTCCATAACATCACATAAACTTATAATTCTAGATTGTAATAAGAATAAAAAAAATATTGTAAGATAGTTTAGTATAAGTTATTATCTGTTATATAAAGAAAATCGACTAAGCGACTGCATTATGATTGAATCATGCTTAACTTAAATGTTAAAATATATATACCGAAGGAGTTACACCAAATGGTTTCATATAGTATGAAGATATTTATATTTTAAGATAATATTTATTTTAGGAAAGCGAATGATTCTTCCAAGATAATCATAGTACACTTGTCTATTTCACTATGATTAAATGAGTATTAATATCATATATATCTAAATGATAACATTAAGAAAACTTGATATATATATTATAATTCAATGATTATATGAATTAAGTATGATATGTTATAAAATTTAATTAACCAAAAAACATTTAACAGGTTTATAACAATCATATGCAAATTTCATAAAGTCAACACTATGTAGCAATCATAAATTTATCTTGATATTTCAGTTTGAATATGTCATTACTAATACCATTATCAAATTTATAATATCTTTTAGGTTTGAGACTAACTTAGTAGAATATTATGAACCACATAGATTTATATTTAGAGTTATTTGTCCTTAACACATCCATTACCATAAGTTATAGTGACTTGTTGCATGCCACTAAAAAAACCTAAAGAATAATTTAAATGTGAAAGTTATAGGTAAAACATTGTATGTGTTTGGAATCAAGACTCATCAAGATTATTCGTGATGATTATGTGGATTTAACACAAATTACATACATCGATAACATGCTAAAATGTTATGACATACAACAACAAGACTAATTTGGAAATTTATGAGATACAAAATATTTCATATGTTTTAGAAATTAAAATCTTAATGTATGCTAATGTTAGTTCATGATAAGATATAAAATTCATTATATGAACCTTAAGTAAATATTTAGTTATTTTAGTGATACACCATTATACAATAAGACATATGTCATGTAGATAACGTTTAGCAATTAAGAATCATTGTATATTGAGATAAAGAAAATATGACAATTAAGAAGATCATTCAAATGTCACAACTTTATCATTTAAGTAAATGTTACATCTGATGAGGATAAAAATTACTGTGAGGATAGAACTGGAAGATCTTTTGGTAATTTAGTATTTAAGGTTTTTGTAGAAAAAAGTACGAGAAGACAGCTGCTTATATTTAATATTTTAAAAAATCCAACACACTTGATATTGTTGGTTGGGGTATTTATACATTTTTCTATAACCTATGGACCATGCGGGTCGGATCTCATATTTGGATCAATCACATGAGCCTCCAAACCCAAGACCTAAGGTGTTAGACAAACAGCTGAGTCATATGTACACTTGAGTTTTGTTCACTATGTCTGAATTGCGCATTTATATACAAACAAAATTACTTTAGTACGTCCCATAAATATCTGATCTAGATCAACATCAAATTGTGTGACTAGCACGTGCACTAAATATAATCTGTAACACACTTAATAATATTTATAAGAAAAACATTTAATTTCTTATAGTTCAGAAAATGAGAACAAAATAATAAAAATAAAATCTATTATTCAATTATAATTACAACAAATAGAAGATTTATAGTTCTCTTTTCCATTTTACTTTACTAATTCCAACTCCCGAACTCTTTCATCTAATCCATATATTATCACTCCTTTAAAGAATTGTGCTAAAAACTAGTGGCACATTTGAAATAAGATCTATATCCGCCAAACCTAGTTTTATAGAAATAATACATCATTTTATTTATTATCGGACATTTGTTTTTTGTCAGTGTTTATTTCCGCTATCATTCAGTTTATCACTGAAAAAATAACGACTAGATGTAAATTATCATTATCCTTACAACGTTTTGTTTAATAGGTTTATAATCTATGTGTAAATCAAATCTATTTATCTATCTATTATTATTATTATTAGACTAGTTTATATATAATTATTCACTAAATTCTATTCATATTTTTTAATTTTTTTTACCAAATATAATAATATTAAAACTATTAGATATAAATACGTTTTCAAACAAAACCAAATCCTTACTCGAATTTCCTCGCTTATTTCTACTAAAGTGAATCCATATGGCCGATCCTCAATGGTTTGTCGTGTCACTTGTTCATAAATTAAAAGTGCACTATTTAGTACTCATAGTGATAAATCCCCAGAGCATGATGACTTCAGTTCGGGGTTTTTCAAATATTCTTGGAACTTCATTGGAAAAGATATACGTGATGGGATTTTGATGTTCTTTAATACGGATCGTCTTGAGCTTTCTTGGAATGCCACCAATATTTATCGTATCCCTAAGAAGGATTGTCCCTCGTTTGTCAAGGACTTCAGGCCTATTCCATGTTGCATACAAGATTATATGTAAGATCTTAACCAATAGGATCAATGACTCCTTCTCTTATCTGATTGATAAATCTTAATCAACTTTTGTGCATGGTTGGAATATCACAGACAATAGTTTCTTTCCCAACAGCTTCTTAAGAGTTACCAGACTAATCGTAAAGGCACGAAGGTCGCTCTCAAAGTTGAACTAATGAAAGCTTTTGACAATGTGTATTTGCATCTTATCCTCAAAATTTTGGTGACCATGAATTTCCAATAACATATGATAACTTGGATTATTTAATGTATTGTCACCACGTCTTATACTGTTAATATTAACGGTGACCCTTGGTGATGGAAAAATTTGGTTTAGAGGTAAAATTGAGAAAATGCTTTAGCTGGTTGATATTATATAGAAGTTGTGAGAGAAAGGAGGTGTGTGCTTGTATTTAATATTTTTAGAAAAAGTCCAGTCCCTATTAATGATGTTGATTGGAGTATTTAAACTATTTTTTTCTGACCCATGGGTTGTGCGGGTCAGATCTTATATTTGGGTCAATCATACGAGCCTTCAAGCCCAAGAACTAAGGTGCTAGGCACATAGCTGAGTCATTGTTCTACTCAAGTTACTGTTCATTAATTGAATTTATTCAATTTTTCCGAAATGCCCTTCATATAATTTTAAAATCACTATGATATGCTTCCACCGATATTCGAACTGATCAACCCTCATGGGTTTTTGAATGAAAGAAAAGGTCTTAGACAAAGTGACCCTTTATCTCCATTCTTATTTGTCTTGGTCATACAAGTACTCTCCAGTATCATCAAGGAGAAAAGTACTGATGTGAACTTCAACTTCCACTGAAAGTGTCATAAGCCTAAGATTTGTCAATCTCTGTTTTGCATATGACGTGATAATTTTCTATCGTGGTGACATTGATTCCCTCGACATTAATTCTCTCAACCTTGTCACAGATGCTCTTAATGATTTCTCTATTTTTTCGGGTTTTAAAGTAAGCCCTAAAAAAGCCACATATTTTTCTCTAGGGTTAACCCCACTCTTAAAATGAACCTGATCAATATCTTTTGTTTCAGTGTCCGGTCTCTCCCGATTAAGTATCTTGGAGTCTCTCTTCTCTCGGGTCAACTTTCTCATAACGATTGTCGACACCTTCTTAGCAAAATTATTACCCGTATTGCCTCATAGACTTCCAAATACTTCTCTTGTGCGGGGATGTTTCAACTTATTAATTATGTGCTTTTCGTGGGTTAGGTTTACTGGTCTTCGATCTTCATTCTCCACTCTAGATTTCTTAAAGAATTCTCTCAGTCTCTCCGTTGTTTTCTTTGGTATGGCCATGAGGTGAAGATTACCGGTGTTAAAGTGGCTTGGTCTGCAGTTACCTTACCCTTGTTTGAGGGCGTTCTTCGGATTCTCCACTCTAGAGTTCTTAAAGAATTCTCTCAGTCTCTCCGTTGTTTTCTTTGGTATGGCCATGAGGTGAAGATTACCGGTGTTAAAGTGGCTTGGTCTGCAGTTACCTTGCCCTTGTTTGAGGGCGTTCTTCGGATTATAGACCTAAAAACTTCGAATTAGACGGCCATCCTTAAACACTTGTGGTCCATCGTTAGTAAACTTAATAAATCAATCTGGTGGGACTAGATTTACTCTGAGAAGATTAAACATAATAATTTATGGTCTTTAAAGATTGACTCTTCTCCCTCATGGACTTGAAGGAAAATATTAAAGCTTAGTCCTCTCGCAAGCAATTCGTACATGGTGGTGATTGGTAATGGGGAGAACCTCATTTGGTTTGACCCAAGGTTTCTGTTTACCTCTTTGGTCAACTACTATGGATGGGAACATTATTACTGAAGATTCTCATTTGGGGAGCAACCTAAGGGTTTCCGATATCATTCGGGATGGTAGTTGGAATTGACCTACTAGTTAAGGTCTGCCAATGCCAGGAACCATCGTACCTCCCAAGAGATTAACCACCTCATCCTAACCTTCCATCACCCTAACATCCTCTATAATGACGTCCACTACCAGAATGGTAAGAGAAGAATTACCAAGTTCACTATCAAGGGTACTTACAATGTCATTCGTAGGCCCAACACCCATGACAGATGGGCGGGGCTTGTTTTAAATAAATTTAACATTCTCCGCCATTCCTTCATTCTTTGGCTTGCTATGCATGGCAAATGTTTCACTCGAGATAAGCTTATGAGTTGGGGTTGAAACACCCCCCCCCCCACCCCCCGAATTGTGTCTTATACAATTTTGTCTTAGAAATAATTAATCATATCCGCTATAATTGTAGTTAAACTCACAACATTTGGGGATTCACAAGCTCTAAGCTTGGGTTTTCTTTAAGTCACAATAACAATTGGGTCTCTTGGATCCAAGAGGCGTCTAACTGGCCTCAATCTAGATTTCGACACCTTTGACGTGCCTGATTTTGGCGCAGTTGTCTATGACGCATGGTGTGAGAGGAATACTAGAACTTTTAGATCATATCTGACCCTCGCCTCTACGATTTCTTACTGCGTGATGTCTGACCTCCAATTCAGATTTCTTGGCACAAAAGTTGTCTGACCTATCCAACCCCTTTAATTTTCTAACTTGATTTTATTTTGTGTTTGTTTGAAGCAGCCATCTATCCTTTCTGGATTGTTACCCTTGGGCTCCTATCTTACTGATGTCTAGTCTCTCTGATCATATCAGTTTTATTATCCTCGTTTGCATTGTTGTACTCGTTTTGCCAAGCTTTGGTCGATCAAATTCGGTCTTGACACTTTCACTTTGCTTGCACTTGTTTGACCAAGTTTTGGTCAACTTCTTCACCTACTTTTTATTTCAACTTTAATGCTATTTTTTTGGAATAAGTCTTATGTATTTTTTTGAACGGTTTTATTTTTTTAATGCATTATTTAAAAAACCAAACTATGAAAAACAAAATCCATAAATACAATAGACGCTCCCTTGAATTATTTGTCCTAAGGTGTGCCTACCCCACTAATTATGCGGCATGCAATAGGAAAATCAGACGGTTATGATTTCAATATTCCTAAACTAAAATATTCATAAAACTTCCCGAAGCATCTAAAATAAGTAAATTTTATTAATAAAATAAAAGGACTGATCCCAAGACACGCCACATGAGTTGGTATTACGCCACAATGAAATATTTCATCTTTCAAATTAAGTTAATTTTAGTAATTTTTCCAACACATAAAATATTGTAAGATTTGTTATTTTCGTATTTAACTAGGCTGTGTTTTTTTTTTTCAATTCGTTTTATAGGTTTTCCTTTATTCAGATCAATTTCTTTATTAGTATTTTTTTATTATTAAACTTTCATTCATTAAAATTACGTCACTTTAGATAAAACCGTTATATTTATATATCTTTATATTATGTGTTAATAATAACTTGTTCAACCATTAAAAAATCAAGTAAAAATAATCATTTTATATTTAATTAACATGATAAAAATCAAACTAAGTAGATTTATTAACAGAAATAAATGAAAGATAAAAATAAAAAAATTTAATATATATAGAAAACATATAAATACACCCAGAAAAAAAAACAAAAAGAAAACGAATTTAAAAAAAAACAATATGAAAATGAAATACAACTAGCCATTGTTAACTAATTAATTTAATTTATTTGTTATATCATTTGTGACGAAACAAATGACTTTCTATTCTTATGAGGAGAAAACGCGTGGCTTAGGCAGAGAAGGAATTCAAAGTCCTAGGGGCTAGCTTAGCTCTAGTTAGTTTGAACGCAATAAAGCCACTGAAAATAAAAGTGAAAACGCAAAAAATACTTTAAATATACAATAATTCTTTTGATACTCTGTTTTATTTTAATACTATATAATATAGTTTATACTATGATTCTAAAACAAAGTTTTAACCTGCTGGAACGACCCACGTAAATGAATGATATCATAATGGTATTTTAAAAAGTAAAAAATATTTATTTTAATGAATGTTATATTAGTTGTTTAGTGTCTTAAAATATTGGTTTATTCGATAATTTTATATTCGAAAGATCATACTGTTTTGTTTTTGGTCTATTTTCAAATAGCCTCATACTAGAAGAGGTATGTGCTTATTTATGTAGGAGGTGGGGATTTGGTCGTCATCCAAACAAATCATCCTTGCGAACAAAGTACCATCTTAGTTCGGAGTGCCCCTGCCTTATCAAGCAGTGTGACATGATTGGAGTATATCAAGACGGTGGTACTTGATTAGAGTGACGCTAAAGGTTAAGCAATAGCGGTGGTCTAATATGACGTGAGCAGTCAGAGAAAAGTGTTTGACTATAATAGAAAAGGGTTACAAATTTTTAGATTACTTTTTATGTAGTCTCAGTAATCTATTTATAGGAAATAAATAGACTTACTAGACAATAGGTCTAATAGGCTCATATACACAAAACTATCCATGACACCAGACTGTACCAGCAGACACAGTACACTGTCATAACATTACACTGTACCATCAAACACGGTACACTGCGAAGACATTATTCGACTCATACTCAACATGCAAAGTAGTACTTAACAAAAAACATGACAAAGAATGTATATTGCCAAACAAATATGTTGAATGCTGAATGTGGAATATTCTTTCTTCAATATCAACAAATCTTCCCCTTGAGCCATATACCATTTCTTCACTAACAACAAAAAAGACTTCTTTTCTTCTTACTCACCAAATACCCTTAAGGCATTCACTTGATGCTGCGAACACCAATCCAGTTTAGGCACTCCCTAAAGTTTTGAACTGGTACTGCATTGGTCATTATATTTTGCTAGATTATCGTGTGTAGACATTTTCTTCACATAACAAATTCCCTTTGATTATATATCACAAATAAATGATACCTGGCATATATGTGCTTTGTACGCTCGTGGTACATATGGTTCCATGTAAGGTATATGCCGCTTTAACTGTCATAAACAACTTTTGTAGTAGTCCTACCCAAGCCCAAATCTACCACCAAACCTTGCAACCATATTGCATCTTTAACTTCTTCTGTTACCGTTATGTACTCTGTATCTGTTGTAGAGTAAACTACAATAGCTTGTAACTGTGTTGTCCAACTAATCGCACTCCCATCTAGAGTAAATACATATCTTTTTAGAGATCTTCTTTTATCCATATCACATGCAAAATCAGAATAAAAAAACCAACCAATGATCTTGCAATATCATTCACCGATCCACAAATTTCGGGCTTGTTAAAAGTTAAGGCAACGTTCGCAGTATTCTTAAGATACCGAAGTATCCATTTCACTGCCTGCCAATGTTCTTTCCCAGGAAATCCCATGAACCTGCTAACTACACTAACCGCATGTGAAATACCAGGATGTGTGCATACCATAACATACATTATACTACTAATTGCACTTGAATATGGAACCTTCGATATTTTTTCCAACTCAGCATCATTCTTGGCTGCTCCCACTGCAGACAACTTGAAATGAGTAACAAACGAGATGTTAACTCTCTTAGCATCAAACGTGTTGAATCGTTGTAGTATTTTCTCAATATATCTTTGTTGAGACAAGTGTAATGATCCTATACGTCTGGACCTGATAATCTCCATACCAAGAATCTTATTTGCTCTACCCAGATCCTTTATCTCAAACTTGGCACTAAGCTGCTTCTTTATCTACACAATGTGTGATATACTACAAGAAGCAGTAAGCATATCATCCACATACGACAACAAGTAAATGTAAGAATCTCATGACATCTTTTGATGATACACATAACTATCATATTGACTCCTCGTGACCCCTTTTGACACCATGAATGTAACAAAACGTTTGTACCATTGACTAGGTGACTGTTTCAAACCATAAAGTGACTTTTTCAGCAAACAATCCTTGTCCTCCATATTAGGTTCGATAAATTTCTCTGGTTGTCTCATGTAGATTCACTCCTCTAATTCACCATGTAGAAACACAGTCTTCAAATCTAACTGCTCAAGTTCTAAATCTTGCAAAACCATCATGGCTAACAAAATTCGAATTGAACTATGTTTCACCACTAGAGAAAATACTTCGTTGAAGTTGATTCCTTCCCTTTGAGTAAAACCCTTAGCAACCAGTCTTGCTTTGAACCAAGGTACGTCAACCCCTGGATTATCTTTTTTTTCTCGAACACCCATTTGCTTTCTACTACCTTCTGTCCTTTTGGCAAGCCAACAAGATTCCATGTTTGATTCTTATGAAGAGATTCAATCTCTTCCCTCATAGCACCAATTCATCGATCTACCTCTGAACTTGTTATAGCTTCTCTGTAGCTATTAGGTTCCTGCATCTAAACTTCTTCTACAACTGATAAAGCATATGCAACTAAATTCACATACTTTTTGGGAAGTCTAATATATATTCTTTCTCTGTCCAATGTTATGTTATAAGGTTATTGTTCTGGTTCGGGCGCATCATCGTCACTATCACCCGATGTTGACGCTTCACCTCCTGATTCTGATCCACCTCAGAACCACTCAAATTATTGGACCTGCTAGGAACTGATTCTACTTCAAGCATCACTTGTTTATACACAATCGATCATGATTCGACCTATATCTCTTACTTTCTTCTTATTGTATATCGAAATAAACTCGTTAAAAGTTATTTCCCCACTTATGAGAAATCTTGGAGATTTTGGAGAGGTACACCATAACCTATATCCCTACACTCTAGTAACATATGCTAGAAATATGCACTTTTTCCCTAAGCCCAAGCTTACCATCTCTCAGATGAGCATACGCATGACAACTGAACACCCAATACTGTTCGTAATCAGCCAAAGATCCAGACCAAATCTCAAAAAGAGTCTTACAATCAATAGTCGTTGACGGAGATCGATTCACCAAGTAACATATTATATTGATAGATTAAGCCTAAAAATCCTTTCCCACACCGGAATGCGAGAGCATGCTTTTTTCCATGTCATAAAGTGTTATGTTCATTCCCTCAGCTTCGCAAAACTCGTTGAACTCACGAATGTAATATTCTAACCCATTATCTATCCTAAGACATTTGATTTTTCTTCCTGTTTACTTTTCAATCATCGTCTTCCATTTGATAAAGGTTGAATATGCTTTATCTTTCATTTTCAGAAAGTAAACCCACACCATCCTTGAATAATCATCAATCAAACTCATGTATTATATGGCTTCACTCTTCAGTAGAATTCTGTTTGCACCTCAAAGATCCAAGTGAATGTATTCCACTGTCCCTTTAGTCTTTCTTACAACTGATATTCTGAATTTGACTGTAGTTTGTTTACCAAACACACAATGCTCAAAAATCCTAATGATTATTCTTTATACCCTTTGAACAAATCTCTCTTTCCCAAAACAACTAATCATGTGTCACTCATGTGACCAAGAAGCCAATGCCACAACTTATTTTGATCCTTAATACTTTGGTTATTACTCCTTAATGATACTATTGCAGCATCGCTCATAATAACACTCCCATGTAGAATATAAATCCTCTTCTGTAAAGCCTTTTGTCACTTTGATTACATTGTATTCTGCATGGTACTTGTAACCTCGAGAGTCTAGTGTCCCAAGAGAAATCAGATTTTCCTTTAACCCAGAAACATGTCAGCACGTCACGATTTCAAGAACCCCATCAAACATTATGATTCTGACGTTACCGATATCACCTACAGGAAACAAATGATTGTTCCCTAAGTAGACAGTTTATTACATTGGTTTGTAAGTATCAAACCATTACTTAAACTGACACATATGATATGTAGCACCGGTATCGAGTACCCAAGAGTTTTTCCCACAGTCTAAACTCATGGAGAATAAATCAGTTGTACTACTGTTTTCACTGTCATCAAAATCGTTCACACCTTCAGTAATGTTTACTACATTTTCCTTTTGATTTTCCTTCTTACCATTCAGTTTCAGATAATCTCTCTTATAACGACCCTGCTCATCACATTCATAATAGTTTGATTTCTTTACCTTTGATTTGGACCTCCAGTTATTTCTTCTTAAAGAACTAGCTTTGCTTCCAGATGTTCTCATAGTTATAAGACCTCACCCTTTAACCTGATTGTATGGCTGCAACTGTCTCAACTCCTTTGATTGCAGCCCTCCTTTCACATCTGCTAGTAATAACTTATCCTTACCATACATTATGGTATCTACGAATTTTTCATAGGGAGCTGGTAATAATCTCAAGAAAATCAAAGCTTGATCATCATCCTCAATGTTGATATCAATGTTCTCCAAGTGCATTATAATTGATTGGAAATTATCTAAGTATTTAGTTATGGACATACCTTCTTTTAATCTGAAGTCATATAAGTGTTTCTTCAAGTATAACCGGTTCACAATTGATTTCTATGAGCAAAGTTCTCCCAAATTCTTCCATGCGCAGGAAGCAGTCTTCTCAGCACTAATCTCGCGAAGAACGTTATCTTTCACACTCATTAGAATCCAACATAAAGCCCTTTATTAAAGATCTTGATTTTTTTTTTCTTTCATATATTATGGTAACTTTTTCTCCACAACCTTCCACAACCCTTACAGTACCAATGAAGATATCAACTTAATCGTCCACAATGCAAAGCTGGATCCCCACATCAATTTTTTCAATCATGTATTTTGTTGCTGTATGCGCCATTGTGAAACCCTATTTGAAAAACTTAATTTCATAACGTGCCTACGGAAGAGAAAATCGAATAGAGTGTTCAATTATTCAGTTTCCATATTGAAGTTATCCAGTTAAAATATGGTCTTACTACTATTAAGATTAAACCTATGAGTCTAACTACGATGACCCCAACCCTACTTTATCTAAAGCTTATTGTTCTCATGAATATATCGCACTGACCTCTACCAGTCGTAAGCTTTGAAAATAAAAAAATTCCCATCAAAACATTTTAGTTTGACACCTCATGAAGTTACTCCCACTATCTTGATACAAATCAATCGAGCTTTAAAAGATAATCTCATGGAAATTGTATATATTTATCATTATCCAAGTTATTTTTATCGTTTAAGACTAGATGATATGGAGTTACTCTAAATATTGTTATTTGATTACATGTTCACGGAGAGATTATTGTTTATGCCAGTGCGACCGAGTTTGTAATATACCATGATCTTATTAATTAGGTACTGCGACTTTGCATGCACCCTTAGTTGGTGAGCTTTTCTGATTTAATAGACCTCTGCCTTAGCCAGGCTACTCCGAATGCTTGGAAAAATTTAATGGACTACATCATAACTTCATTCACCATAGAACTTTGGTACTTAGGGTATTTTCAATTTAAAGCAATTAAAAGAATTTCCAAATTTTTGGGCAACATATCCCATTCTAGATAATTTTATGGGGTGGTAAACTCCTTTTTCATCATCATATCTAGGGAGAAATCAATTGTTTCCATAAACACCTCCGAGTGGAAGCAATATTTCTTTTTCATCAGCACCTCTGGGTGGAAAAAACCCTTACTCCATTAGCACATTTGGGTGAAGAATATTTACTTCTAATCAGAATGGAAAAAGTATATCATATTATCCTACATTAGTATCTTCGATGAGAGTTATACAAAATAAAAGCCTCTAATTTTTTACCATCTCCCAAAGAGAGAAACTGAAGGAACGGTCCATTACTATTTCTTAACGGAGAAGAACATTCATTTACATTTTTCGAAAAATTATATGTTTCCGTACTTCATTCCTTAGCACTATTATCGTTGAATACGCGTATAATACCACTTTATACCAAGAGGCCACTACTCAAAACGTATGAGCTCCTAGAAAGGAACAATGTCCATGTATGGTCTGATTTGGGAAAATTCCAAAACAACGAATTTTATCCCATACTTCATATAAATATTCAAAAACAATTACTGTGTTTCTTCTTTCTTGTACTATTGAAGCGTACGCTTCTCTAATAATCTCATTGTAGTAACATCCAAATAATTTTGTCATTCTTATCGAGATATAGGAACAGAGATCTATACTTATGATTGGTGGATTCCGTTATTTAATTTAGAATTTTATATAAATATTTCTCCAATTTTGTGGGTGTCCTTTGGTAACCAATCCACGTGGTTTTAACATGATCTAGTTCAATAATTATTTTCTCACAATCGACTAGTGGAACTCCAAAATTTTCATTTTTCTTATTCTCAACAGAAACATGTTGTTCAAAGTGAGCCTGAAAATCTTCCCAAGCCTTTTACTAAAAGAAAAAAAATTCCTCGACCTGGAGTTATCTTGTCATATTTTGCCTCTCACTCTCTATGGCTCAGTTATCACAGCTAGAAATGACCCAATATCATATATTATTTCCTTCTATATGTTTTCACTCTCGCCACCAATCTGAAAGATGATTACAATTTATTAAAAAGTTAATGCATAGATAATAACACAAGGAAAATAACCAAACTTATCTTGATTCAAAATTCTACTTTATGAGTCGCCAAGTCGATTAAAATGGGCTCCGACCCTATTATTTCCAGTTGTCAACATTTAACAGGAAGCTGAATTTGGATCTAACAAACTTTTAGTGGAACTACAGTCATAAATGATATGATCGATAGTATCAGAATAAGAATTAAATAAGACATAATCTGGTGGGGTATTTAAATCCCAACACAGAATTTTGTCTCGAGTAGATAAATTTTCATGAATAGAAAATCAAAGAATGAAAGAGTGATGGAGGAATGTTTATACTTATTCATTACTAACCCTACCTACACGACCAACAAGTTTTTATTAAATTATCGGTTAGCTAAATAGTTATATAATGTTAGTAAACATTTGTGAAAATAATACATTAATGAACAAAACTTCTATCTAAAGTTTGTGTGTAGTATACAAATTGATAAAATTTAATTTTAAAAAAAACATCAAGGTGGATAAAATTTGAAAAAAAACTTAAAAAATAAATAATATAAAGATATATGAAAGTGGAATAAAACATCCCTATAATATAAATAAAAAAAGATAGGTAGATTACCTATTTTCTTATTTAATATATATATATATATATATATAATATTTTTATACTAATAAAAAATCTATTTAATATATATATATATTAATTTTATATCAATAAAAAAGAATTTTCATTCCATTAGGTTCTAAAATCATATCAATGTTAAAATATATAGTTGTCGAAATACAAATCAAGAAGGTGATGATTGACACCCACAATTCAGAAAATATTATGTACATAGATAGTTATGAAAAAAATTTTAAAGGGGCCAACTGCTATAAATTACTAGTTCTAACATTATATATTTTAACGATACTAATTTCATGAACACCAAAATCCATTGCATTTACAACATCACTCTATTTTTTCTACTCTTCAAAAAGGTCGTAAATGTAAGCACCCCATATCATATAGTCCGATAACGGAAAGCAATCATTTGTGCCTAATAATAAATAACACTATTATGTTATGACATGATGCCCACTAAAAAAAAGCTCATGAACTAATTTTTTTTTCATTCATCCACATGCTCTTACAGTTTAGATTTTATAATTTTATCATTGACTTTTATGTCAGTCAACTGAAGTTCTTCAATAATATTCAGCTCAAATTTAGAAGTAGTTAGTTTATCTTTACAGACATGAAGGATTTAATCATGAACATAAGTAACATTTTTCAAGAAAGGGCCAAACCTACAACTAGCAAGAAATATCTCATGAGAATGAAGTAATGCACTCTATAATTAAGACAAATGAAAAGACTTATTTTAAATTTCTTTATTCAGTTCAACTTCAACTTCAATCTTCATTTGCAGTTTAAGTCTCAAAAGCCTCTCATTCTCATGGAAAATTTCAAGTTTGGCCTTTAGTTATTTATCACTTTTAGTTTTAGTTGGAAGAGAAACTTTGAATTGAAATATCTCTTCATAGTTCAACAACACCATCAAAAAACACTAAAAATCAGGATACAGGTTGTATGATAGAAATTACACAGAGAAAGTATAGTCAATATATTGAGAATACCAATATTATCAAAAATGTAATTAGTTTTTCTACTAAAAGATGATGAAGAAGAAAATGTAATGAAAATTTCATTCTATATCAAATGCTAAATTCAACTATCTTTTTCAAGTCCAAATAAGAAAGATGGGTTGGAAGCTACCCCTCACTGGCTAAAGTGGCAAACAGAGTCATTATCTCATGAATTTGTTCAGGGGAAAAAGAAGATAACGTTGAACGAACAACCTCGACGAAAGAGAACTCATTTTAGATAATCAATCATCTAGATCTATAAATAGGGCCTCATCACCATGAGTATCTGCAACTGAAAAAACCTATAAAAAAACTTCAAGAAAATCTACAACATTACCAACAACATTGATAGTAGGGTATGCATTCACTAAGAAGTTGACCCAAGTTTCAGTGGTGATGACATATCTTCCTTCGGCCTAACATCTTCATTAATAAATTTAACAACTAAAGTAATTATCATGTCTGCATAATCATCTGCCACATCACCATCTCTCCTAAATACTCCAACAATAGCTTCATTATCAATAAAAAATGAAAGTTTTGTAGATGAAGACTTTAACGCCTTAGTAATACTTTCAGTATTATTTATTTATAATTTGAAACAGAAAAATTCATCACGATCTTGCTTCAACCCCCCCCCCCCTTTCCAATTAGCTTAAGAAATTGCCTTCTTTCTCAAACCAAAAAATCAGGCTCATAACTAACTTCTAGTAGAGTCTTCATGCGTTGCTCACAAAACAATATGTAGTTCTTTCGACATACAACTATCAGATATAACAACTCTTTTCCTAGAAAAATAATAAATGAGGTCCATAGCTAGCAAGTCTGGACTAGGTATATTTTCACATAAAGCTACAAATTTAGTAGCAATGAATCTTGAAAGAGAAGTTGTAGAAGTTAAAGCCTTTGAAACACTTGTCTCAACAACAAGATTTAAAACAAAAGAAGGTTGTAAAGCTGGAGAAAAACAATAACATGAGTACTTTAAACTGTCTTTAGTATTACCATCAATCCTTTGAGATATATTATCTCTAGATTCTAATTTTTTATGATGTTTAATAAGGTGCATATCATATTCTTCATCTTCAGATTCAGCAATACTGGAAGAAAGCTCCACCTTCTTGTTTAAGCCAAAAACATCCATCATAATAGATGGATGGACATCGAGAGCCTTAGCTTCAACCTATTTGGTACCAAAATGTACCACTTGAACTAGTATATTTTGACCTAATACTCAGTTTTCTCCTTAGAAAAGGTTACTCCACGATCTTCTTCCTTGGAGATTGTTTTTCTAGATTTCTCTCTGAAGAAAGTTCCTCCATATAATCCTTATTAGGCGAACTACAACTAAAAAAGTTGTTGCGAACATCAATACTTAATATAAACGACTTTCATCCACGTGTAATCTTCTTGTAGCATCTTGCCCACTTGCTACCAAACTAACGATAAGCCATCAAACCTTAATACATTCACAATAAAACACTAAAAGAAACCAAAAAGTTTTCTCAAATACAAAAACCTATTTTTTTACCTTTATTTATGTCTATATAATTTTGATTAAGACCAAAATAAAATATGCTAACTTCGGCTAAGCCAAAGAACCATTGAATTTATATAATGATCAGTCATTACTTTCGTTTTTATGAAAGACACACATCAATCATTCCCTTATCCTGCACTAAAAGTTAGGGGGGCTACTAACATACTATGAAAAATTGAGACATTCCAAAGTAAATAAAAAATATGTAATACCCTAACCGCCAACTAACTTTCAGTTATACTAATTCTCTTCGGTAAAATATGGGTTTTATCCTAAAATTAGGTTGCGGTCGAGAAAAGTTATAATGAGACAAGAACAATGCAGTACAAATCTAATTAGAAACGTCCCTGATGAATGTTCAGCTAAAGTAAATTAGAATAAGCAAGCCTTAAAATTTTTAGAAGTCTAGCCAAAAATGGATGTGATAATCGTTTCTGCATGTAACATATAATAGCTTCAGATGTGAAGACAAAACTTCGACAACTAACAAATCATAAGTAAAAGCTTCAACAAAATTTATCATTGCTTCCAACAAGTAAAAGTGTTAGTCATTTTATAAGAACTAAGGACTACTGATAAAGATAAAGATATTTCGGTCCGTCGACTTATAGTCCACGACACATATAAATATTTACAAATTAACTTACTTTAGATTATCAAATTTCTAGTTTAAATAAAAGTTCTCGCAATAAAATAGTATCATATGGATATATCCATAATATTTTAAAAACATAATCTATAATTAAATTCTATATATACAAAATTAATGATAAATTATTATTATTATTAATATTTATAATAATATGAATATGAATATGAATATAAATTTGAATATGAATATGAATTAATGAATTAATTACATGTTTTAGACTAATTTACTTGTTTCAAATTTGTCGCATCAAATCTATAGCAAATATTTTGATTTTAGAATTAACATATAATTGTCTATAATCGCATAAAATAAAACATAACTTACTGTATCCATAAATATTTCCACATATATAAGAAAAAAACGTGGTCTTGGTCTCCTACAAAAATAAAAAAATAAAAAATAAAAAAGGAGTACTAGCGTTTGAAAACTAGAAGAGTAAACAAATGAGAGAACACAAGAAGAGACTTTGAAATGTTGTCTGTTCCCTTTCGGTGTATCATACCCCCCTACTCGTACTATATAAACACAGCCCTCTACATCTTCTTCCTCATTCATCAAACAACTCTTTAACTCAACTTTTCTCTCTCTAAATAATACGAAACAAAAATGGTTTTATCAAAGACAGCTTCTCAATCCGATGTTTCAATTCACTCCACGTTCGCTTCTCGCTACGTGAGGCATTCGCTCCCGAGGTTTAAAATGCCGGAGAACTCCATACCGAAAGAGGCAGCTTATCAGATTATAAATGATGAGCTTATGCTCGATGGTAACCCAAGGTTGAATCTTGCCTCGTTCGTCACCACGTGGATGGAGCCGGAGTGCGATAAGCTGATGATGGACTCTATCAACAAGAACTATGTCGATATGGATGAGTACCCTGTTACTACTGAGCTTCAGGTACCCTTCCGCTTTGAAACAAATGTTTAGATCTATCATCTTTTTTTATACTAATCTGACCATGTTTTAAAGTCAAAGGATCATACATAATTGGATTCAGTTTTTAAATTTAAAATTCAATTTTTTTCTTTATTCTATATTTTAAAAGTGAATTTTTGTTTAAATTATGTTTCCCTTTTTTTTTCAAAATTATTATAAGTCATCACGATCTAATTGTTAGATTTGATATTGATTGAAATCCTATGCTAAAAATATTTGTTTTTTTCGGATTTCGGCCGGTTTGATTCGGTTTTCATACGGTTGGGTTTGATTTTGTTTTAACCATATCTATTGATACAGAACCGATGCGTGAACATCATAGCTGATTTGTTCAACGCACCTCTGAACGAAGGAGAGGCGGCTGTAGGAGTAGGGACGGTTGGATCATCTGAGGCAATAATGTTAGCCGGTCTTGCTTTCAAGCGCAAATGGCAGAACAAGCGTAAAGAACAAGGTTTGCCTTATGACAAGCCCAACATTGTGACAGGAGCTAATGTTCAGGTTTGTTGGGAGAAATTCGCAAGGTACTTTGAAGTTGAACTCAAAGAAGTGAAGCTGAGTGAAGGTTACTACGTCATGGACCCTGCTAAGGCTGTCGAAATGGTCGATGAGAACACTATTTGTGTTGCTGCTATTTTGGGATCAACTCTTAATGGAGAGTTTGAAGATGTTAAGCTCTTGAATGATCTCTTGCTTGAAAAGAACAACCAAACTGGGTATGTTTCTATATCTTGTTACATATACTAGTACATTTTACAGACATTGGTCGCAATTTGTTAACTTTCCGTGTAATATATTTGCAGATGGGATACGCCGATACATGTGGATGCGGCAAGTGGTGGGTTTATAGCACCCTTCTTATATCCAGAGCTGGAATGGGACTTCAGGCTACCACTTGTGAAGTCCATCAATGTAAGTGGACACAAGTATGGTCTTGTCTACGCCGGTGTCGGTTGGGTTGTCTGGAGGAGCAAAGATGATTTGCCTGAAGAACTCATCTTCCATATCAACTACCTTGGTGCTGACCAACCTACTTTCACTCTCAATTTCTCCAAAGGTAACAACTGTATAAGTTTATTTTTAATTTTCTATTTGTATTAGAACAGAGTTGCAAGTGTATGATTTATCGTAACAATGATCATCATCGATAATATTTTCTAAATTTCTATAGTTACATCTGCGTGTTCTACTTTGTAACATGTTCGACTACTTGTTTTCAGGTTCGAGTCAAATAATTGCCCAGTATTATCAACTTATCCGCTTAGGATACGAGGGGTACAAAAACGTGATGGAGAATTGCCAAGAAAACGCGATGGTTCTTAAAGAAGGTTTGGAAAAAACCGGACTATTTAACATCGTGTCGAAAGACATAGGAGTTCCTTTGGTGGCCTTTTCATTAAAGGACAATAGGCACCACACCGAATTTGAAATAGCTGAGACGTTACGTCGTTTTGGATGGATTGTGCCTGCCTATACAATGCCGGCTGATGCTCAGCATATAACCGTGCTTCGTGTTGTGATTCGAGAAGATTTTTCTCGTACTTTGGCTGAGAGGTTGGTTATTGACATACAGAAAGTGATGCATGAGCTTGATAGTCTTCCATCAAGGATAAGTGCCAAAATCAGTATTGCTAATCAAGCGACTGAGAAGAGTAATGGAGTTGTAGTCAAGAAAACGGAAATCGAGATGCAGAGAGAAATTACTACTTACTGGAAGAAATTTGTGAAGGAGAAGGTGTCCAGTAAGAACAAGATTTGTTAAGATTGCATGTTTACTCAAGTATCGGAAATAATTAATAACTTAGTATTACCAAAATAATAATAATGTAATGTTTGAGGTTTTTGTTTTTGTAGTTGTTTTATGCTTATTTGTTTTGTTGGGTTTGAATATGATAGCTCGTGTTCAAACTTACTATATCTGATTTGTAACACTCTGGCATTATGTAAGCTTATTTATCAAAAGACCATTTCTAAAAGGCTATAAGTTGTTTGTTAAGTGATTTTATTTGAAGTTCAACTCTTTTTGTTAAAGAAGGAAAGCTACAGCTTGAATTTTTTTTATTTTGAGTTCAACTCATTTTGCAAGAGAAGGAAAGTTATAGCTTGAAATGAAAAGAAAAGTGTTGACGAGCAAAAGGAGGATGGTGTTAAGCCTCAACTACGGGTGAAACTTATTTCGTTTTAGTGTATGATGGGGCCGTCCATATCCAGATTGTTGTACCTTATATTTTTTATTTTACTCCAAAAAAGAGTAAAAAAAGAAAAAAGAATCTAAAGTAGATGTAATAGTATAAAGAAGCCAAATTCCACTTTAAGGTTAGCACTACCGAACTATAATGCAAAAAAAAAAAGATGGAATTCTTTTGGATCTGTTTCCGTGAGTTCTTAATAAAGAATAAAATCTAAGAAAATTGGTGCTCTTACATATTAAAAAACCAAAACCAACTAACTCAATCAAATTGAGAAAAATCATATATAATCTCAAAAGATATTATAAGTTCATGGTCCATAAAGAAAACTCATTTCCTATTGAAACATAGAATGTTAGAACTTTTTTTAATGTTTAAAACATTTTTTATATTTATTTTCTTTGCTCGGTTGTATACTCTCTTCTATAATAGTGTCGTTTTCTTATTCTAGTTTTGTAGTAAAGTTTTTATGAGATAGCGGCAAGTCGATCAATTAATTTTTTTTCCTATTTATCTCGCGACTAATATTTGACAAAAATTCGTCGATGTATTTACAGAAGATATTTTTTTAAGTCTCATATAGAGCTCATAATTTAGGTTTAGTATAAATCTACCACAACCTAAAGATGTTCTAAGCAAGACTGGTATGAGTTGTTTGAAGCTAAAATTTAACCATGTATAATTAAATGTTGTAGCAAAGCTAAAATGGAATACATAATGCCGGGAACACAAGAATTTCAACTTGAGTAATCATGACAAAAGTACTAACTAATTAAATGGAGGAGAATGTCACGATCCGTATTTTCCCAATGGAAAAGCTAGTTTCAACCTCTATGTGCAGATGATGATATGATCTTACGACTTGTTGAAACTAAATCGATTCTTCATATGATAGGTACTTAAACTGAATCACTTCAATCCGGACGTTATATTGGTTGTATGCCATATGGGAAGTGTTGACTTGTGCAGCTAGGCGTGCACAATATAGGCATCTCGTGCAGGAAAAATGTTATACCCATGACACCAAGCTAAAGTTTCCTCTTGAAGCTCTCCCGAGCCCAAGCTCAAGCTTCCATATGAAGCTCGTTACCATTAAGCTCCCTAAGCCAAACTCAAGTTTCTATCCAAAAGTTTTCTAGAGCACAAGCTCATGCTTTAATCTGAAACTCTTCTATGACCAATCTAAGGATTTTATTTGAAACCCTCCTTAGCTCGACCTTAATCCTTCAGCTAAAGCTCCCATGGGCTCATGTTTAAGTTTCAGATGATTCTAGAAAGGTCTCCTACCCAAGCATATGTTTAGCTCGACATGTAATTTTCTAGAGTCTTAATATTATAAGATATCTCAGGGAAGCACCGTTGTATGTACCTTGATCGAGTCTTGGTTTACAAAAGGTCCATAAACGAGCTTGGATAACAAGAACTTGTAATCGTCAATCAGTATGTGACGTTATTTCCACTTACATGTAATAAATATAATTTAATGTAGCAGTTATAAGTATATAATAACCTATAAATAAATCTCTACAAAAAGAGATCTAGATGCTTGCAGCATGGCACACTTGGATAATATTATTCAAATCAGATACATTTGAGTTTAAACTTTCCATCTCCCCCCCCTAAAATCCATCTCTTAAATATAATCCCTTCAATAAAACACACACAAATTTCTACACAATAACTAGCTTAAAAAAATATTAATTTTTGTTTAAAATTTATTCCACTATCTCAAATAAAATCCAACCACATCATTGGCCTCGTATGTGTAAACCTATAAAAAATGATGATTTTTTTTATTCAAAGACTAAATTAAAACTCTTTCTCACCATTATTGGAGAAACAAAATGTGATGGTCACCATGTCAATATCATTAAGTCCTCATAGTTATTTTATCGCCATGCAGATGTTGATGAATATCGTCGCCGCACAAATTTTTTATTGCGACCGGCGTAAGACAAATTTTCCCAATTGGCACACAAAACCCTATTGTCGCCGCTACATTGAAAAATCCAAATTGTGATACCGCAACACAATATCCCACTGCCACAATCGCTCAAAATCTCATCGTTGATGCGCCACATGCAGCCATCGTGTCTAGAGTGAAATCTGTAACCACACAAAAAGAACAAGTATGCGATATGCACCAAACTTACATGGAAAATATATTTAGCAATCAAACGATTCATCGTCATTGTTAGAATACCAGTATATGCAAGATTCATGAGAGGGATCACATACACACTAATCTTGCAATTAGAATTCAAGCGTCTCGATGATTCGATTTGACGATGACGATAAATTGTTTTGTCGAGTATTTTTCATGACCTTTCAAGGTAGTGCACTAATGTGGTTCTATTATTTTTCTCTGGAAACTATTCAAACTTTAGAATCACTTTAGATCCAATCTGATACTAGTTCATCGAAGAAAGTAGTATGAGGAAACAAGGATTCTATTATCCATCACAAGTAAAAGCGAAATGAAACCCTCCGTGCATGTACTCAAAGGTTTTTTAGCATATATAATAGCCAAAAAAATTCTCACAACTTTGTGGCATGCATTTTTAAAACTAAACGATCTTGCATAGTCTCAAAGAATAGGATAGTATAAAGTGTATGGATCTTAGTTTTGGAGATCTCTGGGTGTAAGTTAAGAAACGAATATAGGTTTAAGAGACAATATGTTCACGGACAGTGAGACAATCAAATGTGTATTCGTCATATCATCCAGCCAGATTATTTCAATATGAGATCGGCCCCGTGGCTCAAATATAATCAAGTACACTTACTACATAACCTTCTAAATGATGCTCTTCTTGCAGAATATGAATGCTAGAACAGACGATAGACAACCCACCAGAGTTTAAGAGTCATGAAATCGTTGGAGTGCGAGTACCTAGTATACTGAGCTCGCCAAGAATATAGTGACAATCTATTACCGAGCCTGAGATTCAATTTATTTAAAAAACTGAGAATATGTAGATCCCGAATGAGCCATAAAACCCAAAAAAAGTTACGTAAGTATCACAATGATAATGACCATCATGCATATGAATGTCGAGCTCTAAAAGACAAAATTCAGTAAATCTTTGACGAGGGCAAGCTTCAAGAATTTATCAAGAGTCGTACCCCTATTCAAGTTAAGCACACTTCATTATATACACTATAGTTCGAGACCTATTGGCAAAACCATGATGATTATGAGTATCAATTCTGGTGGAGCCACCATCGCAGTTATACCAAAACTTTAAAAATATGGCACCCATATCTATAGGTTGTCTATCCCTCCGATCACATACAAAGACGTTATAGTCCTTATCGCCAAGATGTTCGAGGAGAAAGTCAGCCGCACCATGCTTGACATCGAAAACTCTACGAACATCTTATACAAGAAGAGTTATGGCTGAAACACAAGTATAACCCCGCTCTCATCCTCAGAAAAAGTTCTTATGGGTTTTAACAAAATTGAGACCAAATTACTTGGCAAGCTAACATTATATTTATCTCTCGTACATGGGGTTTAAAATAAGAAAATCTAAAGCGTGCTCATTATAGTATATGCACCGTCAACCTATAAATATCAACAATAAATATCAATCAACCAAATAAATGTGCATACCATTTGCTAATGAAAATGTTATGGAAATCGTGAAATCTATATATTATATATAAACCACAAAAAAATCCTCGTAAAAAATAATAATTATAAACGAATGTTGTTTATACATTTCACTGAACACACCAAAATTATAGATTATCCGTATAGACAATTGACTAGTTGGTGGATGCCAACTCACAAAACAATATGTTTTTCTTCATGGATGCCAATACGGACTACAACCAGATCGTCCTACACCTTGAGGATGATGAGCACACGACCTTCATGAGTGAGCCATGTCTCCATAGCTACAAGGTAATGCTTTTTGGTAAGAAACTCCAGGTGATGCCTACCAACGTTTGGTGAATAAAGCCTTATGCATCCATATACGACGAAACGTTCAAGAATATATTGACAAAATTCAAGTCACCAACCGAAGAGCTAAACTACCTGTTAGTCATTTTCTCACGCAAGTATACGCGGTCAAATCGTAGCAAGTAATAAGTAAGAAAGATCGTTCCCACGAAGACTAGGTGTATAAGACAAGAATTCACTTATGCAACAACGTATGATTATTAAACTAATGCTTGAACGAGTAATGAATTATGAATGTAACTAAACAAATCAAGTACGAGAATATCTAATGAGTTTTACTTATACGAGAGAAAACATGGAACCCTAACTTCATTGTTTATTTTACTTAGAGTATTAATATACTTAATCAATATGTAAGATAGCTACGATTACTAATCAGATAACACAAAATCAGAATACGCTACCTTTCAATACACGTAAACCAAACCACTTAATCAACCACAAAAGAGATAGCAGTTAAGCAGACACCGCATGCATGACAATCCTATATGTCTATATGAATTGAGGTACAATTGGTTTTAAGCACAAGTTATCTATTTCGATTACATAGGGTAATATGATATGGATAATGACATATTACGAATCATGAACAATCACAATATGAATAATTCAAGAACCTATGCTAGCATGGCAAGTTCTAAACCTTTAAATCTACTTTCGCATTCATTAAAGATAAACAATCTAGATGTTCGCGACGCATCTAACAAAAAAACACAACCATACTAGGTAACCGATAAACATATCTCACAAAAAATCAATTAAGTAATAAACCCTAAATATTATTCAAACAAATCTGCTAAGGTTCCATGACAACGATTAGTTCATAATCGAACAAATCATCATCATGGTCTTAAAAATTAACGTAGTTTGATGAATATAAATAAAAATAAAAATAAACTAAAAAGAGTATAGAAAAATTAACATAGCGTGATGAATATAAATAAGAATAAAAATAAACTAAAAAGAGTTTAGAAAAATTAAACCGAAAAAACTCAAAGTCAAATCGCCGTCGCTTGCCGTCAATTGCGTTTTCTGGTATCTTTTGTTAAGAGTAATACCTCCACAAGAAAACCCACAAGCAGCTGTCACCTGCTGGAAGAAAAACACCAAAATCGCAAATTCCGTTTTCTTCTTCTTTCTGTTTGATTTCGTCGTTCTATACTCTGCCGCTTTCTGTTTGATTTCGCCGTTCTATACTCTGCCGAAAGAAAAGTAAGTGGCCGAAAATCCGATCAGTAACATACTGCAACCAAAGTCGCTGTGAATTGCCTATCAGTAGCCAATGATGTTTGTTTCTTTGTCGCCAATTGTCTTCTTTTTTTTCGTCTCTTCTTTTTTTATTTTTTTTTATTTGTATTTTGCCGAAAGACAAGAAACCAGACGGTACACCCCTTTCTCTTTTACGTCTGTCTCTTTATATAGATATTCTGCCAAAACCCTAAAAACAATTAAATTATGCAACGTAAATATTTATGTTAAATATTTTTTTTTGGAAAATCACTTGTCATAATATATTTTAAGCATTAATATATTTTCATTTGGAAAATCACTCGTCATAATATATTTTTAGCATTAATATATTTTCTTTTCTTTTCAACTGTTCCAAAATTTTCCTAAATACATTAATTTTCTAGTTTCTTCAATTTCAACCCCAAATTTATTAATATTATCACAATTTACCCGCGGCACAAGTGTCTTTAAGAATACTGGAAAAATACGTTAAAACTCAACGAATATTTGAGAACCGGTGATGATTTTAAAAATAATGGAAGCGTAATAAGTGATATGAAATGCACTTTTCAAACCCCCAAACTTAAACCGTTGCTTGTCCTCAAGCAATGCAAAACAGGTTTAACAATTGATGTATGAATGCAACTGAATTTAAATGGATGCAAGAGCGCAATGATCCCGAACAAGTAACCGTAACTAATTAAGCCTCAACGAATTTAAATGGATGCAAGAGCGCAATGCTCTGATACCAATAAATGCCTCAACGAATGTAATGACCTCGGAATGTGAAATAACTAGGTACTCAAATGTTAGCAATACAAGTGAAGAAGCGTGCGTGTGTACTCAAACTCAATCGACATGTTTTTAGTACAAATTAATGGACCTTACTTGTTCTCATCATAATAATCACAAGATTAGAAACGAAATACAACCTAGATTCTTCATAGTCAAGTTGCACATCCATATTTCTCCGGGGTTGTCAAAGATTTATTATGCTTTACTCTATATACAGACACTCAAAGGCTTATTTTACCGTGCAATGGACGAGGTCCCTTAAAGACTTATACAATGGTGCCCATGTAACGAGCTTTAGGTTAGCGGATCCCAGACCGGAAAAGTCTTAGGTCACTAGGCACAAAGTCCCCTAGAACTTAATAACTCGAGCACCAAAGAGCTCATCCTAGCCAATTTTGCCTTTTTTTTAAGAAATCTGATTAGGAATGAGTGCGTTTCGCTCCATCTCATTCCACCCCTAGACTACTCGCAATACGCAGCCCCCAGCGAGAGGACGTACGTTAACGAGCGGCTACTAGCCTTTAACGCCTAACTGAATAATACGCATATTTATCTTTTAACTCCCCCAAACTTATTATTTTACAATCCATGAGCTAATAAAGGATTAAGGTGTAATTCTGAACCTAAGCAAGGATTATGTATAACAATACTCAAGTGTATCCGTAACTAGCATAAAAACAATCGATGAGTCTACATGTATTAATTGTGCTTCTACATCAAGCAAGCTAACTGACAAGCAACCTAATTAGATTTTATTCCTACTGTCATTCCAAACAATTTTTATCATCGGCTACTTAAGTAGAAACAACAACTGAAAGGATCAAAGACGCAAAATGCATGAAAAAATGCTATGCTAATAGACTAAGTCGATCCTAACACAGTCTATATAATCATGGCATGAAAATGCAAATAAGCATGACTAACATGAATAACTACTATGATGAATGCAACTACAAGAAATTAAAAGAAACAAGAAACACTTCCCTATTCGTCCAGCATTGTTGATCATTGTTTCCCAGTGGGTTGCCTCCCACGAAGCGCTTGTTTAACGTCGATAGCTCGACGATACCGCTCGGAATCATGTAATATCGAGGCTGATGATGAATGCCTCACAGTTCTCCATATCTCCATAGTAATGCTTGAGTCGATGACCATTGACTTTGAATGCTTTGTCTGGTGATTCTTTATAGATTTCAACTGCTCCATGCTGATATACTGTCTTGACTTTAAAAGGTCCAGACCATCTTGACTTGAGCTTCCCAGGGAAAAGCTTTAGACGAGATTTGAAAAGAAGAACCAGTTGACCCAGATCAAAATCTTTATGTACAAGCTTCCTATCATGCCATTTCTTGACGTTTTTCTTATACATCTTCGAGTTCTCATAGGCTTGAGACCGAAACTCATCAAGTTCATTCAATTGAAGCATACGCTTCTCATTAGCTGCTTGAATGTCGAAATTCAACTTCTTTAAAGCCCAGAATGCCTTATGCTCAAGTTCTGCTGGAAGATGACAAGACTTACCATATACTAACTGAAATGGTGACATCCCAAGTGGAGTTTTGTAAGCCGTTCGGTATGCCCATACTGCTTCATCTAACTTCAGAGACCAATCTTTCCTTGAAGGATTCACCACTTTTTCCAAGATTCGCTTGATTTCACGGTTCAAGACTTCAGCTTGACCATTAGTTTGAGGGTGGTAAGCGGTAGCAACCCGATGAGAAACACCATATTTAGCCAACAATGCTGTGAACTGACGATTGCAAAAGTGAGTCCCTCCATCACTGATTATAGCACGAGGAGTTCCGAAGCGAGTGAATATTTGCTTACGAAGGAAATTGAGCACTACCTTAGCATCGTTAGTTGGGAGAGCTTTCACCTCTACCCACTTAGATACATAATCCACAGCTAAGAGTATGTATAGATTGTTGCAAGAGGAAACAAATGGTCCCATGAAATCTATTCCCCATACATCGAATACCTCAACCTCAAGAAGCATATTAAAGGGCATCTCATTTCGCCTAGAAATATTACCAACCCTTTGGCATCGATCGCATCTACGAACGTACAGATGAGCATCCTTAAACAAGGTAGGCCAGTAGAAACCTGCTTGAAGTACTCGAGCAGCTGTCTTATCCCCAGCATAATGTCCTCCATAAACCGTAGAGTGACAATCATGTAAAACTTTCTCAATCTCACTGTATGGAATGCAACGTCGGATCATCTTATCAGCACACTGTTTAAACAAGAATGGTTCATCCCAAAGATACCATTTCACGTCATGCAAGAATTTCTTTCGTTGAGCCCAAGTAAAATCTGAAGGAATCACATTGCTAACCAGATAGTTAACAAAATCAGCAAACCATGGTACTTCTCCTTGGATCAGGAACAACTGCTCATCTGGGAAACATTCGTTGATAAGGATTCCATCTCCCTTGTCTTTCTCATGTGGCTCAAGACGTGATAGATGGTCAGCTACCTGGTTTTCAGTCCCCTTTCTGTCTTTAATTTCCAACTCGAATTCCTGAAGCAAGAGTACCCATCGAATTAAGCGAGGCTTTGCATCCTTTTTAGATAGCAGGTACTTGATAGCCGAATGATCCGTGAAAACCGTGAATTTAGAACCAAGCAAGTAGGATCTAAACTTCTCAAAACCATAGACAACAGCCAAAAGCTCTTTTTTAGTAACTGTGTAGTTTCATTGTGCATCATTGAGGGTTTTACTAGCATAGTAAACCACGTGAAACACCTTCAGCTTCCTTTGACCAAGAACGACTCCCACAGCGAAATCACTAGCATCACACATCATCTCAAACGGCTCTTCCCAGTTAGGTGCAGTGATGATTGGGGCTGATGTCAACTTTTTCTTCAAGAGCTCAAAAGCAACAGAACACTCTTCAGTAAATCGAAAGGGAGCTTCCTTTTCTAGTAGACTACAAAGTGGTTTGGTGATCTTTGAGAAGTCCTGAATAAAATGTCTATAAAATCCAGCATGACCAAGAAAACTACGAATTCATTTTACTTAGATAGGAGGAGGAAGCTTTTTGATAGTTTCAAGCTTGGCCTTGTCTACTTCTAAACCTCTCTTAGATACCTTGTGTCCAAGGATGATACCTTCTTGAACCATGAAGTGACATTTTTCCCAATTAAGAATGAGGTTTGTTTTCACACATCTCTCAAGTACTTTACCCAGATTAGATAGACAACCATCGTATGATTTCCCAAAGACCGTGAAATCGTCCATGAACACCTCCATGATATCACCAACCATTTCAGAGAAAATAGCCATCATGCACCTTTGAAAAGTAGCGGGTTCATTGCAAAGTCCAAACGAGACACGTCGAAAAGCAAAGGTACCAAAAGGGCATGTGAAGGTCGTCTTCTCCTGATCTTCTGGAGCTATACAAATCTGATTGTATCCTGAATATCCATCGAGCATACAGTAATATTCATGGCCCGCCAACCTATCCAACATCTGATCAATAAATGGCAAGGGAAAGTGATATTTTCTAGTGGCCCTATTCAATTTACGATAGTCCATGCAAATTCTCCATCCAGTGACTGTCCGAGTGGGGATGAGTTCATTATTTTCATTTGTTACTACTGTCATTCCTCCCTTCTTTGGTACACATTACACCGGGCTTACCCACTGACTGTCTGAGATAGGATAAATAATGCCTGCATCTAGCCACTTTAGGATTTCTTTCTTCACCACCTCTTTCATGATAGGATTTAGTCTCCTCTGATGCTCGATAGATGGTTTGCTCCCTTCTTCGAGCAGAATCTTGTGCATGCAGTAAGAGGGGCTGATTCCCTTGATATCTGCTATGGTCCAACCAATGGCTGATTTGAACTTCCTCAGGACTCTCAATAGCTTTTATTCCTCACTACCTGAAAGGTTAGATGCAATAATAACGAGTAATGTAGAAGACTCTCCTAAGTAAGCATACCTGAGATGATCTGGTAGTGGTTTGAGTTCAAGTTTAGGAGCTTCTTCTAGCGAAGGTTTAAGCCTTTCCTGAGAATCCTTAAGATCACTCAGTCTGAGCGACTCATGTGGAATATTGAGCCTCTTTTGATACGGGGCTGCCTGTAGTAGTTGAACACATTCAGATATCTCTTCGTCTTCTAAGTCAAATTTACCATGTAGAACTCTGCCTAGAACATCTGAACTCGCATACCGATCCACCTCATTGTTGTGCAAAGAATCGATCATATCCAACCTGAAACATTCTTCATCCTCTGTTGGAGATTTCATAGCCTTGAAAACGTTGAAAGTGACATTCTGATCTTGCACTCTCATAGTGAGTTCCCCTTTTTGGACATCGATCAGAGTTTTTCCCGTAGCCAAGAATGGTCTTCCCATGATGATAGGGATGTTTTTGTCCTCTTCGAAATCCAAGATAACGAAGTCAGCAGGAAAGATGAGCTTGTCTACCTTTACGAAGACATCTTCTATGATCCCACGAGGATATGTAATAGAACGATCAGCCAGTTGCAAAGAGATATTAGTCGGTTTTGGCCCAGGTAGCCCAAGTTTCTCAAACACAGATAGGGGCATCAGATTGATGCTCGCTCCCAAATCACATAAACATTTGCTGAAAGTTAAATTGCCGATTGAACAAGGAATGGTGAAGCTTCCTGGATCTTTGAGTTTGGGAGGCAATTTTTGTTGTAAGATCGCACTGCATTCCTCAGTGAGCGCCACTGTCTCAAAATCACCAAGCTTTAGCTTTTTCGAAAGAATTCCCTTCAAGAACTTGGCATAACTAGGCATTTGCTCTAATGCTTCAGCAAAAGGAATGTTGATGTGTAGCTTCTTGAACAACTCCAAAAATCTCCCAAACTGAGCATCTAGCTTCTGTTTCTGCAACCTTTGCGGAAAAGGTGGAGGAGGGTAGATCGTAGGCTCAAAAACTGACTGAGATGGCTTGTTAGGTGGCTGATCTTGACCAGAATTAACCACAGATGAGGGCTGATTTTGAGAAGAATGCACCCTTGTTCAATTGTGGGGTTCTCAGCAACCTTTCCTGATCGCAAGGTGATAGCTTGGCATTGCTCTTTGCCGTCCCGTTTACCTGGATTATGTTCTGTGTCGCTAGGAAGAACTACCTGAGGTCTAACAATCATGTTACTGGCCATCTGCCAAATCTGATTTTCCAAGGTCTTGTGAGATACCATCAGACTTTTAATCATTAACTTCATCTCTTCGAATTCAGAGTCTCTCACAGATTGTTGAGAAGGTTCAGGATGTTGATTCTGAGCTTGTCTTGGGGCATACTGTTGAGATTGATGTTGCTGCCCTTGTTGCTGAAATCCAGGAGGAGCGTATGGCTTAGCACCATAATGTTGATTACCTTGTTGATTAATGCTCCAACTGAAGTTCGGATGATTTCTGTTGCTTGGGTGATAGGTGTTTGAGATTGGTTGTTGATTCTGCCTCTGAAAGTTACTCACAAATTGCACTAACTCAGTAGATATTGGGCATTGTTGAGTGTCATGCCCTCCAACACAAATCTCGCACACACTAGCTACATGTTGTACCTCTAGTTTAGTAAAAGAATCTACCTTCATGTTTAGAGCTTCAAGCTGAGCTGCTAAAGCAGTGGCAGTATCTACGTTAAGAATACCAGCTACTTTATGTTGTGACTGTCTCTGAGAAGGGTACTGGAATTCATTAGTAGCCATCATCTCAAGGAGCTCATGAGCTTCCTCATAGCTTTTCGTTAATAAGGCTCCCCCAGATGCAGCATCGACCATAGGCCTTGTTTGCGCACCCAACCCATTGTAGAAGAAATTTATTACTAACCAATCAGGCATCCCATGATGAGGATATTTTCTGAGCATCTCCTTGTAACGCTCCCAAGCTTCACTTAAAGATTCACCATATGACTGAGAAAACTGAGTAATAGCATTCCTCAAGGCGGCTGTTCTTGCCATAGGAAAGAATTTTGAGAGAAATTTATGTGCTAGTATATCCCAAGTAGTGATCGAGCCTGCTGTTAAAGAGTGTGACCAGATCTTAGCTTTGTCCCTCAGAGAAAATGGGAAGAGTCTCAGTCTTATGGCATCATCTGAAACACCGTTGAACTTGAAAGTATCACAGATTTCAAGGAAGGTCATAATGTGCATATTAGGATCCTCAGATGAAGCTCCCCCAAACTGACAAGAATTCTACATCATCTGAATAGTGCTGGGTTTAATCTCGAAATTATTCACAGCGATATTGGGTCTGACAATGCTAGACTGAATATCCATGATCTTTGGTTGAGAGTATTCCATGAGTGCTTTTGGAGCTGGATCTCCCATTGTAGAATTAGTATCAGAAACTGCGAATATTAACTCTGTTCCTTGCTGTGTTTCAAGCTCCTTTTGTACTAGTGCTCTAGTTTGAGACCGTGTTTGCATACATACTCAAGTACCTGAAACACAAGAAAACACACAAAAAGAAAGTAACCGAATCAAGTCAGTAGTTTTATAATGACTCCTGCTGATAAGCAATAAAACTGTCAAATAACACCGAGTCCCCGGCAACGGCGCCAAAAACTTGTTAGTCCTTTTCTCACGCAAGTATACGCGGTCAAATCGTAGCAAGTAATAAGTAAGAAAGATCGTTCCCACGAAGACTAGGTGTATAAGACAAGAATTCACTTATGCAACAACGTATGATTATTAAACTAATGCTTGAACGAGTAATGAAGTATGAATGTAACTAAACAAATCAAGTACGAGAATATCTAATGAGTTTTACTTATACGAGAGAAAACATGGAACCCTAACTTCATTGTTTATTTTACTTAGAGTATTAATATACTTAATCAATATGTAAGATAGCTACGATTACTAATCAGATAACACAAAATCAGAATACGCTACCTTTCAATACACGTAAACCAAACCACTTAATCAACCACAAAAGAGATAGCAGTTAAGCAGAAACCGCATGCATGACAATCCTATATGTCTATATGAATTGAGGTACAATTGGTTTTAAGCACAAGTTATCTATTTCGATTACATAGGGTAATATGATATGGATAATGACATATTACGAATCATGAACAATCACAATATGAATCATTCAAGAACCTATGCTAGCATGACAAGTTCTAAACCTTTAAATCTACTTTCACATTCATTAAAGATAAACAATCTAGATGTTCGCGACGCATCTAACAAAAAAAACACAACCATACTAGGTAACCGATAAACATATCTCACAAAAAATCAATTAAGTAATAAACCCTAAATATTATTCAAACAAATCCGCTAAGGTTCCATGACAACGATTAGTTCATAATCGAACAAATCATCATCATGGTCTTAAAAATTAACGTAGTTTGATGAATATAAATAAGAATAAAAATAAACTAAAAAGAGTATAGAAAAATTAACATAGCGTGATGAATATAAATAAGAATAAAAATAAACTAAAAAGAGTTTAGAAAAATTAAACCGAAAAAACTCAAAGTCAAATCGCCGTCGCTTGCCGTCAATTGCGTTTTCCGGTATCGTTTGTTAAGAGTAATACCTCCACAAGAAAACCCACAAGCAGCTGTCACCTGCCGGAAGAAAAACACCAAAACCGCAAATTCCGTTTTCTTCTTCTTTCTGTTTGATTTCGCCGTTCTATACTCTGCCGCTTTCTGTTTGATTTCGCCGTTCTATACTCTGCCGAAAGAAAAGTAAGTGGCCGAAAATCCGACCAGTAACATACTGCAACCAAAGTCGCTTTGAATTGCCTATCAATAGCCAATGATGTTTGTTTCTTTGTCGCCAATTGTCTTCTTTTTTTTATTTTTTTATTTGTATTTTGCCGAAAGACAAGAAACCAAACGGTACACCCTTTCTCTTTTACGTCTGTCTCTTTATATAGATATTCTGCCGAAACCCTAAAAACAATTAAATTACGTAACGTAAATATTTATGTTAAATAAAATAATATAAACAATTAAATTACATAACGTAAATATTTATGTTAAATAAAATAATATTTTAAACAATATAGCTAAATAAAATATTCGGATTAATCTAATATTCTTTTCTTAATTCGGCATTAATTCCCTTTTATGCTTCGCTTTAATATTTTATTCTTAATTTAATATTTTAAACAATATCTTAGAAAATATATTTTTCCTTTTTTTTCAACATTACTCCCTCTGTTCCTTATTATAGGTCGTTTTTGGTGAGGATAAAAATAGCCTGGGGGTAGGCTAGTAATTTCAAGTGGAGTTTTAAGGTGGTGTAGGGGTGTTTCAAGGTGGAGAGAGAATTAAGCAGCTTGGCAGCAGTTAATTTCTATTACCAGAAGTTAATGCTGGTGGTTGAGTATTTATAGTATGTTATTTGGGCCCTTATGGGCTTTCGGGTCATGTTTAATGGACCCGGGTCATGTTTAAAGACCCATGAGTTTTAAGTAAGTGGGCAGGTAGCTTAGTCAGAAAGCGTTTTAGGTTTTTTAGTACTTTAGTCATAGTTCGAACTGCCTTAGGCTCACAGTTTTCGAAGTCACCTGTCCGGTCCAAAAATCCTGTCCGATTTAAGTTCTTAGTGTCTGTCCGGTTTCCGGGGAGATTTACATTGGTCTGCCCTTACGGGGAGCATTCTGAATTCGGACTCATCAGGAGCCCCTTTTTTAGGTGTTTGAACAAGCGTCCTTGTCAAAGAACTGAAAAACAGTCCGAATTAGGAAGTAGTTCTCGATTCGAAGAGAGTTGTGGATAAACCCGGACCAATCGAACGTTACGAATTCCAAACGGTTCTTGCCAGAGTTAATGGGACACGTGTCACTCTCTGACTGGTCACTTCAGCCGTTTTTTCACCTTGAACTTCGCACCACTTTCTCGAACACGTTACCTCTTTTAAATGCCATTAATGACATCAGCGCCGTCTTTTAATCATTGCCCAACTTTTCGGATTCTCCTAGGAATCAACTCCTTTTTTCATATTTACTATAAATTCTAATTCACTTTTCACTGTCTCATTATCTCTTAAAATTTCACTCAGAGCTTTATCTCTCTAGAACTTCAAAAACTTCTTTGGCTGTTTATGTTTACAGCAAGAACAGCACTGATCAAGGGCGGCTGGCTTAACCTCTCGGAGTTGGAGAAAGCTCAAAGAGTTGAGAAGGAAAAAAGACTTGCAGCAGGGCTACCATCGTCGCCTGTTGAGAAACCAGCCTCTTCTGTCGCAGAATCTGATAGAGGTTCATCTTCTTCCAAAGGTACAAAACCGAAAAAGCTCTTTCAATCTACTCTCTCTCCTATAGTATCTGGCTCCTCAGTTCAGGAGTCGATCCCTGCTGTTGAACCGGGAGTTACTGCCACAAGTGTTAGGAAAAAATCTTCTTTCATTGCTATGGGGTCTGACTCTGACCATTCCCTGGATAAGTTAATCATGAAAAGGCCAAGTCGGTTGGTCAAAAGGCTATCTTCTAAAAACACTCCCTCAAAATCGGGGGCAAAAAACAGTGGATCTGAGTCTGGGGCAACTATTAGAGCTCCCCGGGAGAGGCTGTCAGGACTAGAGACCAGCAACTCACTACCCCCCAAAGAATCTTCTGCCTCAGAAACTCAAATTGAGGTGAGAAGTCGAGTAAATACGGGCAGTCAACAATCCGGAGGGTCAGCTATGCCAAGCTTCAATCCTCCCCGGACTACTTCTACTGAAGCTCCCCCAACAATTATGAAGGAGAGGATGGAGGACTCTACCGAGGAGGTCCGTTTTGAGTCCGAGTCCTCCGGACAGGCTGATACTGCTGTTGTGGTTGCCCAGAAGGGCAAAGAGAACTTGTATCTGAGGCGTCCGGACCTGTCGGAGAGCCTTGAAGGGAGAGTGGGGCCATGCTTTCATAAAGTTGAGTTCAAGTATCTTTTGGCCTTGCTGAAGCCCAAGTATGCGTTCATCCATACTTCAGATCTGGGTAGATTGCGCACAAAGTGGGGGATCCCTGAGAACGTAAAGATAAGGATTCCCATCGATCCGGAGACCCCGATGGATTGTAAAAAGAATGAAATAGTCTTCTTTACGGAGCTATTCAACTGGGGACTCAGGTTCCCACTGGACCCAGAGATAGTGCGCTACTTTCACTTGGTCAAACTCTGCCCATCACAGTTAAGCCCCAATGGTTGGTTCACCTTGATGTCATGCATAATGGCATCCAGGCTATCTGGGATCCCTCTTCCCATGGAAGAGTTCGCTGCAGTGGCCAACCTGTGCAAGCATCATCAGTTCCCCTTCTACCATTTCAACATGGGGAACGATCTCAAAGCTGTTGATGATCTCCTGGAGTCGGAGAGCAAATGGAGGAGCCAATTCTTGTTTGTCAGTGGCTCGTGGGAAAATGGCAAGAAAATCAAGACCAGAGAGAATCCAAGCCTCCTCAGGAGTAGATGGAGGAGTGACCGTAAGCTTCTCATCTTAAGTCTCTGTTCGATTTTCCCTTTTCTTTAAGTTTATGCTAATCAGTTTTCTTTTTGTTCTAACAGAGCTGCCAAAGGAGTTCGGGGACTACCTAAAGGCCGGACAGACTACCTGTGGCAAAATTAACGCTTGGGCCGCAGAGAACTGGGAGAATCGGTTCCACAAGGCCTTCACTCCTGGAAACTTAGCAAGGTCCCATCTGTGGAACACAACAGGTCGGAGAGACCTATCCTGGGAAGAGCTTGCCACCCAGCCTGATGAGGACATTGTGTTAAGAAGGTCCCACGAGCTGGACGGGACACTCTACCTGCCTGCCCGGGCCAAAGCCCCAAGCAAAATGAAAGGCAAGAAGAAGAAAGGCAGGAAGGCGGAAGGTGATACTGAGAAGGAGGCCCCAACAGACCCAGAGGGACTGGCTCAGGTTCAAATCGATGCAGCCCTTTTACAAGTGGTGGAGCAGGAGAGCGAGAAGCAGGAAGTGAACCTTCCAAAACCTCTAAGGGCTTCCAAGAGGACTCGCAAGCAAACAAGTGAGAGTGCTGATAGGGAGGCCAAGAAGAAGAAGACTTCCCAAGGAGATGAGGTTGCTCTCCGGGACCCGGAGCCCTCTTTCCCTACTGACCCTACACTGGCCGAAGAGATCCCAAGAGACTTGCAAGAAGAGATCCCAAGGGAATTCCATACAGATGAAGTTGAGGGGGGGGGGAGAGCTTAACTTAGATGAAATGGACATCACCGGTCTGGGTGGACTTGGTGAATATTTTCTTGGGCTGCCCAGAGACGAGTTCGCAGGGCCCTATGTCCCTCCAAGCAGCTCCAACACAGTTAACTTTAACGGTAAGACTTTTATGGTTTCCAGTGAGAGGGATGTTATAGCCCATTCTCTTCTTAGCAATGTACAGCCAGTGCTTACTTTGGAAAGGCAAGTCCGAAGTCAGGCAGACACCATCAAAGACCTCAAGTCTGAGAAGGAAAAACTGTCCGAGGACCTCCGGACTGCTGCCAATAAGGTTGATTTGCTCAAGGAGGAAAATGATCAGCTAAAGAAGAATCAAGATGAAAACAACACAAAAGTTGCTTCTTTGGAAGAGACCGTAA